>OX388329.1:7869979-8432383 GCA_947579605.1 Athripsodes cinereus
CACTTTAAAATGTTTTCAACTCTATGATTTTATTAGAATGAATTATTCAGGAAACGGTCATACAATAATAATACCTTCTATAGATGTATACTTATCTCTGACTTTTAATATTTTATACGAAAAAAAATATTGCAAATTTTATATTCGGATTTGTTTGAAAAGTGTTTAATTTTCAACAAAAATTGTGGTTCACTTTTGATGTAGCTAAGTTTAAATTTCTGTAATCCTTTTAAAACAGTTTATATTACTTTAATTATAATATTTCCAAAAAAAATAATGGAAAGTTTAAATTATGAAATTCACAGTAGGTAAGTGAGATTTAAAAAAAATCTGAAATATAATAATACGTCATTGTCAAACATTTTGAAATGGAGCAATTTGAATATTTAGTTATTTAATATGTACGGGAAAGCTTATTATGAAAACACTTAGATTACAGCAGGGAAACATCAAAGTGCTTTTTAAACAATATCAACACATTTGTAAAATAACACATATATACACATTGTGTAAATATGATATTAAATTGCGATGTGCTTACTTTCTTATAAATCATCATTTATATCTGTGTAGTACATTCTATGTACTTACCTACAGGTCGGAAATATCTAATGTGAAAGGTATGAAGTGGTGAATTACAACCATTAAAGTGTTTATTTTGTAACTAGCTAGCTAGCTGATGTTTCCCCATACTAATTAATTAATAGCCAACAAACAAAACAATCTTCTTACTACTTGTACTCGGAGTATTATTATTTATTATCTAAGGGCTACCTTTTAAATAGGAGTAATATTTTACATCTCGACAATATTAGATTACATAACGCTATCCCTTTATAATCTTAAATCATACCCTAGGGGACTGTGATTGCTAGACCTACTGTTATAATAAATTCTAGTACAGGGTAACTATGAACTATGTATGTAGATAGATATTATGTAGGTATTACTTACATTAATAATATATATCTAATACTAATAACTAATATTACACTACTGTGGCAATACGCCGACAAAGTTGACCGGTGCTTACTAATATAGTATTATTATTAACTACAGAATAACTCATAATAACTCAGTATTATATATTATATTGTAGAATGTATATACGTAGTTTGCACATTTAATTTTATGCTACTAAACACAACTACTCTCTCTTTGATTTTGAATCTCAACCAAACAATGTTCACACTTGCAGATTTATTCTTAATGCATTCAACAACAGCTGTCATTCTGAAGAAAAATGAGGGTTGTGGATATTATGTATTGTTATCTACAAACTCGTTCTTCCGGTGAAGTTAATTGATATGGACGGAGTAAGAAAAGAAAACGTTTCTGGATATTATTGACATTTTATAGTTAATAATTGAAAACTTATATGGTGTACCAATATGATATATGAATGAATGAACGAAACTGTGTGTAGGCATGTCAAGGTGACTGGAATAGTACCGATGTAATAATTGAATAGATGTCGAATGATATATGACCTTTGGAGTATTAAACTGATTGTCTGTAAAATAAAATAAATATGCCAGTCTTCTTCTACTGCTTGTGGGTATACCCGCAATATTCGTATCTCAAGGTCCCGTACCCATGAAATCGCGTCGTCCAACTCTAAACTAAGTGCTACAATACGCCGTTGTAAGAGTATTGGTGACATGTTTGTGATCATCACGTAGTCTGTTATTTGGTCGCACAACGTGGAGTCTGCGAGTCTCAATTGATGTGGGTGTGACGCTGTCCATCCGACGCCGCTCCTTAATCTGTTGAAAGTAAACCAGAGTTTTTTGAGCAACTTATATGGCAATAGGCTGGTAACATACTTAATACGAAGAGAAAATTAATATGTAAATTCTTGAAGCATAGACGAATGGGAGGTAGCATAGGCGTTGGTTCTTAAAATATACATTTTTGGACGATTTTTAATATACTCGCGAGTAATTATTCATTTTATTTTGACTTCTTCTTCTTCGCCCTCGCTTTTATCTCATTTATTTGGGATCGGCTATCCTAGTCCTCATCTTTCAAGTCTTTCGGTTCTCTTTATCCTTCGAATGCAGCTCTGCCTCCCTCAGGTCCCTGGCTATTGTGGTTATCCAAGTTGTCAACGGTCTGCCTAGTCATCTGGGTCCTTCTTCTATGTCCATTGTCCTTTTGATCATATTATCCTCTAGTGGTCTCAAAATGTGTCCGGAGCATCTTAATCTGTTTTCCATCACTTTTTCGTCGACGGAAGCGACTTTGAAACCACCATGGATATGGACATTTTTCACCCTGCTAAACCTTGTTTCACCACCAGCTTTTACTTTTTCAAAAAAAAAAAAACTTTTAATGCCAAAAAGCATACTTATCGGTATGCTGAAATAAATATAAAGGTATAAACGAGACTTTGAAATGAGTGTAAAGAACTGAGTAGGTATGTGGATATTAGTATTAAGTTTTATTTCCTTTGAAACCAAACATAATATTATAAGAAAATATTACATATCTTTCCTGTATTTCTCTTAAACGGAAAATTTTTAAGATCTTACATATAAAATTTCTTTGAAGTTTTCTATAAATATTTCATATTTTCTATACTTAACTGTAAAATCAGAAATGATAAAACTAACAGTTTATCTATAAATTCACATGTACATGTTTGTGTAATAGTTGAATGCTTCTGATATGGTTCTTTTCATAAAAAAATCCATCAATTCAAATGGAATTTCGACAAAAAAACTAAAACATGAAAATTGATGTACTTATGTTAAGTTTTTACACATTAAGTATATATTTTAAAGATGATTCCAAATTTTAAACAGAGCCCATGACATATCCGTTGATTTGAAATTATTCTCATTATTTTTTTTCTACCTATTTCTTTAGAGTTTGAGAAGTGTTATGTAATCCACTGAATTTGTTTTGGACTCATAAAATTGGTTAAACATGAATAAATATTTGCAAAAACTTATTATAATCAAAATAATTTTTTTTTTATTCATGCTCACCAGTTAACTATTTTAATATTTCATTGCTGTTTGGGGAATACGAAGTGTTTATTGTTAACTATAATAAAATATCAATATAAATGTATTGAAATATAAAAAAAAAAAATTCTCACATCAATTTTGTTATATAACAAGACAATGTGATCATATGCTGTGGCGTGATTATCACTATTTTTAGCGACTTTTTCTCAATAAATTAATTATTTCACCAAATTTTACATACATTTATGACTTATGCTTATTCAGCAAACGTGTTGCCTAAAATGCAGCTTGTTTAAATAAAGGTACATATCAATTTGCCACGCGAGCTCTAATCATATTGGTCAAAAGTTTACCATTAAATTCCATTTAATTAGACTGAGTCTTATATTATGTTAATTTATTTATCGTCTTAAAGGACACAAACAGTTTTAATTAATAACTATCGACATTCAAATCTCAACAATAAACAAACCAACCAAGGTCCCACAAATAAACAAAGCGTATGTCGAACACGTTGCTGGCATACAATTACACAATATACAAACATTTTTTTAAAATAATTGAAAACAAAAAAACAAAATGAAATAAAGATAAACATAATAGGCGTCAAAAAAGATAAATGTTTTCTACATGCTTTTTGAATAATATATTAAAGCCGCTTTATTCACCAATGTTTTTGAGACGGTCAAAGGATAGGAGAACGGCGCCAAAAAAATAAATAATTCAACATCATCAATAAAATAATTTCGTAAATTTTAACATTTCTTTTGAAAAGAATGGCAGACCAATAAAATGTTCAGAGACAAAATTTAATTAAAGGCTCACCTCAAGAATATAATTAATTATTCAATGGCATTGATAAAAGCTTGTACTTTCAAGCTATTGTAAAACAAGATCTATAGAGCTTTTATCTTGATGTACATAGAGAAAATATATTTGAGTGAGGGATCGTTACATAAGGAATATATTTCCAAAGCGGACAGTTCATTGTAGAAGGTCGTTACTTTATAGTTATAACTCAGAGGTTGAATTTGAAGTTTAAATAGTTATTAGTACTTACCATACATCAATTATAATATTATTATAAACAATCCACAAACGCCCCTCATTCCATTCACTGTTTATTCTCATTATACTACAATATTATTTCCTAGTATCTGAATATTTAACATTTTACACGTAGAAATTATGTTGAATGGTTGTAAACTATTCAACAAAGACTAATTATTTTAAATAATCATCATCATCATCGCCCTCAACACTCCTCTCGAGAGCACAGGGCAGAAACCAGCCTCCTCCATTCAGAGCGTCTCTGTGCCAATTGCGTCACCTCTTCCCACGACATTCCTTGCGCTCTGATATCGTTGTCATAGGAACGGTGCATTGTGAAAGAGGGACGCCCGGGCCTACGGAACCCCTGCGGACGGAAGAACAGTGCTCTTTTTGGCCAACTATCATTGGGCATTCTCAAAACATGTCCCAGCTAGGACCATCGTCTCTCTTGTATTTGTTAACCAAGGCTCAAGAGCGGAAGATACTAAGCTTTGAAAACATGTGTCTTAGAAGGATTTTGGATGTCAGATGGTATGAACATGTTACAAATGATGCTGTGCGCCGGCGCACCCAGCAGAGACCTGTAATCTCCGTAATACAAATAATATATACTTATTATTATTATTACTTATTTTCTTGTTTTCATTCAACACCTACGCTTTACAAATAAAAAAGAATAACAAAATAGCTCTTAACGTCGTTTGTCGTTTTTGTTTTAACGGATTCTATTGTAAACATTAATTATGAAAACAAAATTTAAGATAGACCCCTAAAATTCAAAAGTGTAGACTATGAGAAAAAAAAGATCCAAAATGACCCAAAACTAGATTAATTTTAACATGGTCCAGGTTATAGACCATTAAAGGTCACGTGGTCTTGTCTATAGATTTGCTTTTGCTTGGGGGGCAAACAGTCAGATTGCGCAAATCATCCTTGTAAGATGTAATGCCATAAGAGAAAAAAAAGAAAGTCAGACGACAAAATAACAACAAAATCGACACTGACAGGTTTTTTGATTATTAGGTATTCTTTAGGCGTTTCACCTAATATTACACCGTAATCGTCTGTTGTGTTGGGATGCCTGATGCCCCTCAATGATTTTTCTGTGACGTCATCCTTTAATGGTCTATTGACAAATATTGGATTCGTGTTGCTCGAGACAAAAAGACGTGGAAGAGTTTTGGAGAGTTCTATATCGAGCAGTGTAGGGATGAATGTTAGCGGTAAAAAGTTACATTAATGTCATCCCCCGAAAGTTAAATAAGCCGGTATACGAAATGGCTAGGTGATAAGTTAAATGCCGGTATTCAATTGAGTGGCTAGTCGTTTCGTTGAATCAAAATGACACGCAAAACTTTCAACATTCTGCCTGGCTGAAGCTCTTATGAAAAGTCAAACATGTTTATCTGCTGAAATTCTATTTCATGCAATATTGTTGAATGAATGTTTATTTTATTTTTAATCTTTGATGAAGGGATTTCTAAGATTAATTAATATTACTGATATCAAATAAGATGCTGCACGTGTTCCACTTTCTTACGTTGTAAAGAGATACATATATAATATACGAAATCCATTGACCTACGAACTTTCATATGGTTCTACGTTATTTATTTTAATGAAATATTTTGCCTAGGTACTAAGGCCATAAATCCGCCATTTATAGGTACAACCTATATCATGTTTTAAAATAAAGTTTATTTTATTTTTTAAACAAGGAAGGAAAAAATTATATCATCATAAAAATTATATTGATGTTGGTGAAGATATTTCAGTCTAGGACCAATAAACTATACTATACTATACTATACCCTCACGCCGTGTCCCAAGTGGGGTAGGCAGAGAGAACGGAACGCCAAACAGATCTATCTTTACACACTTCCTTCGCTTCCTCCACATTCATACAGTTCCTCATACACGCACGTCGGTTCCTCTTACTCAACACGCGGCCGTCCTTGAGAATTTGATCCACGTGATCAAGCCACGTGGTTCTCGGACGCCCGCGTTTCCTCACACCCTTTCTTTCAGATAAGTATATCCTCTTTGTCATTCTTTCCTCTTTCATTCGTTCCACATGACCAAACCATCTCAATTTATTTACACGCATTCTGTCCACAACAGTCAACAGTCTTCAGGACCAATAAAATATTGTGAAAAGCAAGATATATATTCTCCCGTGGAGTACCCGGTAAAGAATTGGTCTCCCACTCTTCTCCATAAGTTTTCGAGTGTCCTGTAAAAGGGTGGTGTTCGAAAAAATAAGACATTTTACATCTTAAATTCGGCGATGAGGTTTGCCACCCATCCTGAATGTCTTGATTTTATATTGGCACGGAGAAGACAGGTTGCATGTTTTATATGCGGCTGGTCTGCTGGCTACCCCACTTGTGGGATATGCCGTGATGGTATGTATGTATGAAAAGCAAGATTGCTTCTTTTATCTGTGGGTCTTATATGAATATTATGTTCCGTGTAGCACCCGACAAAGATTTAATCTTCCACTCTTTTCCTTAAGTTTTCAAGTGACTCGTTAAAGGTAGATGTTTGAAACAAATTGTGCGATAAGGAAATTCAGCGATAAGGTATAACACAACAATATAATGTATAAT
The DNA here is from genome assembly GCA_947579605.1 of Athripsodes cinereus. Lineage (NCBI taxonomy): Eukaryota > Metazoa > Arthropoda > Insecta > Trichoptera > Leptoceridae > Athripsodes > Athripsodes cinereus. The sequence continues at coordinate 7,876,617 of OX388329.1, forward strand.
ACAACAATTATGTATAATACAACAATTAAGTGAAAGTAAACAGTGTTTTATTTTTATACATTTTTACTATCAAAAAAATCTATATACCTATAATCATCTCAGAATCACTCGCAAGTGATAAGTAGACTAACTGCATCTTATAAACATGCAGATCATCCTCTCTGTGGCAATATTTTATTTATCGCTGAATGAAAGATATGACGTATCTTGTGTGTGATGTTTTATGAATACACGCATTTTTTCGGACGTTTTAGAACATAAATAAAATAGTGGGAGATTTAATTCTTTCTTTATCGTGAAATACAAAGAACATCAAAATATATTTGCAAACTTGTTTCCTGTCAATCCCACACAATATAATCTTTAAAAGAAAAAGATAATATGAAGGTGGTTATAAAAAATATTTCCTTTACTTCCTTTCGAAAAATAATATTACTACGCTTTAAGGTTTTCATAACAAAATAATATTATATAAACGTAAAAATGGTATTAAAAACGTGGGTGAATAACAATATCTATCGCGATTTCCGGCAAACTACGCACAATTCGTAAATATCACTCGTACACACAATAATGTATGACTAATTTCTCTATTGAGTATTTATTTATATACATTTTTTTTATCTCCAAAGCATTCCAGCCTGATTCATGTATTGATCAACATGAAAAAGGTTTGATAATATTATTTTCTAAATAAATATATTATAATATATTGAAACTTTTCTTATCATTTAACACAGAATGTATTTCTGGAAAAATTGTAACAAATATTATTGAATCATCATCATCATCATCATCTCGCCCTCAACGCTCCTCCGGGAGCACAGGGCAGAAACCAGCCTCCTCAATTCAGAGCGTCTCTGCGCCAATTGCGTCACCTCTTTCCACGACATTCCTTGCGCTCTGATATCGTTGTCATAGGAACGGTGTATTGTGAAAGAGGGACGCCCGGGCCGACGGAACCCCTGCGGACGGAAGAACAGTGCTCTTTTTGGTCAACTATCATTGGGCATTCTCAAAACATGAATATATTGAATATAATATTTAAATGCGTAAATATTATGTTCTCTTATAAAAATATAAAAATGGTAGAGCATAAAAAAGAGACTATTCCCATTTTAATGTTATGTAAGTGAAACAGCAGCATATTTTTTAACGTGGTTGCAGAATTGACATCCACACTTCTCAGCGTTGTAAAACCAGATAAATCTCCTCATGGTCAGTCATGATCACACAAAAACTTGACAGTCTATTGCTTGAAAAATTCACCTCTTCAAGTAGACAGGATATCAAAGATGAGGCTCAAAACGTGATGATGATGATTTTGGATGATTTTATTTTATTTATGACGCCGTTTTACAGTCCCTAGACCGTCTCAAGGGCGCCAGTGAAGAGTTCAGTTTTAAGTTCATAATACCAGCATTGTACCTGTTCAAAACCTTTCATATAATACATATTTTTAGTTTTAGTTTCTCATTATCGAATTGTATCTTACCCCATTTAATTTTAAATTTTCTTTCTTTGACCTGCTGTTATCAGTGGTTTATATACTTAATTACTATTTCATTCTGACACTCCATAACTAACTTATTATATAGACATTTTTTATTGAATATTATTATTTTGATCTTGACGTATGAATTTGTAATGTACTTGTGTGATTGTGTGCGAATGTTTTTTATTGTTGTTGTTGTTGTTGTTATCTGTCATAATTTATAAACATGTAAAAGGCTCACGCCGTATATAATTGAAATAAATAAATAAATAAATAAATAAATAAATATTTTGATTTTGATATTTAAATTTACCGGTAAATCTATTTTTTTGTAAATTACATAATATAAATATTATTTATTAAAGATTCTTGAGTTATTTCTGTTTGTGAGTAAGAGATGTCAGGATAATCAGGTCCAGCAGTTAAATTAGCAGTTGTTCCTTATTCGCGAGTACCTACGTCTATACTTATTAAGGGATTGAAAGCACGATTGCTTTCTATCGGTAGTACATACATAGTTCTTAGTAGTTCAAGTATGACTTTCCTTTAAATGATGAATTATCCAATAGTATAGTCTAGAGTTATTACAATGAGATTGTATAATGTGAATACATAAAATATTGTAATGATAGGATTTCCCTATTACCATTAAACCGATCCTTATGGTAGATATAAAACGTTGAACGATAATATTTATTATTGGGATCCCTCTTTGTTTTCTCCTCTCTCAAAAATTTATGTGGTTGATAAAACAAATAGTGGTCTGGCCGAATAATGGGCATTGGTGAAATTTCATTATATTGCCGGACATTCAACGGTCAGATTTCACTATATTGCCGGACATTCAACGGTCAGATTTGCTAATATTATGACGAATATAGTTTTAAAGTCAGACACAAAGTTCCAAAAAACAAAAAATTGAGATGAGTTTGAAGATCGGTTCAATATGTATTTACCAATGCTACAATTAACGCATCACTAGGTGTTATATATGTTTATTTCGTAGTAAAGTAACTATGAATATTGCCAAAGGATTGAGTTTGATGTCTTTTAAAGATATTGTAGTTGGCACAAGAGCCTTTTTCATTTGTTTTTTTTTTAACATTTTATCAATACATGTGTCAGTTGTAATTTTGATAAAACAATAGTTTTCATATTTATGTTATGAATTTTTTGACACAATTGGATGTCGGGAACTGGATTTTTTACTTACTAGAAGTGTAGATGTCAAACATATTTTGGACTACTCCAGATTAATCATATGCGTCGAAACTCTGTATTGTGCACTCCTTAAGGAAGTTCACATATGTATGTGTATTATATACAACATACCTACCTAGTTAATACCTATTCAAATAGGTTGACTATGGATGAGTGTGATCAATTGGAATGATTAATAGTTTTTATAATTTGTGAAGCTTTATTTCTTATAAGAATGTACCTACGTCATTTTCCTTAAAATAAAAAAGCTCATTAACACGTTTCACCTTGTATCTCTGTTTAAATATTTTGGCACTTAGTGGTTTATTGAAAAATGGTATTCGTTATTTATCGAGTTAGGTTTTATATTGTAGAGTGTTATAAATGGTATTCATAATTATCGAGTTAGGTTTTATATTGTGGAGTGTTATAAATGGTATTCATAATTATCGAGTTAGGTTTTATATTGTGGAGTGTTATAAATGGTATTCATAATTATCGAGTTAGGTTTTATATTGTGGAGTGTTATAAATGGTATTCATAATTATCGAGTTAGGTTTTATATTGTGGAGTGTTATAAATGGTATTCATAATTATCGAGTTAGGTTTTATATTGTGGAGTGTTATAAATGGTATTTATAATTATCGATTGAAAAGGTTCCGACACATTTTTTTTAATTCATTCACTCATACTGCACTGTTGTGGGTTAAGGGATGTTTATTCAATGTATTATTTATTATCATTTATTTTATTCTTCACTGTAAATTGTTTACAATAATACAAATTAACATAGAAAATATCATTTATACAATTCAATGTACAGAGGGCGAGTTTATCGCTAAAATGCGATGTCTTCCAACTAACCCGGATCGTATGTATGTAGATTATCCAAAATAACAGTTTTTTATTCTACCGATAATTTTTTTCAATGGGATAGTAAATAATAGAATTTTGAGTGTATTTTAAAAGTTGTGACGTTTTAAAATAACAATAAAAATATTGGTTGTTAAGTGCTTATCAATTTTTTAAAAAAAGTACCTAATAATCTCTTAACCGGCCAGATACTACGCTACGGTATTTGGATGGTTGATAAAAATAATCCAAATAGGTAGAAAGGATGCCGGATATCTGAAAATATCCTTCTTATTTTCAACTAATATACCGACATAAATATCTCGACCCAACCATATAAAACAGATCGAATTAAAACTTTAAAGTTTGAATAGACAAATAATTATTAAGTACGTAAAAATAAATCTTGTTACTTCCTTTGTTGAGACAAATTTGTATTAATCGTCATTGGCCATAATCTCTTATAAAGGACATTAAGGGTAGTTAATTATTGCCTTGCGTTACAAGAGAATATCTCTGTTTAACAAATACAGTATCTTAAATTAATGGACATAATTTATTCTGTGTAATAGTAAGTCATGGTTGAAATTGTTAACATTTATTCATTCATTCATTACTGTATATTGATTACAATACAAATAATTTTACTGACAAATGCATTAAAATAATAAAGAAAAAAAAAACAATATTCAGAAAACGAGTTTATAGCAAGGTTGCAATCTCTTTTGACTCACTCAATATGTTGGTGTGATTATTGACAATTTGTTAGAATTATTATCTTTTGCTATTGAAAGTATCTACTACATGCAGAAATACGTTTGGGGCTGCGAGTTTCAGCTAGACTTCAGAATACCCTACCATGTTTACTAGAAGTCTCAAATAGAGAGGGTTTCAGGAAGGGACTGAATATACATCATTCCTCTGTGAGTTTCGGAAAATAGTTTCATAACTGAAGTTGTATTGAAACTTAACTGATAAAATAAATCTGCCAAGTATACAAACCTATGTATTACAAGTAATCAATTATGTTCAATCATGCAACTTCCAAGCGAATCTGATAAGTATTCATTTTCATTTTGTTGCTATGACAGATGAAAAAAAACCTTTATTGACCACAAATTAAATCATAAGAAAAAATTAAAATTTAAAACATATGTAGCACCAATAATGATCAGTCAAATGAGTATCTTTCAGATTGTTAGAGTTCTAATGGTTGTAACTGTGAATTCTAATATAAGTGCATTCTAGACAAGGCAGACCCACGAGATATTATGATATGTAAATGGGTTAGAGCGGTGGTTGTTTTTTTTTTCTTTCACAAAACGGTGCATTTCAAAACGAAGTAAGTAGTTAATATGATTTAAATAAATGTAAGCTAAAAAAATGCAAACTTGTTTATGTTCAATATGAAATTCTATTACAGGAGTCAAAATATATTTTGCGATTTTTATACACAGTGAAATACCGTTACAACACAAAAAGTCGTATTTTTGAATTCTGGGTACTCTATCTTATTGTATGTGATTACAATATACATATTTTATCCTACATATTTTGTATAGCTTGTCATGAATACACAACGTTGAATAATAACAACACTTTATTGTGTTAATAATACTGTTCCTTCCCACGCTATCTACAGGTGTTTCATTGTTAGACTATCAAAATACTTGCTAAAAATAGTATAACTTAACAGGCTAGTGCATGAATATATCGTTTTCTATATTATATCCCATATAAACTAAAAATTCTGACAAAAAATCTCAAAATAGGTACTAAATAAATAACACAAATCTTTTATACTACTATTTGTTTATTTGACGATGGAAACTTACTAGATGATCCTAGATAATGAAATATGGTTGTTGTCCCGAAGATATGATTCCAAGATATGACGGGTGATATTGGATTACCTACTGAAGAGGAAAGATTTAGACGGGATACGGAATGTATGTAGGGAGACAACCAAAGTCACATACATGGTGGAAACGTCAACAGCCCTAAATCAGAGCTGGGCAGTGCATGTTTTTAAGTGCTCTGACTCAAATTGGATAAAAAAAAACATCTCGAATGAAATCGCAGGTTGTCAATGGATACAACACTTGTTAAATTGAAAATAATGAAAAGTCAAAGGAAAGGTATAGGTTTATAAAAAATAAATCAACCCAAAATGATTGAAGAAACGAATAACAAAAATTAAAAAACATATTTTATAATCCTTTATTGATATTAAACGTTTTACTCTCTGATAATAATTAACCCACCAATATTCGTTTATATTTGTAAGAAGAGATATTATATCTCATAATACATTATTATTGACGTTGAGATTCTCATCGAAACTAAATTGGAACAAAGCATCACCTACGGGATGGCTAAATGTAGTTATAGGAGATTGGAGCGTGGTCTAATGTTTAGGAGCTTGAGGCATTTTACACAGAAATAGAGAAGGATAGATTCTATAAGTAAATTGATGAACCAGTAAGTCAATTACGGACGATAGTCAACACTTGACCGAATTTAATGGTTGTGAGCGGAAATTGAGTTATTGATAAATTTGATATCGAGTATCAATTTATATTTTATACCTATATATATAAATTAAACGGTTAATGATATAGATCAAAGAACATGCATGCATTGATTACGACATAAGTTTTGTGTTTATGAATCCACACATAAATATTCTAATGCGTTCGTATGTATGTTCGTATGTCCTTAATGGACTCTGAAATAAGGAAAGACAGAAGTAAAATAATACACTCTATACGAGGTCTCATATCCTGGGCACGTTCAAGGCCAAAAACATTTAAAATATCTTATGTATTGATAAAGATATTATAATAATAAAATTTGTATGGATAAATCTATGAAAGTTTTTGTAAGTAGCAATATTCATAGTCGAACATTTTTCAGTGTACTGAATTAATTTCACAATGGATGTAACGAGAAATACATCAGTACTGAAACTAAACATATGGGGATTATTTTGGTTATAAATTATTGTGTTTGGTTATGATAAAAACTCCTGAATTATGCGAGTTAAAATTGCATATTTTTGACATCTTGGGCTAATTTCATAATGGCCGACATGAATGACATAGAATCCAATACATTAATATTTTGGTTGGTACATCGGTTCATTAGTTTGTTTGTTTTTTGACTTTTATGTCCTCTTTACGATATGTCTCATCCAGTATGCGAGCTGAAAACATTTAATAAGTATTCTTTTATAAAGATTGAATTTATAAATCATGATGTATCAACAATCTTTTGTTGATGTTTTGTAAAATCACAAAAATCTCATATTATCTACAACAATCGACAATATGTGTTCTTATTTTATTGTAGGATATTCTTAGTTTCTTCTTATTTCTAAATATAGTTATCTGTTATATCAAACACAGAGAATTTAGAAAGATTTATCATATCAAATGAAATGTATCATCCACACATAAATATTCTAAAGCGTTCGTTAGTTCGTATGTCCTCAATGGACTCTGAAATAAGGAAAGACAGAAGTAAAATAATACACTCTATACGAGGTCTCATCTCCTGGGCACGTTCAAGGCCAAAAACATTTAAAATATCTTATGTATTGATAAAGAAATTATAATAATAAAATTTGTATGGAAAAATCTATGAAAGTTTTTGTAAGTAGCAATATTCATGGTCGAACATTTTTCAATGTACTGAATTAATTTCACAATGGATGTAACGAGAAATACATCAGTACTGAAACTAAACATTTGGGGATTATTTTGGTTATAAATTATTGTGTTTGGTTATGATAAAAACTCCTGAATTATGCGAGTTAAAATTGCATATTTTTGACATCTTGAGCTAATTTCATATTGGCCGACATGAATGACATAGAATCCAATACATTAATATTTAGGTTGGTACATTGGTTCATTTGTTTGTTTGTTTTGTGATTTGTATGTTCTTATCTTATTGTAAGATGTTTAGTGTTTTTCAAAATATAGTTATCTGTAATATCAAAAACATAGAATTATTAATTCAGTGATATTTCAATGTTCTTTTGTCGAAGTATGCTAAACTTCAAAATCTTAAAAAATCTTATATATCTACAACGATACTATTAATACGTCTTCTTATTTTATTGTAAGATGTTTAGAGTTTTTCAAAATATAGTTATCTGTTATATCAAAAACATAGAATTATTAATTCAGTGATACTTCAATGTTCTATTGTCGAAGTATGCTAAACTCCAAAATCTAAAAAAATCTTATATATCGACAACGATACTATTAATACATGTTTTTATTTTATTGTAAGATATTCAGAGTTCCTTTTTATTTCAAAATATAGTTATCTGTTTTATCAAAAACTGGGATCCAACTCAAATACAATGGCATGAAATATATCATTTTTAATCATCTCATGTGCCTCATTTTTCTCATTTTTAATTAACCCATAGATAACATAAGTAAACTTGCATTTAACATAATACGGTGATAATTTAAGTAGGCACTTTTGTAATATATTACCACATATTATGCCTCCATCTATTTGTTTCATTAGAAGTATTTCATTTATTCAAAACAAGCATCTAAAAACATGAGATTTTCAAAGTTTAGATATTAAGATATTGGCTATTGATAAAGTAAATTGTTAGAATTGCATACCAGCTTTATAATTCCGTTTTAAGGCAATGTCTCACTCCAAAAATAAAATTGTAGCTAAATATAAAACGTCATTTGTGTAACATCTATTTTAGGAATATAATTACATTTCAAATAAAGAATTATGACCGCGATTTGTAATTTCACATAATAAAATTATTATTGTTTGGTTTGCGGTATTTTTAAATTTCACTGGGGTATTCTAAATTCAAAATAATTATAGAATATTATACGTTCTAAATGCAAACATCTCAAAACTGTCATATAAGTGCCACAAATGTCAAAATCCAACGCTTTATCTGGGAGGCGTTCAGGGTAACATAAATATCGCTCGATGTTCAGTGACCTGAGCGACCATGAAGTTGCAATGAGTGGTGAATGGCACCCCGGATAATCGTGAACAACTTTGAGCGTTTTTATATTATTATTATTATTTGGATGATTTGTAAAGCGCCGTTTTGTGAAAAAAAATCCACCTCAAGGGCGCTCACATCCCAAATGTCATCGTACTGGCGCCATTTTCGTAAGATTCATTCGCGGTAGTGCGTCATGCTTTACTTGATTACGTTTTTAATTTGAATAGTTAAATTGGCTTTGCTTTAAGAATGTTTTTAGGATAATGCATATTTAAACAAACCGTAAAAAATAAATTATTCACTAAAATCTGCACTAACTATTTTAATTTCTCTTTCATTTCACTTCTTGAACTAAAAAAATATGATTTTCTGTTTTGAAAAATTATATACCGACACTTATGTTTGCAAGCGAAACTTGGACGTGGTTGAAAAAGGATGAGAGTGGAATAAATGCTGTAGAGATGCGTTCACTGAGAAGAATGGTTGGTAAAACGTTGCGAGATAGAGTGAAGAATGAGGATATCAGGAGAATGAGCGGATGTGAGAGGAGTGTTGTGAACAGAATGCGTGTAAACAAGTTGAGATGGTTTGGACATGTTGAGCGAATGCAAGATGAAAGGATGACGAAGAGGATGTATTTATCTGAAAGAAGGGGTGTGAGAAAGCGCGGACGTCCAAGAGCCACGTGGCTTGATCACGTGGACCAAATTCTTAAGGACGGACGCGTGCTGAGTAAGAGAAATCAGCGTGCATGTATGAGAAACTGGATGAATGTAGAGGAAGCGAAAGAAGTATGTAAGGATAGATCTATATGGCGTTCCGTTCTCTCTGCCTACCCCTCCTGGGACATGGCGTGAGGGTATAGTATAGTAGTAGTAGTAATTATATAAGACAAGAATACACCATAATTACGATTAACTTCGCAATTGTTTTGGCAACCGTCATCACTCAAACGTCAAGGTAACTGTCAGAGTGATAATCATCTTGCTATGATTTCGGTAGATCACCCGACGACATGCCTGAACGCAACAGTGCGAGTCGTCGGGTGACTCGCTCCGGGCGCGTGAACGGATAGAGCGTCGTCGAGTGATCACTCGGTGACTGTTTGAACGCCTCCCTGGGTTGCTAGAAAATAAATGTTGCCAGAAAATTGGTTATTGGTTATGGTTATTAATCTTTACTTTATTATGGTTTTATGAGTATTCGTTACTTTAAAATCAGTACCTGAAAAATAAATAATTGTTATTGATAATACATATCACACCAACATCAGTAGATTGGATTGCAGATTCTATTTAAAATAAGTTTTTGGTATATCCTACATTGAATCCGTTTGGTAATACGTGCTTATTTATGCATGATTTTGGCACGCATAGAGCAGATTATTATTATGACATATAGCTATTTTGGTGCTAAATAGATCTTAGACTTAAAGCATAATACTCAAGGTGTAACTAGACGTTAAATTAGCTGACTGAAACATAATAATTTAGATTTGTAGACTGTAACTAGAAGTCAATTTTGTACACCGTAAATATATTTCAAATTTCCAATCTGTAAACGCCAATTAATGTTTGAGGAAAATGTTTGGTTGCTCCCGGTGAATAATAATTAATATGCTTAGTTGTTACCGGTACTTAATCCTTTTTGATTAAATGACATAACATCTGATTATCTAAAGGAGCGCTCACATTTGTTCACTTCCAGTGATCACTCTGGATGATCCTCCAAAATAAAAAGGTGTGAACAGGCGTTTCATCAATAGTCAATCGTTTCATCAATCACTAGCGATTCCGGATGAAACCGATTACTACCCGACATAATGTTGACGAAAGGTCCTTTCACTGAAACGACCATAAACAAGTTTTATCCTTTAATTTGTCTTATTCTCTATGAATTTGTATTGAAAGTCAGAATCGTGTACCAAATTATCATACTTTCGTGAATTTTATTCATTTGATTTAAATTTTATTAAGTGCTATTTTTCATTTATTTTTACGACGTCAAACTACATACAACATGACCGTGAGTGTCGGATGGCAGTGAATGTATAGGATGAACAAATGTGAACAGGTGAAGCAATGTGAATGCTACTTTAGTATTACAAACTGAAAAAAATGTAGACTGAAACCAGAAGTCAAATTTGCACACAGTTACTGGATGTTAAATTTCCAACATCCAGTAACTGTAAAACGACAATTCATGTTTGAGGAGGTCGTTTGGTTGTTACCATAGAATAATAAACATACTTTGATGTTATTGGTAGTTATTTTTTTTTATAAAAGATATACCTATCTGGGTTTTGTTATTTTTTTTATTTTTTAATCTAATGACAAAACATCTGAATATCTAAGTAACTGAAAATAAAAACTTAAAATACCAATTCAAATGTGGGAAATTTTATTTAACTATGTTGGTAGGTAACCAACCAATTATTATTATTTTTTCTCAAAATAGAGCATTTACCCGTTTTTTTTCTGTTATAGGCATTTCCTAATTTTTTACTTAAATAAGGGGATGTGGGTTTTAAACACTGAGTTTTTAAATTGGGAAGAGGTTAAAGTACCTACTTTTTTTCAGGTAGGCACCTACTAATATTGACGTGTGTGATTACAAACTTCATGTTTTGAAATTGGGAAGAAATTTTTTTATATAGGTTTTGCACTTTTTATTTACTTAATCAGTTTTACGTAGTTAGTGCTTACTTCACTTTTTTCAATAAGATTGTGTAGTTTTAACACATTTATTTGGATGATTATCTGTTTTTAAACCCGAGCGATGCCGGGTTATAAAAGCTAGTAAATTAATAAACTAGTAAAAATCATCGAAAATTAGTTTCTAAACTACAAGCACTTCAAAGGTTTCATAGAAACTAAATAGAAAAACAAAACTTTTGTACGAAACAACCGTAAAGTTATGACGAGTTAGTACAGTTTTTTGGATAGGCGAGTGAATTTTTTGTTATTGTTGTTTGAAAACAAGCAACCGAGAAAAACTAGGAGTATCAAATAAGCAATAACATTTCAATTCGGAAATCAAAAAGCTTATAAAATATTATTGAACTAGTGCTGAAGGATCGCAAATGACAAAATGAAAATGGAGGAGAACTTTTGAGTTGGAGAGAAAATGTAAATATTGTAATTTATATGCCACTAGAATTTACTTTCATTATTCTCGTTATTCGCAGTTGACGTGTTTTCCAAAACTGAATGTTATTCCAAATTTTTGATACATTTATTGAGAACATTTTATATGGGAAGAATCATTGTGTCTGAAGATGTTTAACTTTTATTTATTATTTTTTAACAAGACAGTCAAATATGTAGGTATACATTTGAAATGTAGGTATATATTTATTTGTTTCATGATGAATACGCTTTGAGAATAAACACAAATCTAATTAATTGAGTATAATAATTATGTGACTGTATACATTCAATAAATAGGATAAATATTCTAGAAACAGCAATATACTGAGCGTTAAGTATTACCTTTTACTTGGTAAACATCGCATGTTTCATAGTCATAAACTAAGGGCTATTTCAATAATACAAAGTACCCTACTAGGTACTAAATGTACTAATACGTATATGGTACATGTTCTCTGTATGAACGCTCTTTAAGATTCCCTTGAGACTCGATATATGTACATACAAAAAGACATTTATAGTATAATTGTACTGTAAAGCGATGAAGTCTGTGTTGTGTTATATGTGTTTTACTGTAATATCGTTGTGTTTTTTTCAATTTCAGTTAATTAAAATTTCAGAACAATGGAAATCGTCAAAACAGCGATGTAATAACAGAAAATATCGAGGTCTATTTTTTTGTATTAGAATATTGATTGAGCATTATACGGCACAACATTCATGAATGTTGAATCGTAGGATTTAGGTACATATAATGAATTTGTAGATTTTTTCATAGATTTTGTAGTAACCAAGATGAATGTAAATAATTTGCGATAATTTGGACATATGAAAAAATGAGAAGACCAAATAAAGCGAAGATTAATAGGTAGGTAGTGGTGAGAAAATTAAAATCAGGTCTTAAGTATGGACACGTGCAGAAGAATATTTATGAGGATTTGCATGAAACGGTGAGATGAGATATATCTAAGTACCCCAGTTATCGATAAGTTTTTGCCATCCCAAACTATTAATTTTTATTCAATTTCATTGTATTAATTGTAATTTTTATTCAATTTAATTGTATTAATTGTAATTTTTATTCAATTTTATAGTATTGGCAAGTACAGAGACCAATTTAATTAATTACTCTCTCGTCCTATACATTTTATTCCAAAAAGTGGAAAGAATGAATACAAAAACCAAAAGAAAATAAATATGTTCCAATATGTATTATCCATTTTGCAAAATATATAAATATAAAGATATGTACTTTTGTAACATTCTGTAAAGGAATGGACTTTCTAATATTGAGTACACTGTTTACAGCTGACTAAGAGATCTTTGGATGATAATCCAAAGAAACTGCACTTAGGTACCTTCATAGTCTAGTTTTACACGGTATAAAGGAATAATATCGAAGTACCAATGTGCATTACTCAAAAGAAAACTTTCATATTATTTAAATTCAATTTCATTTCACCATATAACACAATGAAGGTATTTTCCTTTGATCATGGGCGTGTGGATAAAATATTTCCTTTGGAAAGCATAACCACGTTGTAACGATATAGAATATAGCCCATCTTCATACAAGTTTTACTCGAAATAACGATCACTATTACTTTACACGGCGAATTATGTAGTGGCTGAACAAAATACATGGTATATATTTAAGACAGACTTTTATCCAGGTACAAGTCTACTGAGGCTCGTAAAAAATACGCAAAGCAAAAGTAGATATAAATCATTTAAAAAAAAAATCTTTCCTGATAACGAACAATCATGATTTCGCCTTTTTGCGATGGCCGAAAAAAATTAAATATGAAACTTTTGTGAGTATGAACTTCATCGACATCGACATTAAGAGTATTAAGAATATCCTGGAAAAAGAAGAATTGAATGTATTCACTGTGTCGGTGTTTAGGTAGTAGAATTCCATATCGAAAAAATAAAACAGGTGTATTATTTCGGAATTATTATTGAAAAGATTATTGTTTCCATTTTATCTGTTAATTAATTTAGTAGTATTTACAAGACAAATGCTTGGGAAAGTAATGTCCCTTATACACTCTATCATTCGTGTTTTTTAAACTTGAAAGTTTTGATAACATTTTCATGATATCTTATGATACCAATAAAGAATAGGTACCTATCAAGCGAGGTAATCAGCGAAAAAACCACATATTACGAACAAACAGGTTGTTATTTTTGCAATAGTAAGGCAACAGAGTGTAAGATATGGGATGCACAAGGAGCTATTTTGAATGGTTGTCGTAGTTAAAAATAACAATAGATAATTATTAGAGTATTCCATATTAAAATTTACTTAGTTACCATTTGACTTTTTTTTGAAGGAAAGAATCCCGCAAATATTAAATAAAACTCTATTTTGACTTCGTTAAATTTCTCTATGTTGAACATTCTGTAACTAACTTCACTTGTCCCCTGCCCCTGGCCTCGGTAGCACCCGTCTGACGCTTTTGCGTTGGGCGGTGGCTGAACCGAAAAGTAATAACTTGTGTTAAAAGTGCTAAACAATAATTGAAACCTGTATCAAAATAAACTGTACATAGTGATAAGTGACTTGATTAATTTTAACTTAGAATTTGTTGTATAATATTAAGTGCTTGTGTAAAATGTAACTGTGTGTCTGTTTGTGTTGAACCGGACAGTAATAATTTGAACCATGAATAAATATTTTGTTATTTAACTTAACTTCTGTTTTCTTTTGAGCTATGAAACCAAACTAAGAACTCTACAATTATCCCTGAACTGAGACTCAAGTTCTTCGACTGAATTAGCTGGACAATGTATAAAAAGGTGGACTGGAGTCAGAGAAAGTTTTGGAGGGAAGTATAATGGAAAGTAGTTGTGAATAATTTGAGAACTAGTAAATAAAAGTGGAATAATGCGTCTACATAAATGACGCCTGCAACGTGTGGCCAGATTTGGTTTCATAGTGATAAATTCAGTGTAAAAATAGATACAATTAGTTTTGTTATGTGATAACCTAATTAAAATTTCGACGCATTAGAACATTCAAGATGGCCAACGCAATTGCGTTTTGCAACGTAATTTTCTCGAGCCACGCCCGAAGACACGGCTCAATTCTAAAACGACTCAACTCACACGGTCAACACAGAACACGCAACGTCATGTTTCGTCTCTCCAACAAAAGTTTAAAAATAACAACGGTTACGAAGAATAAGTGAAAGATAAATATCAATTCTAGTTTTAAACGTTTTATAATAATAATAAAATAATTAAATACAGTTTTTGCAAATAAATAAGTACAATTGTACGTTTGGTACTCAAGTAAAACAATATTAAACAGTGCTAGATGATTTCAAGTTCCTTCGAACAATGACTTCAATGTCTGAATGAAACATAATTCAGACCAAATGTCCAAGAAGCGTTTCTCCAGTTGTTCTGCCTGTGAGGATACCCTGATACAGAGCCAAGCGGTGGATATTTTCAAGAGATGAATGAATGATGAGGCCATGTTCCAGCGTTTTTGATGACAGTAAGCA
This sequence comes from Athripsodes cinereus, assembly GCA_947579605.1. NCBI lineage: Eukaryota > Metazoa > Arthropoda > Insecta > Trichoptera > Leptoceridae > Athripsodes > Athripsodes cinereus. The sequence continues at coordinate 7,891,828 of OX388329.1, forward strand.
GTTCCACTACAGATGTGAATACAACAAATTAATATTCCGATAATTGTTCAACGTTCTTTTTGGTTACGTCATTGAAGGCTAGGTACCAAGGAAGGAAACATCTATTGCGCCTGGAGAATCGTAATGTATTGTTATAGTTCTTTTTCTTTTCTCATCAAGATCCAGTGTGCAATTTGCAGTCTTGCAAAGCAGTAATTGATTGTTGAAATGTCTCAAAATTGTACCAATGTTGTTGTGCCTGCCTAGCTATACATAATAATAAGTTTGTATGTGTGGTAGCTTCTGATGGGGAATTTCATTTTGATGATAAATTTTTGTTTTGATTTTATCTTAAAGGTAGATTTGTGTCCTTGGTTGTGAATATTAAATTCGTTAAAAGAATTTTGAAACAATAAGAGTTGTAATGTTGATTCTATAGAGAACTTTTGAATGCAATATCATCTATGGTTTAATGCATAGTGAACTAGTGCTGGGATAAAATTATTAATACTTATATAGTGCTGGGACAAAGAGTTAAATTAATAATTAATTTTTTTTGTGGAAATAATTTTTTGAACTAAGTTGAAATAAAATAATGTTAACCTTTCACAACCTTTTACGAATTTGAAAATGTAAGTACACTTAACCCTTTGTGGACGTTAAGTAACAATTGAAAATAAATGTAAATTTTTGTTTTGTAGCAATTGAATTTTGAACTTGTTGGTTTAACTCTTAGTGAACACGATTGAAATTGTTAACCCTCTGCGAACCGCAGTTGAATTTTTTTGAAGTCAAGTAATTGAAATTCAACTGATTTTTTTTAATTTCAAAATGTCTGAATACTTAATTACGCCTATCCCTCGGGTGGAAAAATCAAACACAAAAACATTGAAGCATGCTTTATCCCAAAGAGGTGTAGAACCTGCGCAGTCACTTAATGATCTACGTGAACAATGTAAGGTATTTAATAACAAAATTTCAAATGTTCCTCAACTTTTAGAAAATACTACCTTGCTGCATGTTACCAATTCTAGTTGTGCTATCGCTGCTGAGGAAAGTGTCCCCAGTTGCGACCGTTCCGTTACTCATCCTCATGTAACACCTCGAGCTTGATCTACTTATGCTCCAGTAAATGTAAACTTTTCATTGCCATGTAATAGACATTATTAAAGTATAGCTTCAAATTTTCCTCTACATTGCACTTGACTATGCAACAAGTTCGAAAGAGTTGTTTTTTTTTATTTACAATTGATGTATTAGGTTAAGAAGTTTTAAATCACACTGACCCTGCTTGAGCTGTATGTACTGTAATGACGTCACTGTCAAATGACGTATTGAAATTTCATTGTTTGTGTTGATTAAAAACTTAGAAAATTTGAAAACTTGTAATAATATATAACTTGTCTTGTCGCCATGCCATGAAAATGTATGTACTGTAATGACGTCACTGTCAAAGGACGTATTGAAATTCCATTGTTTTGATAAATAGAAAAAGTAAAATAACTTAGAAATTGGAAAACCTGTAATAGTATATAATGAATCTTGTTACCATATCAGAATAATGTATGTAATCACTACAGCTCAGGTACGTGTAAACTTGTTAATTTTAAGTATGCCTCAGAGGATCTTCGCAATTCAGACTCTGAAGGAATTTTGTAAAAAAATTTAAAATATGAATTTCGTGGCGCTCAACCTTTTGTATTGTGAATTTCTCTCTTGTTTGTGCCTTTGGGTGAATGAGGTTGCCTTTCCATCTCTTAAGCTAGCCATTTCAACATGCAACTTATTCATTAAGATCTGAACTCCCCCATTGGCTCAGGCAAGGGACAATACTTGTTTAATTTTAAGTTAGGATGTTAAGAAAAACCGGATGCAATTTCGACCCTTCCTTATACGAAAGTATAATATTTAGTCGTTTTCTTTTGTAATTGGTCTCTTACCAATCTCCTACTTATGTGGTAACTGTTGTACGTCTTATGATAGATGAAGGATGGAAGGTATAAAAGTATGAAGTATGTCAGATTGAGCCATAAATGTTGAAGTATAAAAGTGTGTGAAAGGTTGTCACTAATTGGGATAGTAGATAATAATTGTAACAATTGTATTAAAGGGTCAAGGTTGCATCGGTAAAAGGAAAATTTTGTAATGTTTAGATTGTTTCAAATTGTCTGGTTCACCAAAATTTTAATGACAAGGTTCTCACTTGGTATGTGAACCTGTTGGTCATTTCGACATTATTACTGTATAGGCATGCGTACCCTATCAGTAATGTTCAAGTGTCAAGAATGAATGTTACGGAGTCAGTTGGATGATTCGCACTCTTCCCTGTTCATCTCCGGAGTTATGCTGATTTAGAGGTGTGACTAATCGTCTCACCCTATAGAAAGTCAAGCATAACTCGAATTTAGTTAAGTTTTTTTTTTTAAATTTGTATTTGCTCGTCTGGAACCTCTTGTGGTCGCCAGTCGGAGCTAGCCCGACAAGCCATTGTCATTGTAAGAGATTGAGGACGCTCAAATGTTACGTACAGGTTCGCTTGGAAAAGCTCCGCGCGAAAGGTTGGACACCTGATATATGTCGTCAAGCCTGTGCAAGATGGGTCGAACACCCCATGGAAATAACATGTTTAATTCAATAGGGTATAGATTGCCGCCCTTAGAATAGAGGTAGATCAGGTATAATGGTAATGAGATTGGTAATTCAGGTATAATTGTTGCAAGATTGAAGGTCGGATTGACTACCCCCCTTTATTTTATTGTCAAACTATGTATTCTGAAATTACTTGGGTGTTGGGTTGTTGTTTGAGGGTTATATTGTTGAAATTGTGAAAATAATGTGTAATATTGTAATTGTTGTCTTGAGTTCGTAATGGTGTGCTTGGAGGAATGTCGAGGGTATTGTCTACGATTTCCGTATCTGCGACCTGCCCTGTCGGTACATCTTCTTGGTCCCATTATTGGCTCATGACGTGTACATTCCTGATGAGGATTGTAATAGAAGGTGAAATTAAGTACAAAAACTTTGTAAAAAAAAAAAAAGTATTGATATATGTAACTCATGATTGATCATCATTAATTCCTGTAATGTCACTGTGCAACTGTAATTTTCCATTGATGTGTTGATAGTCTCTGTAACTGTAATTTCCACTTTGTAACGTAACAATGAGACTTTTCTTTTTTTTTAATTTTTTTCTTTGTGAAATGACTTGAGATGGAATGTCGTAGTTAAAAATAACAATAGATAATTATTAGAGTATTCCATATTAAAATTTACTTAGTTACCATTTGACTTTTTTTTGAAGGAAAGAATCCCGCAAATATTAAATAAAACTCTATTTTGACTTCGTTAAATTTCTCTATGTTGAACATTCTGTAACTAACTTCACTTGTCCCCTGCCCCTGGCCTCGGTAGCACCCGTCTGACGCTTTTGCGTTGGGCGGTGGCTGAACCGAAAAGTAATAATTTGAACCATGAATAAATATTTTGTTATTTAACTTAACTTCTGTTTTCTTTTGAGCTATGAAACCAAACTAAGAACTCTACAATTATCCCTGAACTGAGACTCAAGTTCTTCGACTGAATTAGCTGGACAATGTATAAAAAGGTGGACTGGAGTCAGAGAAAGTTTTGGAGGGAAGTATAATGGAAAGTAGTTGTGAATAATTTGAGAACTAGTAAATAAAAGTGGAATAATGCGTCTACATGGTAGAGGGTGCACTGATCAGATCTTCTCCCTACGAATGGTCGTAGAGAAGCTTCTGGGTAAACACCAGAAGCTTTTCTGATTTGGAGAAAGCATATGATCATGTGGATCGGAAGAGATTGTGGCGCGTGTTGTCGGAGTATTGGGTGAACAGCCCGCTGATCCACGCAATTTCTTCGCTCTACGTTGGGAGCTCCGCCTGCGTGAGGGTAAATAACGCCTTCTCCGAGTGGTTTGTCCTCACCAAAGGAGTGAAGCAAGGTTGTGTCATGGCTCCATGGCTGTTCAACTGCCGTATGCGTCCTTTGAAAGATATGGATGTTGGCATTGAACTGAATGGAGAGTGAAAGTGATTTACAAAAGATTGTGTCAGTTGTATATGAAAGTTGCAGTATGAATGGGATGAAAATGAATGTGACAAAGACGAAAGTGCTAGTGTTAGAAAGAGAGATTGAAAGAACAATGTGTGAAATAAAGGTTGGAAATGAATGTTTGGAACAAGTGGACAAATACCTATGTATATTTAGGAAGTATGTTTGTGAGGGGTGGTAAGTACGAAAGGGACATTGAAAAAAGAAAAGTGGCTGGTGCAAGAGTGAACGTTGCACTTCGATCTATTGTTAGCAATAGCAATGTCTCGAACATGGCTAAAATGCTGGTGCACAACGCCATCCTCGTATCGACACTGATGTATGCAAGCGAAACTTGGACATTGCTGAAGAAGGACGAGAGTGGAATAAATGCAGTGGAGATGCGATCACTGAGAAGAATGGTAGGTAAAACATTGCGTGATAGAGTAAGAAATGAGGATATTAGAAGAATGAGTGGATGCAAGAGGAGTGTTGTTGATAGAATGCGTGTAAATAAATTGAGATGGTTTGGTCATGTGGAACGAATGGAAGAGGAAAGAATGACAAAGAGGATATACTTGACTGAAAGGAGGGGTGTGAGGAAGCGCGGGCGTCCGAGAACTACATGGCTTGAACATGTAGATCAAATTCTCAAGGACGGTCGCGTGTTAAGTAAGAGGAATCGGCGTGCATGTATGAGAAACTGGATGAATGTAGAGGAAGCGAAAGAAGTATGTAAGGATAGAGCGACATGGCGTTCCGTTCTCTCTGCCTACAACACCTGGGACACGGCGTGAGGTATAGTATAGTAAAAAAGAGACATTCAGGATGGGTAGTTTTTTAATACATTATACACAATGTCTTAGGAATATATAATTTTGTGCATTGAGCAATTTTAAAATATTGGGTTATGTTCAGTTAAATAAAATCTTTAAAAGTTTATTTTATCTCATAATTTTATAAAATTTATCTATTGCGATCAGAGAGCTTTATGCTCTCTTTGAAGTATCTAGTATTCATTATGTTATTTATGTAAATACAAAACGACATATTAGACATTTAATACTATAATATTTCAAAAGGAAATAAGACATAATTTAACAATGTAATTTAATATTATTTTAAACATATAACATAAAATATGTCTTCATTATCAATAATGGCTTTATGAAATTGAAGTAATAAATGATATGATTTATGAAAAAAGGTAGATATCTTATTCTATAATAATGAATTCGTCAAAAAAATTGCAAAATGTTTTATGTTTATTATATATGTATTGTAACAGGCAAATGCCGTATATTGATTGAAATAAATAAATAAAAAGATCTGGAAATTATCTAGCTATCAAATTATTTTATTAAATTTTTTATTATATAAGTACTGTATTTGTTCAATAAATCTTATAAGGATTATAAGGCTTAGCAAGAAAAAAATCTTTTTTAAAATAAAAGTTTTTTAAAAATAAAACTTCACAATCACCCTTGTCACTCACCTCAGGAACACAAAGCACCGCTAATAAACATATTTCAATACGCAAATGGGTAATAATGACATCGCCAATAATATTCTATTCATGCTGACATAGAGATTTATTGACGATATTTTTATTGCGAAATAAATAAAACAGGTGTTTTATTCTATTGATTTATTCGACGAGAGAGATGTCTTTCGCCTTATTAGGACATTGTCAAACTCCTATATTTTAACTATGATATTTTTACTCCCAAAATGTTAACAGCATTCACACAAATTCTTTCCTATAAAGAGTTTGAGAGGCGAAAAATACTTCTTACATGGTGTACTATCTTAATGACCTGAAGATGCCGATGAGGATTGCCGAATGATATTATATAATATGACATAGCCCTACATATTAACAAATGGACTCAACTATTTATACCTACCTCGATTATAAATTCAATTACCTAATGTAGAAGTAACAACATTGATATTATATCCTATTAATAATGGTTTCAAACCTTTCCAAGGTTCCAGTGAATGGAGCAAAGGGACTTTATTCTCCTGTCACTTGGTTGGTTGACGTTTTTAATTAGTGAACCCATGTCTAATCGTCACCACATAATCTTCTCCATAGACACCATTTCCATCTTCCCATATTAGTTTTTATAATTATTTAATTATCTGTTATCGATAATCAAAATATATGCCTTTCCTTTTATTAACCATACATATTTCAATATCAAAAAGTAAAACATTGTCTTTAAATAGGCAGATGTAGATTTCAGACATGGAAACTTTTAGTACGGATCATTTAATAGTAGTTCTGTAATATAGTTTACATACCTGTAACTGTAACTTATTAGGCACAGATTTAATTTAACTTTTGCAATATTATTGGTCAAAACAATGTAGCGATACTACAACATTAAGTGATTTTTGCAAATATTTTTTCTCGTTGAACTTATATTCACGCCTCTTGCATAAGTGCTGTTCACAAGTTCACAAAGCGTTATTTTCATAGTCTAGATCCCAGGGTCTGCGTATAAATAGTTCTTATGGAGTGAATTCTGTCTTTTCCTCTATTTTTTATGTGAATATCTGAGTAAACGATGAATCATATTTACACATCTTTTGTAATTTGTATTACTAGTTCTGTTGTCTCGAAATGTTTTGCATAGCTTTCAAGCTTAAGCATGAGGTACTCTAGATATTTTTAAATACTCATATTTTTTAAAGTCTTATATTATTAGCTTGTTAAGTACCTGTGTTGGTATATAAGTTTTTTTATCTTACTTACTTTACTTTTCGTATGGCTCGGTATTAATAAATCTTAACCCATGTGGACTGTCGTATCCTCTACAGTCTTGGCTCTAGTACCTACTGAGAGCCAGTTCACCGCCTCCGTGAACGTTTTCCTTCTTTTTTTTAACCTTTATTTAAACCAATTCAATAAACAGATATTTATTTTCTACTGACTAATGTGAATAAGGTGTTATCACAATAATATACTTTCCTAATAAGCGCATTATCCTATACAATACGCCAACGTAATTATGATATATCTGCAGAATTGTTCATATTACTTCTCTATAGTCTATTCCTTAGAGACAAACCCGATGTGTACCTACACATATATAACTGTGTAACGGAAAGTCCACGACACATTTTTTTGTTGTTGCTGGGTCATAATAATTATTGTGTTACATCTACCTCTTTATAGTTACTGTGCATACGGGCTATTACTAGAAAGAAACCTTGATTAGAAAAAGCAATTAATAAAAAATGACAGTCAAGAACTGGATTGCATGCAACATAAAATTGTATTAATGTGGGTGTTTATATTAGGTATTTAAATCATTTGAATACATTTGCAAATTTTGTGTGAGAATATGCAATACTATACACATAATAATTGTACTTCTAAATCTAAATTATTTTTTTTATACATTGTTTGTATATTTTACAATTCCTATAATTTGAATATAATTCGCCTCAATAAATAACAGCAAATTTTATTCATGTGCCGTAAAAACAAATTATATTATTGGGTGTTTTAATTATAATAAACAATACTTTTTTGTTAGAGAAGGATTTGAATCAACTCATAAGAAAACATTTCAATCATTCACAAAGAAAATCCTTGTTAACGCCCAAAAACTATAAACTTCTCGTATTTTTTTCGAGGATTTGCACCACTGAGACATAAATTAATAAAAAAGAAGAATACGGATGAAACTAAAAAGGAAGATAAAAAAGGATTAACAATTGAATATAAAAAAAGACAATCTGAACGTTTGGGTAATGTTGCTTATCTTTATTTTGGTTTTATATAATACGATCAATCTGAGGTCTCGGTATGGTGTAATAAGACCGTCATTTATCCCTGTTTTGTTTATGTGCTGTCGTGCTTAAAGGGAAGTGCTCGTAAAGTTCAGTTTCTAAGACATTGACTATGTATCTTTTATACAGCATTGAAGCACCACCTGAGCTTTCATCTTTATGCCACTGCCATTTATTACTTAACTTGAGGAATCATCGATAATGGACCAAATGCATCTTTTCTTATTTCACAATCATCTGCTTAATGAGTTATGGATTATAAAAAATACACATGTATTATTCATGGTTTATTTCTTACATTATTCCTCATTGAACCGAATTATGATCTTTGTACACAATATTTTAAACTATTCAGTGTTTATAAGTGGTGTGTCAGTTATCCTGATATAATATAAAGTTATTCCGAGTCGGATAATATGGTTGCTTATTATACCTACTTAGATATCCCCGATTTATTGATTTTTTTAAAACATAGCTGGGTATCTAAAAGCTGAGTCGTTTGAGCAAAATGCTTCAAACTAAGTCAATAATAATAAAATGGCTACATTATAAATATACCTACAATAATACAGTTTATATCGATTTTTTTTAAATATTATAGGTATGATAATAAGTGAGCCATATACATATAATCTATGACCGAACGAATTGGACATTCAAAGAAAACGTTATCACTACATTTCATTTACATTCACGACATTGGAAATAATATTAAAATAAAATATGTGTTCAGATGAAACCAAACGCTAGGAAAAACTTTTTTTGGTATGATACTCTAAATATTCCTTTTTTTCAGTTTTTCGTACTTAAATAAGACTGTTTTGTAAATACTCGTACTTTCGCAAGTATGTAGGTTAAAAGTTCAGAATGGTTATTTGAATGTTACTTTCAAAAATATTTATAACATTATTTTTTCAGGCATACAGTTATTAAGGCTTATGAAGAGTATGTATCTACTATACCTTTTATAAAATGTAAATTTATAAAAAAACAATTTCGCCACACTTTTGCGTTACATAGTATTATTATTATTATTTTTCATCTTGTATAAGACGTTTTGAAAAGGGCGCAGAGAATTGGGAGTTCTCAACGTCGTCAGCGACGTTTGTGGAAATGATAATAAGATTAAAGGAAAGAGGGTCAAGGAACGCGATGAAATGAGAAAAAAGAGAATATCCTTTTATATCAACGCAATGTATAATAATATTATGAATAATCTTACCGATATTGTTTCTCTGCCTGCACCATGAGATGTAGCCGGATCCAATTTCTTCCATCCTTCCAAAAAATCTTTTACATTTTTTCGTGACGTGTCCACAATTCTAAATCCCGTAATGTTGATAGCACCAAATTCAATTATCTCCGACTCCCAACGATCGTCCATAATCTGTAAAAAAAAATATGAAAAATACACGTCAATTTTATTTTATAAAAACGCATAACAAAATCGAAAACAGTACCTATATTATTTTATACTGAAAATCACAGTCATGTTTTTTATGCTTTGAATTAATAAAATACATCACTAGGTAATACTTGTAATATTGAAGTAACTTTATTATACCTAGGTCTCACAACAAAATTGAGTCTCGAAACCTATTTAATAAACTTGTCAACGCGCCTGTTCAATTAAGTAATAACACATCTATCACGTCTATAGACAGTTTACCATCTATTTTCCGGGAAAAAAGCATTTTAATGTAAAAGCGTTGATATTTTTTTAAATATTTAATCAAATTATATAAAAATGTCTTGACTTTTATAAAAATATTTTATTTTCCTGAATTTGTTATCGACATTTCGCTTCAAGGATATCTTTCAATGACAATGTATTTTTTGTTAAATTATGTCAATTAAAAACAAATGTTTTTTTTATTTATAAGTAACAAATCCACACATAAATATTTGAGTCCGTTCGTATGTACGTATGTTTGTATATCCTTAATGGACTCTGAAATTAGGAAAGACCGAAGTAAAATAATACACTCTATACGAGGTCTTATCTTCTAGGCAGGTTTAAGGCTAATAACATTTTAATTATCTTATACCTATATTGATAAAGATATTACAACTTGAATGAGACGATGTCACAAAATTAGCAACAAAATGTATGAAAAATATATGCAAGGTTCAGTAAATAGCAATATTCACAGTCAAACATTGTCAAAAATGGATGTTAAAATAAATACAACTATTCTGAAACTAAATAATTAGGCTTTATTTTCGTAATAAAATATAGTGTTTGCTAATGAGAAAAGCTCTTGAATTACTTGAGTTAAAATTGCATATTTTTGACATATTGGGCTATTTTTATAATGGAAGATATTATGAAATCATAAAAAAACTATGGTGTAGAAAAAAAAAGATTTACCTATAAAATCCATAAACAATGTTAAATGATTTGATTAGTTTTTCCACGTAGGTACCTGTCTATTTTTCTAAATAAAATAAACTTAGGGATATTTTTCATTTGGAAGAGGTTTTTAGCACTTTTTCCATGTAGGTACCTACCAATATGTGGGGTGTCTTAACTTTAAGCTTTTTTATCGGGACGAGATTTTTAATACTTTTTCCATGTAGGTACCTACCAACTTATTATTTTTTTACACAAATGTGGACATGGGAGGTGTCAAACTTCAAGATTTTTCATTGGAAAGAGGTTTTAAGCACTTTTTTCGATGAAGGTACCTATCTATTTTTTGTTACCTAAACATGGGCATGTGGGGTATCAATCTTCGAGATTTTTCATCGGGAAGAGGTTTTTTGCACTTTTTTCAACGTAGGTACCTACCTATTTTTTTTACCTAAATATGGGCATGTGAGGTATCAAACTTTAAGGTTTTTCAGTGAGAAGAGATTTGCAATGCTTTTTTTGATGTATGTACCTACCTATTTTTAGTAAAGATTTTGTCATTTTTACTCATATATTTGCACGGGCTTCTGTTTAATTAAACCCGAGCGATGCCGGGTTACATAAACTAGTATAATATAAATTAACAATACAAAAGAAACAATTCACGAGTCACACCAAATCAAAAATGATTTGTCGGCGTGTTCTCTTATTAGTTCAAAATATAACTATATAATGAAAATAAAATAAAATAAAATTAATCCATACAACTTACAATTAAACAATTAATTTGCTAGTTATAAATAAATCCACACTTTATCATTTCTCAATAGATGCCGGCATCATATTAAGTATTTTTGGCACGTTGTACTCCAATGTCCTTTTTCCGTACTTATTATTGAATTTTGGCACTACATATCCTTCATTAAATTTAAATCTAGTGTGATGCAAATTACGCGGTTTATCTTTATACTCGGTTTTCGAAAACTGGTCAAGAACAATTCTCTGCCAGAACAAGCCTTTAGCAGATAACACATTTTACTTTTTAAAGTACAAAGAAATATCATTTTGCGCCGCGTTACAAACTTGCTCATTTACTAAAAGTCTTAAGATCGATTTCTGTGCGAACATTACTCTTTTTAAATTAGTATTAGTGCAATTTCCCCAACTACTAATACCATATCTAATCAAAGATTCTTCCAAAGACTTGTATACAGTTATAAGTGTGGACCTAGGTACAAAATATTTTATTCTATACAACATACCAGTTATACATCGTAATCTTTTACAAATACTATTTACATGTAGGTCCCACATAAATCTATTTTCTATAGTTAAACCTAAATATACAAATTTATTTACAATACTTATGACCGGACAATCGCAAGACATGGGGAGCTCAACATTTTGACTGCCGACTGTATTTCAATCAATGAGACTTTGAACCACTTCAGAAAATAAATCGAAGCCAAGCCAACGAGTTTCAAGTCCAGTATTTATCCATATTATACTTCCAGATACAATAAAAGTATTTTTAACTGCTCTGCCTGTACTTATTTTGTATTTATTGTTATTTTATATACTTTTATCTGGAAATGCTTTTATTATTTTCGTATTATATGTGTCTGTGTTTCATTCTTTCAGCAAGAGGGACATCGATTTCTAGCTATCCTAACGGTCAATGGATATCCTTCAATATGTATATATTTTGCTCAGTAAGTCTTTGATAGGTATTTAGTAACGATTTATATTTACATATATAAAAAAATATAGTTTAACACCACGTAATTTCGATATGGCATAACAACAACATAACCTGCCGAACATAACTGACAGCCGCTGTCAAAACACAGGAAGTACCCGATTAGTCACCTTTTTTAGAACCTTCGAGAACATTCCAACCGGAAATAGGAAGGCGGAGTCCAAGGCCAAGGTACATCTCCCACTATCATGACATTCACCACCAAGGCTACGGTCAGCTGTTCCCTACTACTGAAATAGTATATAAGCAGGAACACTCCGTGTAGCATTCCTTTCATACCTACCTTTACCTAAATGCTTGTACCTGCCGTGCTGTGTCTACAGTCGGTTAGGTGTAGCATTCCTTTCTTACCTACCTGAATACCTATATGCATGTCTCTGCCGTGCTGTGTCTATAGTCGGTTAGGTGTAGCATCCTTACATGCTTGTCCCTCCTGCCTAGTGAGGTGTAGCATCCCTGACCACTACCTATATGCTTGTCTCTGCCGTGTTGTCGGTTAGGTGTAGCATATTTACATGCTTGTCCCTGCCGTGCTGTGTCTACAGTCGGTTAGGTGTAGCATGCTTACATACTTGTCCCTCCTGTGCTGTGGTTACAGCCAGTCTGGTGTAGCATCCTTACCAGAGGCGGCCGGCAATATGTATTTGCGGGGGTTCGATAAAATAAAAAAAAACACCTCCCTTATTCCTTATAAAGAAGTAATATCTTCTTCTCTTTACCATTAGCGAACACTTCAGTTACTAAACGGTTAAACTCTGGTGTTTCCTGTTTTTAATGTATTCTACGTTTATTTCACCCATTTTAATAGTAGGTACCCTATAAGCTACGATAATATTTTAATTTTATTTAGGTATATCGTAGATTCTTTAAATTGTATGTTATATTGTGATATTAGCGCGCCGAAATCAAAATATCTTACAGATAAAATAACTAGGTAATTATTTGCATAACACAATCGCGACTAGCGGAGACTGTCTATAGAAATTTTACCACTATGTAATAAGTAATAACTGTGCATACGGCTGACCTTTGAACCTCATGATGTCAAGCCGTACATTTTAGCACGCTTGGTAGGTACTAATTCATCGCGTCCAAATATAACTAATAACAGGAATCCCTTCACATAAAAAAAAAAACACAATAGGTAGTCAAAAAATTTCCGTCAATGTACGACAAAATGCTACAAGGCGTATCTCTTACTCCTTTTTACGTGTGAGTATAGTTGTGTTCATTGCTCATGATATCTCATACATTTTTAATATTCTCATAGAATTTTATCGCCACGAATTTTGTATGGAAAGGATTCGAAATGTACCTATGTAGCATTTTGTGCAAGATTTAGTTTTGCACCGATTAGTTCGCTCGAAATACGCATTAAAATATTCTAACGAACAGTAGCGCTGCATGTTGAAAAGCTATAATGTATGCGATGACTGTTTTGTTCATATGGTAACTGGAATAATAATATTATATTGTTCATGGGAAAATTAATAAATATTTTTTATTTTAATTATTACTTATTGTTACGTTTTAAACTGGGGGTGCGTTTGAACTGCCGCTCATTATCAAAGAGCCGCCTCTGGTCCTTACATGCTTGTCCCTCCCAGGTATAGTGTCCTGGTCTGGTGTAGCATCCTTCACCTGCTGGTCGTTGGGACTTTAGTGTCCTCAACGAAGCGGTGTTCCTCTAATCCTCCTTGTTTTGTTCCATGTCCAGCAGTAAATAGTCCGGGGATTGGAGATGTCCTCTCTGCCGCGTTACTCAGTGTTGGTTATTTGTTATTGGATCAGTGTGGAAGTCTCAGTGTGGTATTCAGATCAGTATGGTATACAGAAAGTGTTTTAATGTATTTATGTAAAAAGTGTTAATGTTGTAAATAGAAGTGTTCCTAGTTAATAGTGTTTATTGTTTAATTCTCTCGGTGTACCCATTCAGGGACTACACCTGGCGCCCAAAAGTAGTTTTAGTCTTGTCTCTCTGCTCTCCCCATAAGAGAGGAAATAACTAGTGTTATAATAGAAATTAAAATACAGTTATCACATCTTAAGAAATTTATTATTTACTTTCATAAGCTGACATTTGATTTCGTGGACTTTATATAATAAGTTATTTACTTATAGAAAGCTTATTTACTATTTTTTACTTATTTATTCGTATATTTGAATGTTTACCTTAATATCATTACCTCAAAATACTTTGTTTATATACCCATTATTATGCAACACGTGTAATGATGTTTATTTTTGTTGTCTTTTCTTCAAAAAGGATAAAAAATAAATATTTTTAGATAAAATAAAATAAATAATATTCACAATATTTTCATTCATTGATAAGTATTTTTTTACGGTGACAGTTTGTTTATTTTCTTGTTATTCGGTTACATGTGCCAACTTCTTTGGATATTTTTTATTTATTAATTGAAAGAGTATCCTGGAATACAAACAAAACATAAATATAATAAAAACAATTGTAAGGATAAATATTAAATTGTGATCAGTGCAAATGAAATGTTTACGGAAAAAAATCGTTTGATTCTGTGATTTAATGACGGTGTATTTTTTTTGATGTCTTTATAATTTTTAAACAAAATCTGTACCTATTTTCTTAGAAGCAGATTAAGAGAAAACAGAATTTTCCAAATAAATTGTTGTATTGCTACCATCAGACTATAAGAAACTATCTGAAATTTAATCAAACAAACTGTGTAAACAATAATTAAGAACAACATTAGTAAATGTGTTGAAAGAAATATAGAAGGAATTTGTACAAATGCCTTCACTTATAAAAGTCTTAACATTAAGTGTTACTAATTGTAATGTAACTCATCACTCCGCAATTGCGGTTACAAGCGAAGTTAAACTTTCTTCAAAGTTCATACAGTTATAGCAATAACGTATTTTATACGTCCTTGCAAATTAATGTATTAACTGTTAATTAATTAACGAATTAAAAACTGCCTGACATTTTAATGTACGTTCCTATATCAAAAGTTGTTAACATATTCTCCGATGTAATCCATTATCATATAAAATATATAAAATTCTCGTGTCACGGTGTTTGTTATCATACTCCTCCGAAACGGCTGGAGCGATTTTGATGAAATTTTGTGTGCTTATCGGGTAAGTCTGAGAATTTTTTTTTTAAAAAAAAAAAGATATATCTGGGTTTTCGTTATAAATCCAAATATAACCTTATACACCTTTCACAGTAAGCTAAAAGCTTGTGTCGTGAAAGGGGAGTTTGCCGGCACCTGGGATCGACTGGAATAGACCATCATCTATTTTTCATACCCCTAAAATTTAAAAGTGGTCCACCCCGATTTTGTTAAAAAAAATTGGACAATTTTTTTATTTTTCATTGTGAGGCATTAAAAATATAATACAGCCCTAAATTTTCACCCTTCTACCATCAACAACTAATTTTTAATAGCAGTATTAGTAATTAAATCATTTTCAACTCGTATATTGCAAATAAATAATCGAAAGAAATGTGTAAGGATAGATCTATATGTCATTCCGTTCTCTTTGTCTACCCCACCTGGGACATGGCGCGAGGATATAGTATAGTAGTTTTAATTTTTAACTCACTGATCTGAGTACTGGTTAAGAGAAAATAAAAAAAAACTTGGAAGGGGCGGGTCTCCATCGTTACAAATTTAACTGTAACTGAGTGACTTATCGTAATTATAGCATATTATTGTTTCCAAAAAAATATTTATAAATAAATTTCAATGGTTTTTGTTATTAACGGATGAAAGACAAACAAAGTTAAATTTTGATTGAATGTGCCAAGCACTGCGTCTTTTGTATAAGTATGGTATATCTACATAATTGTTATGAGTTGAAGATGAATTTAAAGTAAGATATAGCACCTATGTAAAATATACAGCAATAATATGAGACAATAAACACATAGGTATGTGTGTACGCCATTAATGTAACACAATTAGGGCAAATAATATACCTATGTACATACCGTCGGTGAATTTGTGAAACTTTCTACGTGCATTTGTCAACATTTCTATATATTTATCTTTACCCTTTCGCTGTATCTCGACTGAGGTAGACAGAGAGAACAGAATGGCATATAGATTAATTATCCTTACACACTTTTTCGCTTCATCTACATCTATACAACACAATACAAAGTGTGCCATATGGTCTAAAAGGCTTTGAATAATTATATGGCACCTTAACCACTTTTTGAGCTCTGTGTTCTCAAAAAACTTGCAAGTAGACCTCTTCGCTCAGCGAAGACATCCAACAATATGCTGGTCGAGATCAATAATGACAGGGCTTTTGGTGTCGCGGGACCCGTCATTTGAAACCGACTCCCTGAGGAACTTCCTAAAAATCAATCAATAACAACGTCCATGAGAAAGTTGAATACATCGTTCTTCCAACATAGTTTCCCGCGGCCTTGAGATGAATGCTCCATTAAACGGCGCCGAATAAATCCCCGACATACATACATATATTTTCTCATAGACCCACGTAGTTTGTGTAGTTACGCTGCTGTCTAGATTTTTCAAAATAACTTACATTACTTGAAAACTGGTCAAAAGTGTTAAAATAAAGTGTCCTTTCGTTCCGTAAAGCTCTCGACAAAAAATCCCACTCTTTTTCGTAAGCTTATACGAGTGTCCTGTACAAGGCGGGTGTTCGATAAATAAAGACACTCTACATCTTAAATTCATGATTGGGCTTGCTACTCATGATGATGATGATGATTATGGATGGTTTTGTTTTGACGCCATTTAACAGTCCCTAGACCGTCTCAAGGGCGCCTTTTATTTTTATTTAACTATTATGGAATTTTGAAAACACTTATGATTGTCACAAATTTGACTAAAATGCGAGAATTTCACGTGAGTTCCAATTGAAAGTATTATTAATTGTCACAAATATTATTCACTGATTCCCATTTTTAAATTTTAAACTTGTTTAAAAATAATAACACCCAAAAATTTAACTTTATAAAACTATTGAAACTAAAAAATTGTATTAAAATTTTGTTAATTTGAACAATTATAAGATAATAATATTTAATTTTGAAGAATGAGACGTCAGAGGTTTCAGGCAGCTACTACCAGCACCATCCACCGACCGACCTGCATGTCTTTATTTTTCTTGACACGTAGAGGACAGCTTACATGTTAATTGTATGAGGCTAGTCTTCTGGCTACCTCTCTTGTAGGACATGCCATGATGGGATAATAGTAGTTATTTCAAAATGAAGTAGTTGCAAACATGTATCTTGACAGAAATTTTCCATAAGGATTGAAAGGCACCCCCTTTTTTATCTACGATTATTACTTTCATTACATTCATACAATTCATAACGAATACACTTCTATTTCATTTGGTTACCAATCTTTGCGCCTGACACGTAAACGTATCTTTAAAACTCTCAGTTCACGTCCATTCTTTCAATATGCACAAATCTATGTGAGATCTCTACAATGATTAAATATTATAGCACAGCGAGAGTCATTCGATAACGGTGTTGCCCGATACGAAAGAGAAACTCACAAAATACATTTGATATTCACAATATGCAGTTGTTCTCTTGGCCACCGCACTTGTAGAAGATAGAGATGGTTTAAGAATTTACATAGTGCAGTACTGCCATCTCAAAAAATTTAGCGGGGATCTGCAGGACATCCACGAAGCAGGTCCGGAGGCGGTGAACTGGCTCTCAACACTAGAGCCAAGACTGTAGAGGACATGACGCAGCCCACATGGGTTAAGATCCATCAACACCGGGCCATACGAAAAGTAAGTAAGTAAGAATTAATATAATAAAAAACAGAGTCATTATGGCCAATTCTGAATCATAAAATAGTTTAGTTGCACTAACTAAGTGAACTAAGTGTGAGGAGATAGTTGAGTCATGATAATTAGTTCTAATTCGTATTCACAGTTTTCCGTACTAATTTAGTTCATTAGTTCATTATGACACCTTAGTACAACTATAAATTTCGAGAATCTATGGATTTCGTATTCAGAATGAAATTTTAGTTGACAGCCGACGACTAAAATAAGTTGGATTTGGCAGAATTTTATTCGCGACTTTTAATGTGCGAATATTGTTAGTTGCTGTCATTTTACCGCAGAATATTGCTATATTTTGGAAGTGTTAAGTTGTTTTTTTCAATTAAAAGTAAAAATTTATATTTTTAGGGCCCTCGCAACTATTAGCGTGTATAAATTGTAAAATTACACCACCACCGACGCAAATACGAACGCCAAAATATATCGGCAAATCTGACATTTCACAATTTTCACGCGCGACAACTATTAAATTGTTGCCAGAAGTGTAAATCGGAACGTGAAAAACATTTTGTATTGCGGCATCACTGAATAATATTAGTTTGTCCCATAGATTTTACCGTTTGCACTTGGTGGTTCTCGAGTTTATAGTTGTTTATAGTTCATAACTAATGCTGAATACTACATAATAACTAATATTAATCAACTTTTTAGTTAGTTAGTTCATTAAGATTCAGAATTGGCCCTATTGAGTTTGTTTAAAAAAAAACCTCTCTTGATTTTGTCGATTTCAAAATATTTATGAAAATTATATTATAAAATAGGTATTAAGTAGAATTTAAATTGAGCTAAAATTCCATATAAACTTATCACCGATCAAATAGGAATTTAAAATACCCTCCAGATGTTAATCTCAAACCATACTATCTCGGAGGGTTCACAAATTTGAAAGTTGGTACATTCCGGAAACTTAAAAGAAGATATTTATAAAGTGATAATTATAATTTTAGATTGTAATTAATATTACGGATGGCGAGAAAAAACGTTATAATTAATACGAAAAAATCTTGCGAATGTACCTACTGTATGTTTTATCCAAAGTTAAATTATTAGACGCCAAAAAATGGAAAAGGCATAGATTATTAAAAAAAAAATATATGAACCATTTCCAGATATACGGTGTGTTCTCGGTGTCAAAAAAGCATAAAAAAGAAGAGTTAGATACATCAATGCTGAGTTTGAAAAATGAAATGTCTTATACGAAGATTGATCTAATGTTTTATAAGGCACCCTAATTCATACAAAAAGATCTCTTATACTTTGTATAAGAATTTCCAAAGATTATTATTAATGTTTATCTCTTTACCATGCCTCGCTGAGCTTTATCTTGTTTACGGAACTTTAATGCGACCACTGCTTTCGATTTTCATTGCTGTCAAAAAATTTGGAACCCAACTGGACAAATACTCACAAAAATTGCTGAGAGCAGCTTCAACGTCGCCGGGCCAATTCAATTGCCTGGAACACGATGTCTGTGGTCACTAAAATGAATCTACTAACACCTTGAGGAGTAAGTTGAAAACGTTAAATTTTAGGAAGATTCTCGCCGCTCTTACAATACTCATGAACCACTGAACGGCACCATATTTGAAATATTCACTTTATTATTTTTGATAATAAAAACAGCGATAAAATTATACGAAGAGAGTTTACTCGCAATTCCATTTTCAATTATAATTTCTCTGACCGCATACCTCGATTGGAGTTTACTCAAATGAATTTCCATTATCCGCGTTAAGGTATTTATTACTAATTAATTGCCAATGGTATTGCCTTGAAATGAATAGGGTTAGCTATAGGTAGCTATCGTATAAAGCAGCGGTCTCCAAACTTTTTATCTCCAACAACCGCTTTGGTAATTTTACCGCGACCCGCTGAGGGGGAAACGTTGGTTGCTTACCTTTGGGGACTGTTTTTCCAGGTCTAGGATTCCTATACTTTGACTTTGATATCCCCTAAATTCAAAATTTCTACTCCCATCCGTTCCCAGATATTCAAAAAGTATGAGAATTTGAAATGTTTAAAGTTCTCTTCGTTTATGTTTTTTAGTATATATGACGATTTTTTGCACAACAAAAAAAGACTGACATTCATATTCCTTTCACCTCCGGTAAAACTTGCTTCACAGCTACCGTTCCGCGGACCGAGGGCTGGAAACCACTGATATACAGTATATAATATCCAAGTACAATACCTAGTAGGCACATGACTTCTAAATATAATTATATCATTAAATGCGAACATACTGATCGCATGCAAATTGAAATCATATTTGAAATACTACTCTGTTAATTACTCTTATATTAATAAAATGTATTCAGAACTGTAAAAAACATCTCTTTGAGGAATGCATGGTTTAATAGGATATTTTTATCGTATCGTATGTAGGTACATGGTAAATTGAAGCGTTTCTTTGTAGACACGTCATTCGACTTATCAGGTCATTATCAATCGTTTGATATTTTAATGTTAATTATCAATCGATTGGTTTCTACTTCGTGTGCACTGACACAATTAATTCACACATTGATTCACTTTATACCTGAATATATGCCAATTCATGAATCGAGACTCCATATCACACCTCCTAATACTAAACTGTAGTTTAGAAATAAACTACAGTGAGGCCCAGAATACCAGACAATGAATTGTAGAATATCCCTAGAATTGCTTCAATTTAAGTTGGGAGACATATTATGTTTAGTGGCAACCGACACAGCAAACAAGATGAATAATTTACCGTTAAATCTATTAAGTATGTGTTTTTATATTTATAAGGAATAACAACTTAATTATTTTTCAGAATGTTGCTTAGTTTTGTTGATCATTTACAGAATATTCCCATCAAAAATTCAATCCATAACTACCCTTCGCGTACAAAATTTCCAGGTGATCCATTCAAATTATGAAGCATGAAATCGATTTGTATGCAAGTAAGTGATAAAGGACTTGGTTTTCAAACGATAATAATACAAAGTACCGCACGAAGCATTATACCTTGAATACGAGTATAATTAATCCTCGTAACATAATGACAGTGTGTCCATCTATCGGTATCTGATGGTTAACCATATAAGCCCTCCACTGATGTGGTCACTCAGACCAAACAGTAACATACTTGCATACCCGTAATTTATTATTATATTGGCTTAAGCGAATTATTAAATTATCAAAGTGCCACAAAGCCAAGATCATCCTATGTAAAGTTTGAGTGATGCAGACTAAAATAACTGAACACATTTAATGGATTGTAAGTAAGTACCTACTTGTAATTTATATTAAAAATATCTGAAATATGTTCAATCTTCTCCTAGTAATATTTTGTGAATTTCAATTAGTGATAAAATAATTTCCATTTATTTGTATTTCATTTTAATTAAATAATATCCAGTAAATAAATATAAGCCAAACTAAAAAAAATGCTTATGAAAACAACAATACAATAGAACGTTTACGAAAACAATGTCAATGCCCCCACGTTGGGTGCCATTAGTTGCAGATTACCTTAAAAAGGAAGATGGTACGATATGAAATGTGCACCATTGTGACATCTATTAGGTAGACCACAGATAATAGCGGTTGCAAAATGGTTATTCTAGTTGTCATACAAATGATAATAATAATAATAGTTTACATACGAGTGCGGACACCATTCTGTACCGTGTAATAATACTACATTGTCCTATGCAATGTAATAGTATAGATACATTATACTCCAGTTCTAGATGATAGAACAACGATAAGATGAGATCACGTCAGCTATAGGTACGAATAATAATTTACTCTACACTCCGTTGGTATTTAGTTGTATATACGTATCTCTCTGTTCACGTGACTGGTGTTGTAATTGTATTATTACAATAATTGCTTATTCATAATGGGTAATTAATTGTATAATATAAACTGCTCTTGAATTCCGATATCAGGAATATTAGGAATACATACTATTAACCAACGGATACACGTAAATATTTTAGTAGATATTGATGTAGGCATATAATTACTTATTATCGTACTAAACCTTAATATTTTCAAATGCGAAGATCAAAATATCTTTCAAACCAATTTAATTTCAGCAATCATAATTATTATAAATTTATATGAGGCGCCGTTTAATGATCCATGACTCTCTCAAGAGTGCCGTGACTTCTCAACTGAACAGTATTGTTTTCAACTTGATCCTAAAAGTGGTGGTGGACTAACGCTCTCTCAGGTCCGGTGAAAATCAATATGGTGTTTTCCATATTGGATTTCAAGAGTTTGTTGACGGCAGTAGATACTGAGCATAGTGATCAGTGAGCCATGCGGCAGCTATGCCGCTTAAGACCTTGTGGACAGTGAGACACAATTTAAACTCTAAATGGGATTTTCAACCGGTCAAGATCTCTAAGTAGTGGAGTGACGTGGCAACGCTTGTTTTCTCTGGAAATAGTCCTGATGGCAGCATTAAAAACCATCTGAAAGCGATGTTGTTAGAAGTTAATTACTACTTAGAGTAAATACACGAAGAAATGAATAATCATAAGAATAAAAATAATGTTCTTTGGTGTGGCAAAACAGTCAACCAATGCCTCAGAACAAAGTCATAATAGGGAAGAAGTAAAGAGGTATGTAATTAATTAAATACAATTTAAAGTACAACTCGATATTTTGTTCGTATTATACCAAGGTCTGAAATATAGTACGTTTGAACTTCTACACTTTAAAGTATTTGTTATAATTACTCATTTGCAACATATTTTCCAGACATGAGTGTTGAACGTACATATCGTGTATTCTCTAAGGAAGCAAACAAGCGATGCAGGATAATCTGTTATTATTACAAGTTATAACCACGTATAGCAACTTTGTACTTTTCTCATTCATCCTAATATCATTAGTTATTTTCAACAAAAAAGCAGAAAAGTGACCAGCGTTAGAAAAACAACGCACCTTGATCCGTTTTTAAAAATAATAATGAGATGAGGTGGGTTGTTGCTCAGGTTAGGTCGTGAACTAGTGATCATTTTAGTCACCCAAGGTTTCACCTGCGTCGATGACGGATGTCTCCAGAGGTATTAACATTTACATATATTAACGTTGTCCTGTGGTTTTTTCTGGGTTACCGGCTTCGTATAAGTGATTTTTCCTCCATCGTTCCAATAATAATGTGTCCAAAAAGGTGAAACTGTTGCTTTGCAAATATCATTCCGGTGCCACGCTTGTGAATGCAATGGACACTTGAATATGTTTAAAGAAAAACTAAAGTAAAAGAATGTGAAAAAAAAACGTAGAAGGACAAAGCTTGGAATAAGAGAAATAAGTGGATACGAGGATTTTGTGTAATAAATATGTATATTCATTGCTGTCTATAGAAGTTAAGTGGTGGAAGTTACTGTTAATTGATTATAAATAAAATGCTTTTATTAAAAAAATGAGCGTATATAAACTCAGCAAATACATCCCCAGGAGAATAGAAGAATAAATAGTAAAAGAAGTTATTTACTCAGCGACAAAAAACAAAAAGAGATGTAAATCAATGTAGGTTAGTTGTAAGATATCGCTTCCGAGATAAACTCGCCCATTGCACAATATCATTTATTTGTATCCCTTTATAAACTTTTTTTGTAATTGCTTTGTTCTAGGTATATTGCGCAATAATGTTTTTTATAAAAATTATTATTATATAAATTAAAGGCATTTTTCAAAAAAAAATAAAACACTTTAAAATATAGTTTTCATAATTATTCAACACGAACTTTCATCGAGTACCGTTGTTCGAAAACACTGAATATACAAAAGCATTTTTCACTATAAGAAACAAAAATATTAGGGTCTTTGATTAAATGGTATGAATATTCAAACTTGATAATTTTTTGCGCGTGACGGGAAGGGTTTAGCAAAAAAAAATATATACACGTCAAAAGTCAATGAATGTGTTTTGGAAACAGGGTCACGTAGCAAATGATATCTGTCTTTGTTACAAAGGATTACATTAACATCGTTGAGCAGAAAACAACTAGACCTTTAAAAATAATTCAAAAATATAATGTATGTATAATCCTTTACGTCAAATACTATAGGGACATCTTCATTATACAACTTTTGAAAACGGCTTTACTCACCGTATAATCATCCAGCTGCCTGAAATAGTATACATACAAGTATAACGTAAACAATTTTCTAAAGCAACCCTAAAACAGTGGTGAAAATTAAAACTGAAAATACATCAATATTTTTTCTAGAAAATTAATGAAGGGATTTAAGGTCGTCGCTAACCTAAAGTAAGCGTAACAGACTTTCAATCGAGGGATCTCGGGCTCATTTCCACTCACCGCCTAAATATCACATCTGTAAGGAAGCCTGAGATTTATGTGAGTTTATTTTAAACCCAGATTCGCTTTGAAAGTATATGATATATTGTCCTAAATGTGTTTTGAAGCCAGGAGTTTCAGTAATTAGTATCGTTTAAGTTGTCCTAAAATTCTAAAACATACATTTGTACACACGAATGAAATGGATGGTCTCCCATATTTACAAGGATTTTTTGTGGGTTGGCTATCTTCTGTATAACTTTTCTGTTTTGAAAGGGTTAGAATTGAATATCATCGCATTTTACACAATAAAAAGTTTAATAAAATGCTAATTGTATTAAATATTATAAACAATATCGCTATTATAGGGACAAATTACGTTATCTCAACAATTTACATTAATATAGTAAGTTATGGGTACTTTAACTAAATTGGGACAAGACGAAGAGTTAGAACATCATTCTGTCCTATAAGTTACCCTTGGGATAACTTCAATAACCGTTATTGCCACCCAGATTGCTAAATATTCTTCGATAAGGATCTCTACGTTATTACTATTGTAAGAATACATTACATAAGTATGTAGACGATATGCTATTGTACCTACTACACAATAACTATGTAAGATAATTCCAAAACTCGAAAATCAACTACTGTATACAGTTTTGTACGCCAATAAACTTCAAACTTACAGCAATATTTAATGTACATAATAAAAATGTATTTGTATTATGAAACATATTCAGGACAATAAGTTACTACGTTATTATGGATTGTATGATAGCCAAAATTAATTTACGTATACAGTACCTATTACTGCATCGAAATCACCGTCCTATGTGCAGAGCACGGACTAGTACGTACTAAATTTATAATATAAATTTACTTATAGAGAAAGAGAGAGAAAGGTTTGTTTGAATAATGAAATTGACAAACGAATCAAATAATGAATACCTAAAATATTGATTTTCAACTTCAGTGTTGACATTGTGAAACAACATTTTAATAATATAAAATACAAAAAAAAACACTGTTTTTTGTTTCACATTATATATATATATATATATTGTCGGTTTGACAATGGATGCCCGAGCGCATTCGAAAGCTCACCACCAAACAAAAATACGCGATGTGTCCGCAAAGACAATCAATACATATATATATATATATATATATATATATATATATATATATATATATATATATATATATATATGCGGTGAAGGTTTTACTCCATTTCACTGCGTACAGTCGGGCAGAGACTTGGCTCTTGCCTTTGCATGTGGGACGAGACACGGCCCGTCACCGGAACATGCATATTGGATTTGCAGAATAGGTGTTGTGTTTCTGCATTGTGTATACATGTGCTTCTTCAGGACCATCTCGCAGAATGGCCGACACAACATTGAATCCAGTATGCGGGGAGTATCGCATATTATGAATGACTGTGTGATCAAATCGGAAATGCATGTGCAACATGCATTCCATTAATGAAAGATCACTTGATTTTACGCCGACTGTACGCAGTGAAATGGAGTAAAACCTTCACCTCATACTATCTCCTGCGTAAAATCAAGTGATCTTTCATTAATGGAATGCATGTTGCACATGCATTTCCGATGAAAATTTGATCACACAGTCATTCATATATATATATATGAAGAACTGGACAGGAGTAAAAATAAATGGGAAAAAAGTCGACATGATTAGATATGCAGACGACATAGCACTGCTCGCAGACTCCGAGATGGAGCTGAACGAAGCCTTAGGGAAAATGGAAAGTATACTGTTGTCAAAGTACAACATGAAAATAAATAAAGATAAAACAAAATGTATGGTCGTTGGAAGGGAGGAAGCGACTGCGAACATTGCCATAAATGGAGTGAGCATCAAACAAGTAAGAGAATTCGTGTACTTGGGCAGCAGAATAAACCAGGACGGACGCTCCAAATCAGAAATTGTGAGCAGAATAAACCAGGCACGAATTGCCTTTAACAAAAAATCCAAAATATTAGAATCCCCTAATATTGATCTAAGCGTGAGGAAGAATCTCACTAAAGCCTTTGTGTGGAGCATTTTGTTATATGGGTGCGAGACGTGGACCATCAGCAAGAGGGAAAGCGGACGGTTAGCGGCATTTGAAATGTGGTGCTATAGACGCATGCTGAAGATTCATTGGTCGGAACACGTCGAAAACGAAGAAGTGTTAACCAGGGTTGGCGAAAAAAGGCAACTCCTCAAAAGAATCTGCCAACAACGAGCTAATTGGATTGGCCACAACATCAGGCACCCAGGACTGCTCATCGCAATCGCAGAGGGCAGGACCGAAGGCACAAATGGCAGAGGTCGACCGAGAGACGCCTATATGGACCAACTGAAGAGGGACATGAGCTGTGGCTCATATATGGAGTTGAAGAGACTAGCTGAGAATAGGGAGGAGTGGAGAAATAAGTCAAAACTCGTTGCAGACCAATCCAATGGATTGTAACTCATTATATATATATATATATATATATATATATAATGAGTAACAATCCATTGGATTGGTCTGCAACGAGATTGGTTTTTCTTCTCCATTCCTCCCTATTCTCCGCCAGTCTTTTCAGCTCTACGTATGAGCCACAGTTCATGTCCCTCCTCAGTTAGTCCATATACGCATCTCTTGGTCGACCTCTGCCATTTGTCCCCTCGGTCTTACCTTCCGCGATGGCGATGAGTAGTCCTGGGTGCCTGATGTTGTGGCCAATTCAGTTAGCTCGTTGTTGGCTGATTCTCTTAACAAGTTGCCTTTTTTCGCCTACCCTGGTTAATACTTCTTCGTTTTCGACGTGTTCCGACCAATGGATCTTTAGCATGCGTCTGTAGCACCACATCTCAAAGGCCGCCAACCGTCCGCTTTCACTCTTGCTGATGGTCCACGTTTCACACAAAAAAAATATACCTACCATATTGAAGAAAGATCCACCTCACACCCGGATATCTCAGGAGTCGTTAACTCCTACTTATCCGCAAAATATACCACAGTTACGCCTAGCGCTTTCACCAATACATTGGCATCATCAAGGCGGAGTTTAAACTCCGCCCTGTTTATACTGTATATAAACAAGGCGGAGTTTAGACTCCGCCTGATGATGCCATTGTATTAGTGAAAGCGCTAGGCGTAATTGTGGTATATTTTGTATAGGTACATTATTGTGAAACAAAAGCAGTTTTTTTATATTTTATATCACTTAAATATTTTAAGAAATTTTTCACGAATCAAAATAGGATAATACCTACAATTTATTCCATTATCGAGGAATTATTAAGAATTATGGATCCTCAGACGAAAATATATCTCCCGCTCTTCCTATACATAAGTATCTAAACAAATTGTTTTCGTTATTTTCTCTAAAATGCAGGTGTAAAACATCACGGATAAAATAAATTCAATTCGGTGATGAGATAAGCACTCATCTCGAATGACATAATATTCTATTGGCACTGAGAAGACACCTTACATTCTTATAACATACGGTTGGTCTGCTGATTATCCCATTTGTGAGATAAACCGTGATGGTTTTGAAAGGAAGATCAATTTTTAAAGTTGATTCAAGGCAATGAATTTCTTAAAAACAAGTTTATCGATGTTATTTTTTCTAATAACCATTAAATGAGGTTATAAATGTAAATTTAACACATTAAGCTTTTCGTTGGGACACTACCGAATAAGTTGACGTTGAATTTTTAAGCTCTATGTGACAGTTTCATGTGTTGAAAAAATATATATAAAAAATATTATAATCCCCAGGAGAAACCGTACATAAACTGTTAAAAGCTAGTAACTAAACAAAATAAAGGAAACAGTTATCGATAAGTTATTAGATTTACGCAGTATGTTAGTACCTATGTTTGTATGCTGCAGTGTTTTTGGTCCAGATGCGCAACGCTATCTGTATTCAGCTTGAAGCGACATAACGCATTTGAAATAGAATTATAATCTACTCACGCATAGATATAAAAACGTTTTGTTTTATTTGTTTTCTGTTTGATTTGTGTGAAAACCAATGCGTAACAAACTTGGCAACCTTCGTAATAATGTGATTCATTGTCACATAAATAAAAAAAAAAACGTTTTGATAACTGGGCAAAATGGACAATGATCTTTGTCATCCGTATTAATTCCAAATAGGTTTAACTAATTTTTAATTGAACTAGGTATGTACACTCGAATCTTATCTGTCAATTTATGTATTGAATTACAAAATATTTTGTACTTTAATCTTGCAGTTTTCAATTTAAATTATTCCGTTAGACCATCTTGCCTGCAGTTTTTATCCACTAATTTGACCCATTCTAAGTCATCATTCATTAATTTCGTCTATCAAGATTCGGTTAACTTAATAAAATACATATACTTTGTATCGCCCGACTTTGTTTAAGGGTCATTGGTTTTTTAACTGTAGCAATGGCTTTGTATTGCAATATACATTGGTGATAAATGTACATATTATATCTATGTTTAGTGCTTTGTATGACGCGTAAGTTTCTACGTAGGTACAATACAAGATTCATATCATTATATGGGACTAGTTCAATCTGTGTAAATTGTCTCTGCATATTATGTTACACAGTAGGTTGGTATATCAATTATATAAGTTAACCTTTTTCTAAATCATTACGTATATTATTTATAAATTTGTTTAGTAGCAATCACCAAGAGAACTAAAAATACAAAATTATATGTGGGTTTTCAATAAGTATTTCTAGTGTAAAAAAGAGTTATCCCTGATTGCACTAAAACCTTACTCACAGAATAATTTATTTCACGGTGCACCTATATAATATTTTACTTTTGTTTTTGGCAATTCTTCTTGAAGAAGATGGCAAAGTTTTTAAGAGAGATGGAGAAATCATTTATGGTAATATTTTTATATATTTCAACTGGAAGCTGTTGTTCAAAAACAAGGCACAGCCTAGAATAATTTTAATCAGTTACAAGGTGAGATTTACGCTAACCTCAATTTGTCAACTACATGTTACTAAGTCAGAATTTATATTATTTGGAATAACAGTTACTGCGTGTTTTCTAGTACTGAGGGTTATCAACCTTTAACTTAATCAATCGAATTTGTATTAAAATCATTAATAGTCACAAACGACTTAGGTAGTTAGATTAATTAATATTCCCTTCTTCATTAATATATAGGCAATAATAACACATCAAAGTCAATTGTAAGTATTAATATACAATTAGGTATTATTATTGTAAGTAGGTACTTATCATTAATATTTGTAATGAATTTATAACTTATAAAAAAATAATTAACGCCATCATTTAAATTGAGTATCTTGTGCCGGCTGGAGGAATTTGAGATATGGGAGCACGGAAGAATACTTTGGATACCGTAGTCAGCAATTCAAAGTAATATTAACACGATAACATTGATATTTTCCTAAAAAACTTGTTTCAAATTACTAGCGTTGTGCTTTTGATTATGCAAAAAAGCACGCATGCCTGACAAAATAAAAGCTTTGTAATGTCTGAAGTCGATTAGGTATAGATAAAGGACGAGATCGTGAAGTAGAAGTATATTGAATTTCTACACGAAATTATAAACGATAAATATATACATACAAAAAGATAAATATAGGATTATTCTTCAACTTCAAGAAATAAAGAAAAAATAAACAGTTGACAGCATTTGGTTGCTTATGGAGGGAGCATTTTACTATGTGTAATATTGTTTTGTTGTTGTAATATCAATGTACACTGTGCATTTATACCTAAAAGAAATAAAAATTAAAAAAAAAATAATGTAGAAAAAAATAGGCATGTTCATATTGCAACAATCAACAATAAAATAGAAATCATCTATTACTATATTCACAGATACATTATCATCTGTGATTCTGTCCAGACTTGCCTCGACCTGCTTTATTTGTACATTTGAGTATTGTGGCGCGGTCTAGTTTGAGATGTGTTGAAAGTTTATACCGCTTGACAAAAATGTCAGTCTAATCCATAATACTTTAAAAAACTGTACAAAACAAATTATACTCCAGAGATAAAATAACGAAACTACAGAAATATCGAAACCGTGGAGTGATCAAATGATTTGGAATGAATTTGAAAAAATAGTTTCATTCAAATATTAGGCTAGACAAATGTATTATAAACATTATACAACCAATGCCAATTTCTCGGAATCAATTATATTATTATTAAGAAATGAAACCTTTTTGATAAACGAGTATATTATTTATTTTCTCTTGAAAGTGTTGTACTTATAATATATTTTATACTAATATAAATAATTCACTTGAATATCGTACAAAAGATGTTCTGTGCAGTCGTGAATTTAAGAATTTATTTGATACC
The DNA here is from genome assembly GCA_947579605.1 of Athripsodes cinereus. NCBI lineage: Eukaryota > Metazoa > Arthropoda > Insecta > Trichoptera > Leptoceridae > Athripsodes > Athripsodes cinereus. Next base: position 7,922,262 of record OX388329.1, read on the forward strand.
AGGAGCTCTGTATATAGGTATAAGTTCATATTTATGTATAGGTATATATAATAGTTCAAATCAAAGAAAGTAGATGAACAAAAACATTTCAGAAAATATATTACTTTATTCTTTGAAAGTGGACAAAGTACGATACAATACAATAAAGATCCCTTTTGTAATAAAATTACATTTGTGACTTTTTTAGGAAAGAAATAGCCTTCATCGTAAAATATATCAAATTAATTTCTTTGATTTCTCTTTCGTCTCTCTCTCTAAGGAATCGAAAACGGTAGGTTGAAATATTTTTTATTACATTACTATTATAAAGAAACGAAGAAAATAATTGACATTCGTTTTGTGAAATTGTTGGTGATATAATATTATAAGTGTAATTGTTTTATATATTTTAGGCGGACATATTTTTTAACGATAAATTTCTTAATCATATCTTTCACGATTTTAGTACAGAAAATCATCAAACAAAACATTCCTTGTTGGGAATATCGATATTTAATATTTTAATAATTTTTTAAACTTCTTTTTACCATCAAATACTTGAAACAATAATAGAACAGAACAAAAATTAAATAAATAAATGTTAAACTACGTATCTTTTTTATACAGGTGGTAATATTTTTGTGCATATGTTGCAATACCTAATGGATTTCTACTAAGGTTTCGCGTTGATCAGTCTTAGCTCAAGATCATGAAGATCACATTAATGAAAAAATGATCATAGCATATTGAATTTAATTGGTATCTACTTATTTTGTAAAATTCCATATTAATCAAAAAATAAAATGGTTTTGTTTTTCACGTACTTTATTAAAGTGAATCGAGTTTTGACATGTAGAGTATTTTTAAAATAGATTTTAAAACTTTAAAGAAGACATTACATGTCAAAACTCGAGTCACTTTAAAAAATTACGTGTAAAACTAAATAGGTAAGCACATTTCATTTTTTGTTCTTAATATATTTACAATTCATGCAAAACATTTCTGTATTTGGTTTAGTTACTGTCTTAAATCAAAACAATACGTTGATTGTATACTCATTATTTTAAGAAAAGCTGTTAAAATATAACACAGAAGAATTAATAATAAAGAAAAAATAGAAAATGTTTGGACTTACCAGTCCACTGAGCAAATAGTGATAGGTTCTTTTTCCTAATGCCACATCTCTTACGTGACCAATGACTACTTCTTTAGCCATATCCGTTGGGCAATCGAGTACAACGTATTTGTGCCCCCATCTATCAAGTTCTTCCAAAGATCGTAAGAAGTCTACTGCATCGGTGGAGTTCACAATTCGTTTTACAGCTTCAACTTGGAATGATCCATTTCCTGGTCTTAGAGATTGGTAGATTTGTTGAAGTCTCAAGAGACCTGGAACAATTAAAATATTGCTTTGTTAATAATCGTACGATAATGTATTTTCCTAAAATGAAATCATAACCATACAGCATTTTCTATGGAATCCTCTTTAAACATTTTATATCGTTGGCGTGTTCCACAGATTTACTTTCCACAGTTTCATATTAAAATACTTTATGGTCAATTTATTTTTCTTAATTTAAAAAGAGCATTTTTCTACCATTCAAATGATTTCTGACATCCCACACAATCATTGGTCCTACGAAAATGAAACCAAAGCGTTAGGAATGTTGTAGAAAAATATTTCTTGATTGATACAGAATTACTGTCAGTGAAAACATGCCTGTCTTATTAAATTTGATTTTGTTCTGGGAAATTTATCCATGATGTGATCGATTTTTTTATAAAAAATCGTTATACTACTTCATTGGGAGAGTAAGAATTTAAACGAACAACAATAATCAAATATATTTCAAATAAGCGTAAGGAAGAACATTACTAAAGCCTTTGTATGGAGCATTCTGCTTTATGGCTGTGAGACATGGACCATCAGCAAGAGTGAAAGCGGACGGTTGGCGGCCTTTGAAATGTGGTGCTACAGACGCATGCTTAAGATCCATTGGTCGGAACACGTCGAAAACGAAGAAGTATTAACCAGGGTAGGCGAAAAAAGGCAACTCCTTACGAGAATCAGCCAACAACGAGCTAACTGGATTGGCCACAACATCAGGCACCCAGGACTACTCATAGCCATCGCGGAGGGTAAGACCGAGGGGACAAATGGCAGAGGCCGACCAAGAGACGCATATATGGACCAACTGAAGAGTGATATGAACTGTGGCTCATACGTAGAGCTGAAAAGACTGACTGAGAATAGAGACGAATGGAGAAGAAAAACCAAACTCGTTGCAGACCAATCCAATGGATTGTAACTCATTATATATATATTACTGACTGAGTCAAATGGCCATTTTCATATCATTAGCAGAATGGGCTTTGGCGGAGTTCGTCTTCGCACAAGATTTCTTGTAACCTGATCGATTACGAGAATACAAGTAAACTCAATATCATAAGCTATTCGTCATTCCCTTTGATACTTATTCTCAGAAATAAACCAAGTTACTCCTTGTCATAAGCTTTAGTTTGATACAAACAAATACGTGTGCAGAGTAATCAGATTATATAAACATTAAAATTAACCAAACTTTATACAAATATATTTACTTGAGTACTTAAAAATAAAGGTAATATGATTATCTATGTATGATGTACATAGGTACTTATCATCACTTTTCCATATTGTGTATGTACGAATTAATGAGTTTATTTTCCGGCAATTTGTGGTGCTAGTTTATACCACATTAATTGTCTGTAATATGTTTATAATGTCATTTTCACTGCTTCAATGTACTATGTACATTAAATTGTTATTATATTAAATAAGTACCTACAAACAACTATCAGTGGTATTATAAACCACCAAACTAGTGAAATTTTAATATTTATTTTTCATATTTTACGATATCGTTGGACCTAGGTATATATTATACCTATTATATACCTACAATACCCATCAAAATAATTAGTAAGAAAACACAAATGGTTTAAATTTCACTTTTTCAAAATTGCAGAACTTAAACCATTCGAGTTTGCTTAGTATGGAGTTAACACGTAGTCTATCAAATGAAACGTTATGGCAATTATCTTATTAGGTACAAGTAAATATGCAGACAACGATAACGTGCCATAAGTTCGTATTACTTTCAGAAGAGAATTGAAGACTGTGGCACTGTTTACCAACGATTTTGAGACAGTGTAAAGACTGTTAGATGTCGCTTAAGTCATCCACAATTATATTCACGATTATATTATAAATATCAACTTTGTACTGGCATTACAACATATTCAATTATTCATTTGAACAATATACGGCATTTGCCTTTAACAATACATGATTCAAAAAAATTAACAATATTTCATTGTTGTATTTTTTAACATAATATTGTAAAAATCTTCTGAGTGGAGAAAATGTCTGGGGTTTCCAAATACAAATACAATCTGGCTCGCTCTATGGTGCCTAAGTTCTGTGTCAACAAACATATTGTATCTTTTAATATAATTTATTTTTAAAGTATCTCCTACTCTTTTTGAGTTACCTGTAAAAGGTATTTATGTATAATACCACCATTAAGACATTTCATATTTCAGTTCAACGGTTAGGTACGCCTCCTATCCTTAACTGAATGTTTTAACGTTCATTGACACAGAGAAGATCATTTGCATGTTTCCTACATGTATTTAGTCTCTTGGCTACTCCACGTTGTGATTTGGATGATTTTGCGTGAAGATGTAAATACTCGAGTCAAAACATTTTTTTTCAGTAGGTACTGAACCAATTCTACAGCAACTGGGGAGAATTTGCAAATAATTATACGAATCTCGATAAATCTGTAGGTACCACGTCTATCTTTCATTCTTTGCGTGTTCGTCTATACAGTTTGCTTCTCGGAAATCCAATGTTTCAAACGCAGCTATTGTCAACAGTATTGCAATTCTCAGTAGGACGAAGAGACGTTTACCACGTGTTTTTCGGTTGTCACACACGTGATATTATATTTTAATTAAATTTGAAGATGAACAATATCTCTAATATATATGAGTAATATTTTCTCTCACCTGGTAGATGCCAAGAATGTTATTATTACCTACTCTGTTGAAGTTCATAAAAAAAAATGGTTATAATGTTCGACTCCCTCTAACGAGATTGTGGGAAAATTATTCGCAAATGGATTAAGTGCTCAAATTAATAACAATATTTTTTTAAAAAATCTAGCTTTTTCGACTATTTTAATGAAACATTATCCACTTAATAAATGTTTTGTGTCATTTATAATACAAATATGCCAATCATTAACCGCATTTCATACAAAATTAAATTCATGCATAATGAAGCGTAACATTAATTCATCGACAGCCGTACCCAATAAAGTCACAATATATAATAATAAATTCAATACGGTATTTTAATATTGCGGTATTTTGGTGATTTTTCTTTTTTTTATATATAGGTACGAATTACGTTATTTCGAGTAACGGTTATTAAAAACACGTTGATATTCAATCATTGCTTATGAAAGTTAAATGAATACCACTGATGAAATATACATATTTAAAAATATCATACAAATATTTTCATAGTCCGTGAAATCTGTTGAAAATTGTAACAGTATTGATAAATAATTATCTACATATAAAGCAGGGATGTTGCGGATGTCGATTTTTACACATCCGCGGATGTGAATGCGGATGCGGATTTTTGAAGGCTCACATCCGCGGATGCGGATGCGGATGTTTAAGATGTTTTAGAAAAAAAGAAGGAACTATCTTAATTAGTAGGCCCCACTGTCAAATATGTGACGAAATTGTTGCTACAACTATGGATTTTTTGGCGATATATTTTTTTTCTTTTTTGTTATTTGCAAAAATAAAATAAAAACGTCTCGGATCTTGTCACCAATTTTTTCGTTCCCATTGGTTAATGTCAAGTGCGGACGGCACGCGCCATTCGCCGGCCCCGCCCCATTTCTTTCTTGTCGTAAATTGTCTTACATCCGCATCCGCATGAACATCCGCATCGATTATTGCGGATGCGGATGCGGATGCAGATGTTCAAATACATGCGGAAGCTCCGCATTTGCGGATGCGAATATTCGCAACATCCCTGATAAAGATGTATTTGAATATTTGTTAATGTTTTTTTTCATAGGTACTTTAGTTCAGTTTTTAATTACCGAATATTGAATATAGCTTCGAACGAATTATATTTATTAGTAGTGCTATTTTATTTTCATTCAAATGTACCTAGTAATTCAAATTTGTTTTTTACTGGTAAAAATTGAAGAGAATTTCAATTGATATAATATTGTGGTAAAATTTTTGGCGAAAAAAAAAGAGTCAAGCATTAAAGAGAGCTTAAGATGAGCAAAAAGACCAAGTGAATCCTTAACAATAACCTGATGGTCTACCCGAAAAAATAGACTTTGTAATGACATTATTTTGATCCAGCACAGGTGCTAGATGATGATGATGATGATTCTGGATGATTTTATTTTGACGCCGTTTAACAGTCTCTAGACCATCTCAAGGACGCCGGTGAAGAGTTCAGTTTTCAATTTGCTTTAGAAGCTGCTGACAGTCTGATTATCCCTCAATAGCGATTCCACGTAACCGGTCCAACAACAGCAAACAACGCCCTCTCATAGAAGTTAGACTTGTACAAGATAATAGATATTTGGAGGATGAGGACCAAGAAGATCGACCCAAGATGATAGGAGACGCAAAGCCAGGAGAAATTAGAAGATATTGTATACATATATACTTGAATTACTTTTCTTTATTTTAAATAAAATATACACAATTGAAGATAGCTTGTATACGTGCACTATTCAATGCAAGTTGAATAAAATAGCGGTGATTTCATATAATGTTTGTTATTTGTTTTTGAGACGACAACCGAGGGTAAATATATATATACCTATTAGAGTTTTCTCAATGCAGACAGCCAGCTGAATTCATTTGGGATTTATTCACAAAACCGTTAATGTCACAAACAAGTGGGTCTTTAGTATTGTGTAGAACAAGTCTAAACACACATCGCATCGGTGGTGTTTGCCCCGAATATGTACGTAATACGAGTATGTTCACGATGGCAATAATAATAATATGATATTTAATTGCACCGAGGGTGTACATATAATATGAAAAGTATTAAAATATAATAAAATAATCATTTATGTTAGAACTCTTAATAGGTGTGGAGGCACCTATCTACATAAATACCTACTATGGAATACTAACAACTCATCGAGGTACCTACTAAGTAAAAGTTGTAGTGTTATAATAGTATGTAAAGTTCTGGAAGTAGTTAAGGCAAAACTGCATAATGAACATACCGCTTCACAGTTTTGTTCTCTGGAGAGATGACACGTTCGTAGTAGATTATTATAATATGAAATCAAGCATTATACATCTATGCTACTATATAATATATACTATACCTACATTAAGCATAATATTACCTAGTTTATAAATACGTTTTGATACTATGTATATTAGACATTAATTCCTGAGCATTAACGATTAAGGGTTGTACCCTCTCTTACCCGTAGATGTTATTGGAGTTGATGATTAATCGATAAACGGGTAGATAAATGAAATTTCGTTAAAATTGTAAATGTCGAAATTTCCTACGAGTTGGGTAGCTAGCGGACGAATTGCTGCATGTAATAAACATGTACAATGTAGGCCAAGTTCTCTGTACCAACAAAAGTTAAGACGTTCAGGATGGGTGAAATTGAACATTTCATTTATTTCTTCTTCTTCCCCCGACGTTGACGACCACCTGGGAGAAATCCTTCCTGTTCTGGACAGCACGAAACAGCTCCTCCACACCTCTCATCCCGGTCCACTCTTGAATGTTCTGAAGCCAGGAAAGCCGCCTTCTTCCAACCCCTCTACGGCCCTCAATCTTCCCTCCTATGGCCAGTTTTAGGATGGCATATTTTTTCCTGTCATTATGTGACCAAAATATGAAGTTTAACGGAGCTTGATTGTTGTGAATTCTCTATGAGCATTTGCTTATTCGACCAAACTGGTTTGCTTATTCACTTATTTATTCGAACAAATTTACACCATTTACAAAATATTAAAAAAACTAAAACATAAACACCTGCGCACTCATACAGATATACATACATAATTTGCTTTTATATTTTATATTTTTGTATTGTTTAAATATTGTATTATTAATGTTTTTAAATTTACTTTGACTTTTTTAGAATATTTTAACTTTTACTTTTTTTCTCAAGACTAATGAGACTGAAGGACTGATTTCTAATGTTTTGGGATTTGTTAATTTTGTATTTTTGTATTATTTTTAAGTATTGTATTATCGTTGTTTTTAAATTTACTTTGACTTTTTTAGAGAATTTAAACTTTTGCTTTTTTTCCTCAAGACTAAGACATTTCTGGTAAGAGTGGAATCTTCGCTGGTCCACATGTTAAATGTATTAATTGTCAACATATTGTGTAACGACTGTTTGATTCTAAATATTGTAAAAATAAAAAAAAAATAAAAAAAAATACTAAAACAACTATTATAAAGGCACATTTTTATACGTAGATCTATCATATGTTCGTTGCTAAAACAAATTAGGAATTATACCAGTAATTTATATCCTACCCATCAGGTAGCAAAATGCACTAAAACACACTCAAAAAAGTTTTGGGATATTGTAAATAACTTTTGAGGTTATCTCAATATTTTTTTCTGTAACGAATTCCTTTAAGAAATTAAGCCCTTTATTTTTTTATGGAGTAGGATCTTTTCAGTTTTTTTTAAAGCACAATTAAAGGGGTTGGATGCTTGAAAAGCGCTGAAATATATTTTTGTTTTATCTGCTTACAGAATTTACTATAGCTTGATGACTTTACAGTAATAATGTAAGTTTCGGTCAAATCATTCAAAAAATTAAAAAGAAAACTTAATAAGAAACGAAGTTCAATAATTCCATAACGAATAAACATAGTAAAACTATTGATTAACGGCACCTACTTCTGGTTCTATGTAAGTATTTGTGGTATGTTAATTGTAGGTTGCAATAATAAATTACCTTTAGGTATTATTTTATATACCAACTTAAATTATATTATTTGTTGTAATTTCAGTAGATATAACAGCGATCTAAATGACCTGATTCCCAAGGGTGGTAATTAGTGCTATTAATTATTAAAAATTAAACATGAAATGGCCCGTGATGTCCCCAGGAAAGAATGGATCTCAAACTCTTCCAGTGTTCTGTTTTTACAGAATATGATTACCTTTAACATACCAAATAGACGAACAAGACACACCTCGACTTTCTTTTTAAGTAAAAAAAGTACTAATGCTGCTCAGAACTCGCCCCTACATCGATGCGTTACCACATAGGTATAACAATTTGGAGAAGGTGAGATCCGTGGACATATTCTGTATGTCCAGTAGCCTTTTTAGGAGCCACATTAGAGAGGAATGAAATATTTGTTTAGTTTTTGTTTTTCTTTTCTTTTTTTCTTTCTGTGTTTGTACTGTACTGGCAATAATAATAATAATAATGAACTCAAAGATGTGCTGGTCAAGTACAAAAAATATGTTTAATAGTTATTATGTTATATTTTGTAAAATTTTATTGTATGTTGCCCATTTAAAAAAAAATAAAAATAAAAAAATGTTTTTATAAGATAATACACATGAGACGTCATATTTTAACATCACGAATTCAGCAATGATGAGGTTTACCAGATGCTACTCATCCTGAATGTCTTACCTTTTTATGGCACAGAGAAGACAACACTTGCATTTAGTCTGCTGGCTATCCCAACTAACGAGTTATAGGTACTATAAAAGTGTAATAAAATTGATGAATAAAGAAATAAAAACGGAGGTTTTATTATTGATTTTGTCGGTGCACACGTAGTAGATTTCCATAATTAATGTTTTTATTATTTTTATTATTTTTTTGAAATACCTAATATTTTTGTTACCTTTTTGTTTCGGATAAATGGAAGTTCCCAGACTTCTGCGGCATCCGAATGAACGGTGAGTCTCCTTCAATGAAATAATATTTTATTGAGTGTTTTTAATGTATTTTTATAAAGTAGATAATGTGTTGTATTGTTAGATTTATAAAAAAAAACTCTTTTATATATTCTATACATATTACCTACGATGAGTTCATGTTATTTTGATATTTTTACCTTGCATTAAAATATGAGAACCGGGTTTTCCCATGGGTGTACCATATCATCGGTTCAACCTAAAAGTAACTTTTTGCGAGCGAGCAATCCAACAAGAAATTGGTAAAAGCTCCCGGTATTGATAATACAGTTTTTAACGAATATTAGTACAGAGAAAGTTTATACACATTACATGTAATAATACATATCTACATACATTATTACTAATGTTATAAATTTTTGTAATAATTAATGTTGAATGAACTAACGTCTTTCATTTGTGATAGGTTAGATATTAATACTTCACAATATAAAAGAAACTTTTTACTATTTAGAACCGTGACGAGATTTTACTTTAAACGAAGGTCTGATCCTCTAAGTATTCTATAAAATGATTTAAAAATAATACACTCAAGACTAATTACCAAATTTAACATACTAAATATGCTATACTTCGTAATGTTTTTAGAAAACAAAAACCAACAAGAAAAGTGGCAGATATAAAACATAATATTTAGTTTTAGAGTCTCCACGGGAATTTAAAAACAAACACATTTGCAATACTTAATATGTATTATAAATAATCATTTAGTTTTTATTTGCATCTGTTATATTTTTTTTGCTATTTAATAGATTAAAATTTATATCCATTGTTCATGAATATTCCCAAAAGACGTGAAACTATAACGCGTTAAAAGGATGGAATGAATAATACTATAAAAATAAAAATAGCAGAGTGCTGAACGTGAAAGAGACAGGTATATGTAGTCTTTTTATATTATATTGGTATTTATTTATTATCTATGGCTTGCATGTTTATTGAAAGCAAATATGAAAAATTTATTTCGATACTTGAGGTGTGTTAAATAATAACAATAATACCATATCAAGCATTTTATCGTTAAGATCGGAAATGATTAGGTAAACGTTTCGCCCGAGGGTTGGCAACGAGAGGAGTGAAAGTGAATGAAGGAAATAATGAAAGAAAGAGGTGAGATCAGAACAGCAATATTATGTTGGCTCAAAGCATTCTTTTGAGGGATAAAACCATTTTCTTTTGATGGTTTTATATTATTATCGTTCGATGAATTCAAAATAAATAAAAAAAAATACTACCACTAACACGTTTATTTATAGGCATATCATATCAAATATTATGAAAAATACTAGGAAAAATATTACCGGAACAACAAAGGATTAACATGGAATCTACATGGAAAGTGTTTAAAACTTCCTCTCAATAAAAAACTTTGATGTTTATCACTCCAAATGCCCATATTTAATTTAAAAAAATAGGTAGGTACCTCCGTGGTCAAATGTACTAAATTCTCATCTGAATGTAAAAACTTATATCTTTTATAAATTTTCATACATTTTTCTAGCAATTTTTGTGATATGGTTTCATTAAAATTGTAATTTCTTTTTCCCTTAAACCTGCCTAGATGATGAGAGCTCGTATAGAGTGTATTATTTTACTCCTATCTTTCCTAATTTCAGAGTCCATTAAGGACATACGGACATACATACATACATATATATGAACGCACTCAAATATTTATCTGTGATTTTAAATAGGAAGGCACCATATAATATTGTGTAGATGGGCGCATCATAAATAAGATAACCGGTTTTATGTCGAAGGTGGATATCTAAAATGTTGATAGGCAACTATAAGTAGACGATGACTCACGATGGCCATTTTCTTGATGCCTTATTTATGTATCTATAAAATTGTAGCTTGTCCTTGCCTTGTATCGGGCGTATTCGAGATGTTGCCGGTTTTTCTGAATATATCAAAGGATGCATACATCTATCTCATTCACTCTCTACATTTAGGTTCATCATTTATGTATTATATAAAATTATATATACCGAGAAAGGCGTTTTTAACTTCTTTGGATTGAACTAAATACAATGTAATATTGTACATATGTGTTAACATGGTTCTCCAACCGAGATATCTGATTGGTCTGAGGCCTGAGTCAATAACACACTTTCGCGTTACGTTTTCGTTCCGTTAGCGTTCGGGTGCAGACGATGTTGCGCCAAAGTGTTAATTTTCGTAACTATTGTGTATCTTAGCAACGAAATTGACACTTGCTTGCAACTACGTCTATACTCGAACGTTAACGGAGCGGGAACGTGACGTGAAAGTGTGTTTATTGACTCAGGCCTCTGGTCATCTGCGCGTTGTGCCCAAATCCGTTTTTTTGTTGTTTCAACTTTACTAGTAAATATATAGCGACCTTTTGTATAATATTATACACCTATGAGTTGTCAATTTAACACCTAGATTCAATATACCTACCAATCAAAAACTTTATTTCAGATTTGTTAATAGTTTTGTTGTATTAATTCTCACGCAGGAACTTTTGGTTATTTTTTCTAAAGCATCAATTTTAATCATTGATTGCTTATGTCATTACCTATCATAATTTTTATCACCGATTTATGATTATTTACACAAACAAATGAATAAATCAACAAATAAACAAATTAAAATATTACTCACGAAAAACTCGTAGGAAATACAAATTCAGATATTTTTATTTTGGGACAAATACATTTAACAATAATAATCATTGCTTTAGAAGTATACCTACATTAAAAAAAATGATTTCTTCAAATTAAAATAACGAAGTAAAATTAAAACAAAACAAAATAAAATAATATAAGATATTAAAAATAAAATAAAACAAAGCAAAATAAAACACCAGATAATATAGTAAAATAATATATAATATAATAAAAACCTCTTATTTACATGTAAATCTTCGATGCTTCAAGGCGCTAAAAAGAAGAATGTATTATTTTTTTACTTGAATCATCTTCCATATCTAGATCAAAAAGGATGCCTAGAAATAATAGAGAAAGAGAATGACATTAGTACGAAAGAGATGGTTATACCGTTAAGAGAAAAGAACGGATGATGGTGTGAAGGGTTTGAGGAGATATGCGAACTGGTATATTGTGCCTCTGGGAGATATTGTCTTTTATCACCCTCCTCCAAGAAAGTTTATGTAAACTATACAGCGGGAGATTATTATTCTTCAATAGGACGCTTGGCTTGGAGAGAAAATGATAATAATATTTAGCTACAATATTACAATATGCATAACTATATAGGACTACAAACATGCTGCAATAAGTAATAATAATAACGCGCTTTAACTCGTTACCGAGTATTGTATTAAGATGAGTCATTTTCATCCTACCGACGGTCCCATTTGAGATGGTGATATAGCCCAATCCTTGAAATGCATACTTTGCTACATTCGGCCCATTGTTAATTTACAATTATAATGGGCCTGCGATGGCCGGCGTATTTATAACAAAGAACGATACCATTTTTAAATTACTCAATAATGCCTCCATTTATAGAGTAATTTTTTTTTTTCCAATATATTGAATAAGCATTTAATGTGATATTTTTGAGAAGAAAATATTTAACTTAATTAATTAAGAAATTGTAAAACAATTTTCTGTTGCTCAGTAACTTATATTGTTCAAATTTATAGGTAGTCATAATATTTTATATACAAAACGTGTTCCGAGTAAGTAAAGCGCAGAGGAAAAGCAATATGCGGTTTTAAAATTCAAGAAGTAGCGATGTCTGAAGTGATTTATTATCTTGAAGAAAGAAAATAAAGAAACATTTTTCTTTACAACGTGAATATTCAGATACTCACACATTCTCTGCATGGCAGCTGATGTAACTACGAGTGTACATTGTTCCTTATATTTATGTATAAAATTGTGATCAGCGATCAGCGTACGCCGCAACGTAATGCGCCAAAAGACGATTAGCGGTTGTCTAAGAAACAAAAATATTATTATTTATCGATCGATATCACGTGCCTTGGATCAAAAGTACATAAGATAACGCTCTGCATACTAATATTTTTCGTACTTACGTAAACCTTTCTGCAATGCACCTAAATATGATAAATATTGACAGTGTTAAAAATCATAATATTGGTAAAATTTCAAAGAATGTGTCAATTGCAGAGAAATGTATGCTGTCAAACCTAAGCAATACTCGTAAATAGGCTTCCTTATTTTACTCAAAACCATTTCATAATTAGTTTACTGGTGTGTTACATAGTTATTTTAAAGGTTTAGTTGGAAGATATCGCCTATATGAAATTTGTATTGTAGTAACAATGCATAAAAAATGCATAATTTTGACTCCATATTACTATGTAATGGTCACCAATTCAAGCACTGACACCGCTTAGTCTTACCATAATTTTAGTGATCGAAAGAGAGCCATTGCATACCACACAAATGTTTAAGAACAGCTCAGTTGCATGTAGCCTGATAAGTCTGACGATTACGACGACGTAAACGAATAATAATGATAAATCGCTTCGGACGACATCGTATCGAATTCAATCATGCTCAACGATTGTTCGCAAAATTTAGAATGATCGGATTGTAAATTGGACGTAATTTTACCATTTTATATTATTTCTCAGTTTGAAAACCTTGGTTAAAGCCTGGTTTTTCGACTTGCACGGTAGATACACTGCTGATTATTACGAAAGCGTTTCCAACGTCTAACTAATCGCGTCAGTGGTAGGTAGGTACATGCATTACTTTGACATTGTACCTACCTCGCTTCAATTTCCGTACAAATCTTGAAGCATTTCTTTAAATCACCTCTTCCTTTCATAGTGATTACATTTAAGCCAATTCCTCATAGTATGTACATACTAACAAAATATCTTGCGTTGTATATTATGTACATCAAGACACCGAAAAATCTCATTTAGGAACCTACATATTACGTATGTATCTTAGACATTTGCATAGCATATAGATGAGATCAAAACATTTTCAATTTGAGAGAAAACCACGAATTTTGTCGTCTTTTCTCTTCTATTGTAGTTTTACGACAAAGTGTGAAAGATTTTAGGCTCTAAAGATATTCATTATAATAACACTTACGAATATGTTTTCCCGAGTTGCTGTTTCAGACCTATTCAATAATAAATTGTCAAATTGACGAAATCCTGTTATCGAGTATTAATGAATACCCGCTTAATTACACATCTCAGCAAGAGATATATTATAATTTATTCTAGCATATAATTAATTTGTAACATTTCTTATCTTCAAAATGTAATAACATAAAGATCTACAAAACTTGAGTATTATCATTGCATATTTAAGTGAGTGGAATTGATATTGCCCTTGAGAAAAACTTTACATATAAAAGGAAGTAATTTAAATGGTAATAAGAATGCTTAGGTAGTCGAGTTGTCTGATACACTTTAAAAGTGAGACATTACGTGTATAATCATAATTGATATTTAAATAATAAAACTCTATAAGTACAGAGGATCATTTCAAAGTATGGAAATAGAGTATTTACATTTTTTGATTAGAATTTTTTCAAACACATCGAGCAAAGACGAAATGAGAGTATCGAAAAACTGATCATTAGATGAACTGCGCGAGATCGAAGACCTAGAGACAGGATAACAATGCGTTGGATTTATCAAATCAACCAAGCTGTATTCCATAAATTGCGATGTGGTACAACAGAAGAGGATGGCTCAGGGTTGTTATTGAGGGGCTATCCGGAGATCACGGCCCTCAGAATTGGAGAAACACTTGAAGAGAGAATAAGATCAATGAAAGTCATAAGTCCCTTTCTCTTTTTCAAATTCTCAGTTTTGCCTAACAACTGAGTTTGCCAATGAAAGTTTTTTTTTCATGCAATTATGTGTTAATTCAATCAATTATTTTCACATTATTGTTAATGTTTCAAAGACTTTTTATATAACTCATGTAAAACAACATGTGCTTCTAAATTTTGGCATCGCACCAAAACTCTACCAAAAGAGACTCTGTTTTAAGTTTATCAAAAAGGAATTGAACGAATAATTCAATTTACAATACTTGAACTATTTATCGAGTAATTGGTTTTGCATTTGTTCACTCATTATGAGCTCAGAATCATGATTACTCAGCAAAACATACGTTCCAAAACTTAATTATGTTCGAATACGACTTAAAGAGCAAATAAAATCAATCACTTAAAAATATCTTGTAAAGGCAATAATCTACTCATTACTTTTTAGCTTCTTACAATAAAATGAAAACTTTATAATGTTTACGAGATAATACGTGACAACTTATATGTTGTAAAAGTCAGAGGAATATATGATATTGACTAAAGAGTTCTACATATATGCACTTGAGAGATAGTTTGTTTGAGAGAATATCGGCAATAATTAACATATTGATAGAATTAAAAATTCTCCACATTCTTATTTACGGAAAGCTCACTTAATATTGTCCAATCGGGAGATTATCAACGAGACAGCTATAAAACTAAAACATTTAACACTTCTTCTAGTATGATTAGATCTGAGTATATTTTTCAGCGGACCGCATACAAAAGTAGTTTGTAATGGTAAAAAACACACACACACACAATTGACAAACTAATAAAGGAATTTTCCATAAGGTATGAATATTTAATTAAAGGGGTCAAAATGATTTCAAAGTTTATAGGTACAAAGTAACGATAGGTACGTAAGTAGTAAAGGTGGGTAGTGGGTACACCGAGTGCCTAATGACTCAATTAAATTCACCAAAGACGAAGTAACTTATATTAGTATTATTATTATTATGAAGGTACTGAGGTATATATATGTAGTAATATTCGGTATACTGATAACATTTACATCGCCTTCAAAGTAATGTTACATTCACTAGTATAATGGTACTACTAATAGTAGATACTAATAATAATGTTACCATGTTAATATTATAATTTGAAACATAATAGGCAGAGCTTTATTATTTTTATTACTAGTTTAACCATTATTACGGACTTGTTTGTTTGTATTGCTATTAGGAATGACATTTAGGAAAAGTTATTATTTTGTTTATATCTATAAGTTTAATAATATTATTCCTATGAATATTTCAAAACACAACATAATATAATATGACTGTGCTGCGTTTTCCATACAATCACACCTGCCAAAATACCGTTATTGTTAGGGTCTACAGTACAATATGCAAGCCATGACTTTGCTTCAGCAGTGACATCAGAGATATGTAACGAAAGAGAAACATCTTTCCCTCTCATCCTCTTCAGCATGTTTGAGGGTGGTGGTAGCAGTACCTTTAAGGTAATTTCTCTCTACTGTGTGTACTGAAACATGCGAATCGCGTCTTTAATGCCAAACCCTGTTGTCTTCTGAACCATATAACTACATAGTGATGCAACTCGAATGACACAAACTCGCTCAATTAAAAGGTCCGTTTTTACCGCGCGTTAAAATGCATTTTGAAAGATTTATTTAAAAGTATTGTTAAACGATGTTAAATGCATTTTGAAAGATTTATTTAAAAGTATTGTTAAACGATGTTAAATGCAGAACAGTATCGTTTTTTGTGATGTCATTTAGTGTTTCAGGTTGACAATCAACGAAAGACTGTCAGTTGACATATGTGCTCAACAAATATCTAATATAATGGTTTACAGCAGATATTGGTGAGATTGGTCAATGTACTTTGAATTAAAGATACTTAAACCAGCTTAAATCTATTCGTAAGTGTCAAGACACTTTTCCTGTTTCCTACTAAAGAAAGCTTGCATAATCTGTTATTTAACGGATAAGAAATGAGTTAACAAAATCATTATATTTTGTAAAAGGTTAAGATAGTTACTGTGATCGATAGTTGCTAATTAAAACATCTTTAAATAAAGCGATAAGCAGTGAAAGTTCAAAGTTTAATTTGCCTCTAATAAGTTTATAATTAACCTATGAGATATAGGTATGTGTATACGAAAGTTCAATGGGTGTAACTCAAAGGTTGTGTCAATAAGTTACTTAGTCATTCGCTGAATGAGAATCTTGTTAAAAGCTTTGATATATTAATTAAACTTTCGTTTCTGGCAATCAAGATCTAGAAATACTTGAATAAATTGTCATAGATGCTTAGAAATACCTGCAAATCATCAGAGTGAATGAGTGCAAATTTAATGATTAATGCAAGTGCATGTAAAGGGCGAGTATTCAGAAAGCTCACTTCTTCACTTTTAAAAAATGATGAATCAATGGATATGCGATAGTAAACCCTCCCTCCCTTCTCTTTTGCTCCTAATAACTGGTTTGTTGAGTTGCCTTTCTCTCATTTTGCTTCTAATACATAACTGGTTTGTTGCGTTGGTATGATGAATAAATGAGCGATCTGGAATGTGTGTAAGTAGGCATATTAAGATGATCGGAATTTTAGGTTCCTATATTTTGTGCACGTTATTATATTATATTTATCGTGTCGAAACCCAGAGAAAAAACCATCAAACTGATCTCCAGTACTGCGCAAAACGCACAGCAGGTGGAGATGCGTCAAAAATATCCTCCATAGTGCAAGTGACAGGGCACAATGGACATTCCAACAAGTGTGGCATAGTCTGTGCTGCACCACAGTCACATGCTCCGGATTCGTCCTGTAGGAAGCCCCATCGTTCTCTATTGTCGCGGCAGTTTCCTACATCAGATCTCAGTCGATTTAGGGTTTTCCATGTCCCATAGTCTAGATCGCCTCCTGCAGCAAGGTGTTCTTGGGGTAGGAAAGGTTCGCTTATTTGCGGATCCTCCGCCCACCTACGTAGGCGTTCAGAGGGAGCAGGGCCCGTCAGTGAAAGATTAACCTTTTTTTGTACTTATATAAGTAGTTATTGTCTTATTTTTACATGTAAATAAATAAATAAATAAGTATCTGCAGTCTTTTGTGTCTATATTGAGTGCAATTTAATGTTTGTAATATTTGTTGTGTTGACTGTTTGTTCCTTGAAAAAAATCTCAAAAAGATGTAAACGCACAGATGTACAATTGTAATCAGAAGAAGGTAATTGAATAGTTGTAGTGATGCAAATTGTCAAGTTTCTAGTTAAGTTTTCGTAATTATTGCTTAATTATAACTCTGTAAAAATATTTAACGCGTTTATTAATTCAGTAGTGATGACGTCACGGAGCCTACATTATTTATTTATTAAACTATAAACAGCTATTGCCTTTTTTAATAAGAAAATAAAATACCTAACAAATATCCTGGATATATTGTCACAAAAACGACGTCCCATGTGTTTATTATATCCAATCATTGACAACCCCACTTGTGTGAAATTCGTGTTGGTACAGTGAGAAAAATACTCACAACGAATCAATGGTACGAATTATCAGATTAGGACCAGAGATAGTAGAAACGATTCGTTAGTACGAATCTATAATATTAACTTCTAAATCACTCACAAACGAGTGGATGGCCTTGAGAAGAATAGAATAGAATAATATTAACTTTTCGCAAACAAGTCATTGGTAAATTCACCACCAATTTGTTTGTGAAAATTCGTTGTGAAATTTCGTTAGTATTTTTCTCAGTTTACCTACAGATAGATATATAGGAGTTTGTTGAGTACCTCGATAAAATATAATATTAATTTCAATATTTATTCTAATACATAACTTGAAATTATTTGTTTACTTCATAACAAAATAAATTAAATATACGTAGGTACAATAAAATAATAATTAATTAATAAATTTTAAGCGTATCAAATACGCAAGTACTATGATCAATTGAATTTATATTATTACTCGTATTATATAATTAACCAAATAGATATAAAATCAAATTTGTTGCATTATTCCAATGGGTGTAATTTTATATTTGATCTGTTTCCAATAGTAAACAAAAACTAAACAAATATTTTATTTGGAAAATGTTTTTCTTTTAGGTATTTAACTATTTTGTTTTAATCGGGTACTTTGTTTAAAACAATTGTAATTATTTTAAAATATTAATGAAAATACATATTTGTTGGATACACTGAAAAATATTACTTATACAAAATTATTATTTCCAAAATATTTCAAAGTTAAATTTATCGACCGACGGTTCTTGGTGGAAGTTCATATTAATAATTTTTAAAATGAAACACAATATCAATAGTGGAATAACTACATATTGTGTTTCATTTTAAAAATTATCAAAATATTTTGTTTATATTAACCACACGACAACTGAGAAAAAAACATTAAAAAATATTGAATATTTTCAAGATATAGGAAGGACAAAAAAGATTCAACAGTTCCAGGAAGAAAGGGGGTGGAATATCATAAGTAAAACCAATGTCCATAGATGGACCCAAAAACAGCTAATGGTAAAGAAAAAGAGTCCAATTCTTTGTACTTTTCATTTTATGCGTTTCTTATGCATGCCTTCCTGTTCAATGTCTTTTGATAAATTACTAACTAAGTACAGTACTTAAAACGAGATGAATATTTCACATTTCTTACTTTCTTTTGGTATTGTATCAGGTTCTCTAATTACAATCACTCTTATAAAAGTTTCCATGTACCGTATCCGGCTCAAAACAATCCTCGTCGCTCTTTATTACTGTCCTCTTATGTTTTTAATCGAGTGCTTAATATATGTAACAATGGAACGTCCACAATCAAAGGACAAACAACAAAATAAGTGTGATGCAATGTTTCGTTCGATTGCGTCATATTACACAAAACTCTGACAATTTAATATGTATCATTTGCAACTTAGGAATAAAAAATATAATTCATTTTGGTGTATTCATAATAAGTTACAGTTATAATATTAATAAATGTTTTATTAAACGATACTAAAACCACAATATATACATAAACGAATTTTAGTGCTTTGAGTTCAGAACTCTTGTTATGTACCTACACTTGCGTATTAGTCATATAACTAATTCAAACAGTTTGTAATGAGCTGTATAATCTGCATATTTGCAGCAAGAGTGAATAGGTATTTTGCGTGTGGTATTTGTTTATACTTTATTTAGGTATGTATCCATTGCGAGTGCATTGGCAGCATTAATTGACATCTGACGATTTACGATAAGTTATGTTTGTTGGTATTTGCGAATGAAATTATTTTACGACGCTAAATTAAATTTTATCATTGTTGTCATATTATATTCAACATTATTTCAGTATAAGAAAATTGATGGATCACATCTCAGTACATAAATTTAATTATAAATACGAATCAACAACATAGTACTACACACTTGAGGTTGTTGTAGGAATACCTCTTATGTGGTAATTATTTTAACGCACAGTAATAAAATAATTATAATATATTATTAATAATCTTATTATTATGCTGTCGCAGGAAATAAAATTAAGATTTAATCAACGAAATTAACTTATAAAACCATCTACTCTCCTATTTTACAGCAAGCTTTATAGAAAGTATATTGTGATCATATAACTATTTGTATCCGTTCGCATGTTTATACGTACTTCAAAGACACTTTTGTGTTAGAAAAGACACAAAAAAATACATTCTGTACGAGGTCTCATTCTTTAGGCAGGTATAATGATAAAATTCTTTAAATATCTTATAAATTGACTTTAATGAATTTCATCATATATAATTTACTGAATTTGTCTTTGCATAAAACTATATAATTATGCTTATCACAAATCGCTCGAATCGGGTGGATAGCCGTAACCAATTATTAATTAATATATGCTAATAATAAAAAAAATATTCTCTTATGAAAAATATATTATTGATATTGTACACTATTTACCGATCACGATTGAACTGTAAAAAATATTTGAATAATGGTGCTGCCAGTTATTTAATAAAAAATGTCTTATAAAGCTGCGAAATACGGCGCCTACATGAAAGATATCTCCTCAAGACCATCTCAGAAAGACGCGTCAGATGGATCAAACACACATTGCGTCAAAAAAAACTTCTTCAAGAAATGTTAGAAGGAATGCTGAACGGACAAATCATAGGAGGCGCTCGTGCCATGAATTCCTCGACCATCTATGCGAGGATGTGTGCTGCGGATCGTACAAAGAGCTGAATACAGCAGCAAAGGATAGAGTGTAATGGAAAGAATGCATTGCAAGACTTTGCTGTAAACCAATCTGAAGTATTGAAACCAGAGATAAATAAATAATTTACTTAATTTGTTAGGAAAGTACTGCAAGTGTTAATTATTCAATTTATCGTTTATTTCTAGGGTAATACGACACTAGTACATACCACCTAACAGTTTCTCATCATGTCAAAATAATATGTATATTTATGTATTATTCCTTACCGATATTACATAAATAATCTCGACAAAGCTTAATGTTGTTACATCGGTGTTAGGTACTCAAGTTATATGTACGTACGTATTACATACAAGAAACGCGATATCATAGAAACATAATATAAATACACAACATAGATACAGTAAAGAAATTGTATACTACATAATTCCACACCTCTTCCACTCTTTGTAGCATCTTTCAAGAGTACTAGATGATGATAATGTCGGATGAATTATTTAGCATCGTTTAATAGAACATCCATTTCAAGGGTACAGTAAGCTCTGTTAGAAGAGGTGATATCTTCGGTTAACTCCCGAATGCTAAAATGTAATGAATTGATTCTTCAGAATGTTTTCCGGGAGTCCATATATATATATATCACTTTATCCGTGTTTTTGAGTAAAATTTTTGTCCTGTCTTCAGTAGACAGCACTGGCTAGTCGGCTAAAACCTCTTTGCACGAAAATTAAAACTACGTTAAGAGACAGACTTCCTTTTAAAAACAGGTTCTCTATGAAATTTGCTGCTCAAAATAGCGTTGGTACTTAAACACGTTTAAATGTAATAAGTACTTAGAAAATACTATATCCAATAAAGCAAGTGGTATCATTTTAATAATCACATTTCTATATTATGTAATCTATTGTTATTTATGTTATTACGGTCAAATAACTTGATGAAATAATAATTATTTATATGATAACATTTTTTTTATTTGCATGAAAATGATCAAAAATAATATTTCATAAAGGTAGATATCAATTTCCCTTGCAACACTGATTAAAATAATTAAAATTTTAATTAAGTACAATGTTTTAAATAATATTATAATGTAAAATATTTTTGTCAATAATTCGTCGAATTTAATATTAAAATGTATGCAAAATAATTAATATACTATCCACAGAAATAGAACCAGATAATAGCATACACCGAAATTACATTTACGAAGTAAATATATCAAAATATTATATGTCATTTTGACTATAGTTTATTTATGTTCGTGATGAGAAAAAATATTTTATTGTAGGTTTCTACATATATATGTATAATTGTTCCATCATGACATCTCCTACAAACTGATAAACAAATATATTATTGTAATCAAAATATGAGTTGTTTTAAAGGTGCCCTAAAAAATTTAGGCATTCTGAATCCATCAATATATCCCATCACGGCACCTCCCACAAGTGGAGTGACCAGCAGAATTACCGCTCATAATAAACTAGCAAGTCGTCCTTTCCGTGCCAACAAAAATCAAGATATTCAGGCAAGCAAACCTCATAGCTGAACTTTAGATGTATTAAAAGTTGATGTTTTACGAATACTTGTCTTTGAAAGAACACGCAAAAACCTACAAAAAAGAGTGGGAGATCAATTTCGCCAGGACTTTACGGGACACTCAGAATGGGTAGCATTTTTAATCAATGTAAAAATAATGTTTGTTGTGATGTGATGTTCGCGAGTATATCCTTTTTGAAACGACACTCGAAAATTTCAAGAGAAAAGGAGGAGTCTTATTTTTTGTCGATAACACGACCGAGCAGAATATTCAGTTAAATGTATATTAATATTGGTTTCACATGCACATTATAGTTTTCAAACTTGACATTACACAATTACTTCTATTGGGTGGACTGCTGAAATTATAGTTTTCAAACTTGACACCACACAAATAATCCTTTTGGGTTGACTGCTAAAATTTAATAATCTTAATAATAATAATAGTACAGAGCTTTGGGTAAGTTCTTTTATGACATTTAATAGCTTTTAACATCAGAGTTCAAAGTAATAACGTATTTTGTTTCGATTTGCAACTTGACGTAGACCTTTTCTGTAAATAACGAAATCCAAACTAATTTCAATCAAGGAAATGTTAAAATTAAACAATATTACAATTATTGTAGGTAAATTTGATATACCGATATTAAAGACTGGTGGATAAAATGTAGCGGTTATTGAATATTCTATTAACGGTTTCACCGCACCGTAGGAGATTTCAATATAATTGTGGTTTGGAATTAATAAAGCAAAGTTATTTGTTTATGAAGTAGAAGTTCCATGTACCTTCTGTGAATATTTTGATAATTCTAATCCTATCCAATAGCGCAAGTATATACCTACGTTTGTATAGATATTTTATATCCGCATATGTCATAAGGGAGGCAGCCAGTAGTGGGAATTATATTATTACTTGGTGGGAACATCGTGAATTAGCTGTTTACTTATTCTCTCTTTGTATAATTTTTCAAGAGAACATATCGTCGTTGGTTCTATGAAACCTCTTATGTGCTCCAAACCAAATTTTATAGGGGACGCAAAAAACTGTTTTAAAGTCCACAGATCAACAAATATAATCAAAATAATTATCAAATTCATGGAAAAACTTAGACGTTTTACATGAAATTGATAATAAATTTGATTACATTTGTTGATCTGTGGACTTTAAAATAGTTTTTTTGCGTCCCCTGTAAAAATTGGCTTGGAGCATATAAGAGGTTTCATAGAACCGACGACGATATGCAAGATGGAATAATTGAATAGAACTCTACATATTGACCAACGTTACTCGAGATTTTGTATGAGTATAGGTGTATGGTACACCATGCTTTCAAATAGTGTATAGATGGTAATGACATATTAAGTTGTGACTGTAGTGGAAGCAATGGTATTTATTTTTCTACTGTGAGTACCTACTCTATCAGATTTTTTTGATCATTTTGAAGAAGACCTCTTTCCTTCGAAATCAGAAACAACTCCTATACTCTCGCCATATTTCGTCCAAATCCAGCAGAATATTGCTCAGCCATGTCATTTGCTTTCTACGCACTCTTCGTGTTATAATTAATAGTGTTTCAGCTCTATTTCATAGGCTGTTATACCTATTCAAAAATCTTTAGTTCGTTTAAAAAAAAACTTCAAACGTAACACAGTTTTATGAAAAAAACTGGGTTATTTAAAAGGAAGTGTACATGTTATAATAATTCGAAGAAAAAAATGTATAAAATTACACAACAAACTAATAAAATAGTTAAAGTAAACGGATGATACGAGGGTGGGGTGAAAAGTTCTCGGCCTGACACAGAGATGTTACTCCAATCAGCAAAAAATTGTATTCCTCACCTGGATGCATGTGTCATTAGTTCATATGACAAATTTCAACTTGTTCTCTTAAGTAGTTTCTTCACACGAATTTTTGCAGTCGACGTCTTGCTTGTTTTCATGAAAATGAATAAATTTGAGTATCGTGCGGCCATAAAGTTCTTCGTTTTAGATGGATTAACCCCTACGGAAATTCATCCAATGTTGACAAAAGTTTACGAGGACTCTGCTCCTTAAATGTCAACCGTTAAAAAATGGGCAGCTGAATTTAAAGGTGGTCGCACACCCCTCGAAGATGACCCATGTGAAGGATGGCCAAAAACCACAGCCATATCGGAAACCATCGAAAAAGTGCATGATTCCGTGTTGGCCGACAGGCAACTGAGGTGCATGAGATAGCTGAAGCTGTAGGGATATGGAAAAAAAGGGTAAAAAAATTTCACTCAAAGAATAAGGGATGAAAGAGCTCCGCGCGAAAAGGGTGCCGCATTTGTTGAATGCCGATCAAAAACAAATTCTCAAATGATTTTCGCAGCAATCTTTGGACCGCTAGAAAAGGGATCCGACCAATTTTGTGCGGTGATTTGTCACCGTGGATAAGACATGGGTCCACCACTACACTTCAGAAACAAAACAGCAGTCCAAGCAATGGGTGGAAGCTGGTTAATCTCCAAAGAAAGCGAAGTCAATTGCAACTGCTGGAAAGGTCATGGCTAGCGTGTTTTGGGATGGAAAAGGTATCCTGGTAATTGATTACCTTGCAAAAGGCAGAACAATTACAAACAAATATTACTCCAAACTTTTTAACCAATCTGGATGGCGAAATTCGCGAAAAGAGGCCTGGTATGATGAAACAAAAATCATCTTTCACCAAGACAACGAACCGTTCAACAAGAGTGTGTTGGCGATGGAAAAACTGCAAGATTTGGGGTATGACTTGCTCGTCCATCCCCCCTATTCTCCTGATTTGGCACCCTCAGACTTCTTGGTTCCCAAACTTCAAGAAATTTGTTTCTGGGAAGCTCTTCGCATCCAGTGAAGAAGTTGAAAGGGCTGTAGATAAATATTTTCACAACCTTCCAGACTTTCACTTCCTGGAAGGAGTACTGATGTTGGAGAAACGCTGGATCAAGTGTATTGAAGTCAAAGGAGATCATGTAGTAAAATAAAAATAAAAAAAATCTGAAAGCCGCAGTCTTTCATTGTCAGGCCGAGAACTTTTCACCACAGAACTTTGCACACGTGTAAGACCACTCACTGCCTACATTCTAACATACAAAATGAATATTTACAGATTTGGTCGAAACTACGTAATTGGTTCATGTTTCTTATTAAGATGGTATAGACACGTGAAAGTATTCTAAGAAAATAAGATATTAAGAATATATTTTCGCCAATTTTAGATAATTTCTGTGGAATGTATCAACTCTTTGTTACCACGTTATTATAAATGTATGTTCATCATATAATTAAAATACCAACCTAAGAGGTGAGTACTTTATCTTTATTATTTTAAGGTTGGCAACAGCGTCAAAATATATTATACAGCTTCGTTATTAATAGATATTCCCACATTCAGGCCCTGCCTGATGTAATCTCTGGGAATCTGTAATCTTATTGGTTTTGTTTTGTGTAAGTGTATCATGGATACATGTGTACCTATATTTATATGTCAATGTGTATTTATGTCTGCCTGCTGAAATCTCTGGAAAAAAACATGTAGGTACCTGTCTGTGGCTATGGCATTTATTGTTTTTGTTTTTTGTGAGTGTATTATGGATACATGTGTACACTGTACCCATATGTATATGTGTATTGATGTATATATATGTGTAAATTTTTGCTGAACATATATATATATTTTCAATTATAAAGGAATTTTGTTTTAAAGTATCTATATACCTACCTATATGTACCTTCATATTTCGCTATTATTGTATAATAATGTTTATTTTTTGTTTTTTCTATCATCATTGTACAACTTTTGTACAACATAAGAGATTAATAAAGATATAATTATAATGAAAACAAAATTGTTTTTGGTTTTACTACGATTTATTTGTTAAATAAGTAACCTGGTTTCGACCTATGAGGTCATTGTCAAACTAAAAGTTAGTTTGACAAGTGTTAGTTTTAGTTTGACAAAAGTTAGTTTTAGTTTGACAATGACCTCATAGGTTTCGACTATATCCTATAAAAATTATATAATGGAGTTTTACAAAATCAGCGTCGACTCAATCAATAGATTAATAAAGATAAATGTAATATTATAAAATAAAAAATAACTCATATATAATGAAAACTATCTACATTTTCTTATTATTCTATGCTAGATATGCAAGGTCGTGTTAAATTTTAGCACAGTGTTCCCTTTAGTATGTGTAGAAATCCTAAATATGAATCCCAGTTGGCAAAAGCGCTTAAAATAATCCGCAAACTTTTCGACAGACATAATAGTGAAATAACTTATATAGAAGTACACAAGTAATGTCACATTGGATGAAAGGGATGGCGCATATTCACATCACAAATGAATATTATTATATTATGCCCTTATAAAAATTTGTTAAAATATATACATAGCTGCACTCAAAACTGCGAGATTGAGAATCTAGTGTCAATGACTGACATTTCTGAAAGAGATTTCTTCCAGGCAATAAGCACGCGTATCGTTAGTTTTTTTTCACAACCAAAAAGAGTTTATCTAGTTCTTCGCCAATTGTTGTTCTTTTCTCGCTCCAACTGTGTTGTGAATGAGATTTTTTTTTTATGTATTGTTTAACATGTAAAAGGCTCACGCCGTGGTTAGACTTGTGGTACCGCATAGGGGGGGTCTGGCTAACTATGTTGACCGTGCCTTCTGTGTGGCTGGTTCGTTGCTGTGGAACAAAATTCCCTATGATTTGCGGACTCTGGAGAGTGTGGAGGTGTTCAAGGCGAAAATCTCTTTTGTTCAGGAGGTGTTGTGATTCTTGAATAAGCCCTTGTGGTGGTTTTTCCCCAAAACGGCGCATCTTTAAAAAGTTTTCAAGTTATTATTATTACATGTAAAATATTTTTTTTTTATTTTTTTTTTTTATTTTATTTTTTTTATTTCATAGAGACACTCACAGAAAACTGACAACACAATACATAAATTACAAACATACAATAAGATCTGGCCAGTTCCCCAATTAAGAGCGTCTACAGCATGCACAATCAGAGAATTCAATTTAATTAAATTAAATTAAAATTAAAGCGTAACTTAATATCTGCGGTGACAAGGCAAAGGGGCACAAGCCAGCCCCGCAGCACCGAGCCACCCCTCCCACAGAAATGCAGGCATACATCACACCCCACAAAGCAATGGGATCAAGGGCAGCCCATGGTACTAGGCAACCCCGGATGCCAACACCTACGAAGCACGACATACACCCACACCTCCGCGGAGGGAACAACTCAACACCGCAAAACCGACCCACGCCCCCTCACCCCGCCACCACAGATACAATGCCACGATAATGATAATCTCTATGTAGAGATAATCCTGCTAATGCACATCATCGCATTTTTCTTAGGTTAACTGCTCTGTTGATTTGTTATATGAACGATGATGTGCAAGAAGAACAAAAGAAATGAACAACAAAATATAATGTAACAATAATCATAGAACAACAACACAACTTTTTTAGTTTAATTAACCCGAATCGGGCTCTTGACGAATCGCACACCTAGTACGACAACAAGCCACAGGCAAAGGACGAAAAATGAAACCTTCGAAACAAACTATGTCAACAATTTTACATTACACTTCACCTCCCTCCCAAATGTAGCCAACGAGTCGTTAAATATATCAACCCCCTCCACCCCTTTCTCACACAAGATGTTATAAAATCTGCACATTCGCGATACTGGGCTAAAGTGGCCGATATTGTTGTTGTGAACTCTTACTCGGAATGTGTTGGTACTACGGAGACGTGGATTTGGAGTGTAGAAGTCAAGATCGCCAAGTGATGCAGTCGCTACGCTGTGATTTACAACCTTGTAGAGAAGAGAAAGATCGGCAATTATACGTCTGTCATGCAAACTGTCAAGATTAAAGTAGGTTAAGCGATCTTGGTAACAATTTAAACTTCTAGTTTGACCGGCACGGTATGACAAAATTCTGATATTCATATCGTTATTACGGCATCTTCTGTAAAAAGGTAGTAAGTGGACCAAAAAATTGTTAAACAACAAAGATTTTGCATCTTCTCCACTATAGAAATAAAAAATCAAGAATGGGTAACTTATTCTATTGCTCAATCACGTTAAACTTAACCGAGGATTATTAAATCGTGAAATATATTTCAAAATCAAACTTCGATGTTTCTCAATTGTGCAAGGGAGGGATAATATGAATTACCATCTCTAGTCGAGAGGCATTGTAATATAGAACTTATACAGACATACTTAAACATAAGACTCCTGCATTATATGTAAATATACACACATATAGCAGTATGACACATCATTATGAAGTAAGTTAAAATGTATGAAATATTACAGTGAATAAATAATAACTTCAGAACTTTCATGTTACACGCTTTGTTTTAAATTTAATGTATAGTATTTTCTTAGGGAAATCAAGGCAAAGGCTGTTGGATAACTTTAACACTTGAAACTACCATATAAGACGTTTTGCATGTCACCCAGTAGCTTAATTGGACATAGCACACCTTGCGAAAAGATGGTTTGCGGGTTCAAATCTTAGGTAAATGGTAATTTCGTGTGTAAAATTTACATATATAGTTTCATACTCGTACGATGGTTAATTGTAAGAAAAAACATCGATAAGTTATTTGATTAAATTCAGCGATGAGGTTTGCCACCCATCCTGAATGTCTTGATTTTATTTTGGCACGAAGAGGACAGCTTGCATGTTTCTTACATGCAGCTGGTCTCCTGGCTACCCCACTTGTGGGATATGCCGTGATGGTATAGTAGTAAAATCAACCGAGATCTATAGAAACTGAATGCTTTAGACGACTGTTGATCCAATGTTGAAGATATTATAAAGGCTTGAAGATTTATTATTTTGGTGACATAATATATAGAAGAACCTGTTGACAAGTCAACTTTTATGACTTAACAGGGCCATGTATTTTCTGTTTATAATTGATTCAAATAATAAAATAAAATAAAAAAATGTGCATAGAGAGAACAACTTGCATGCTAATGAGATGCAGTTTATCTATTAGCTACCCCACTTGTGGATATTGAATGATGTTATTTATGGAAAGATAAAAATAGGTATACATTGTTATGATAGTCTGAATGTAGTTTGAAAAGGTAAAACAGCAACAACAAAAAAAACACTAGGATTAACAAAAAGCTTCTTACAAAAGTAATTTTGATAAAGCTGTATATCAAACAAGTTCCATAGAGGATAATAATAATAACAATATCATAGTTTTTAACAATGTTCGAATATACAAAACAAGGCATAACATTCACACATAAAAATGCAAATTTTTAATCTCTCATACAAAATAGGAATCATGAAGTAATAATGTTTTTGCACAATGTAGCTTCACTGGAAATAAAGTATTTACAAAAAAAAAGTTTTTTCAAAAAGAGGAAAATTGCAGAGTTAAATTGTTATATTTGAATAAAACTACTTTTTAGACTGTAACAAAACGTGAATGAATTTGTGGCGGTTAGTCAAACACTTTGAGTTGTTGTTGTTTCGTCAGAATATTAATTTTAATTCTCTCATAAATTCAAAGGATAAGAGTTGGAACTCTTACGTTGTAATTGTATATGTTCATTTCATTCACTAGTAAATCCATTCATAATATAAATATACACCTTTGTCATTTTATTTACAAGACTATTTCTTATTTATTACAATCGAGAAAAAAGTAACGATAAAAGCCAATAATAAAATAATTATAAACATATTTCATCAATCTAGAGGCGGATTAGCCATATATGTAAGATCTTCCACTAGTTCAACAGTGATTGAAGTAATGAAGACTCCGAAGTGTCGGGAGGACTAAAGAACTAAAATCAGTTGTGTGGTACAAGCAAAACAGGATGACAAATCAAAGCCAATTAATCGAATGTTGCTTGATTTGACAAAGAAGTTGGAAATACACTGAGACAAAAGGTTGACCTCTACCTTAAGATGAGGGTTTTTATTTTATTTTATAGTTTTAATCACTAGGTAACCTTTAGTCAATTTTGTAAATCACTTCTCCAGAGAACAGCCTCCATCAAACTTATCTTATCAAACATGTCTTTGATAATGAAGCATTCTGAATTATTAATCTGTGAGAAATTGGTTTATAAGCATAACAAAGATAAGATCAACACTACCGTAAATATTACAGGATCATTAATAATAACAGTAGATAGTAACTCATATAATAAACCCGTTGACTTAAAGTACCCAACAATTCCCGGTGTAGAACTGTGTTAAGTTCTATTAAGGCTAATTTTGAAATACTTTGTACTATTTGAATTCCATATAGGGAAAAGATATATCAAATATCTTAAAAAAAAAGTCACAGAAATAATAAAGTCTTTTCGTAAATAAAGTTCCCCTTAGTAAGGCAAAACAAGAAAAATAATAAATTACAAACTCAGTATCATCTATAAAACTTAACTATCGTGTTATAACAAATTATAAATATTTTACCTTCGTCAAGCCGTGACATGTCATAAATGTTTGCATATTGTACCAATATAAAAAAAAAAACATTATTGTCATTTTTAATGAGAAATAAAAATAATGATCTATTCACGAGATTTTTTTTTTTTTGGATCCGATGTTTATTTTCTTATCGAAATCGGATGAAGCTAAAATAGTTAATAATTATTTGACAGCTTGTCGTGGATATTAAATTTGCCAGTAGACTCAACAAGTCGGTGGACACAATTATGGTTGTTGTTTTAGTGTTACGTAAGCTATTTTCGATAAAAGGATGTGTGAGATTATAAGTTATAAAGGTTGTGTGAGAAAAGGTAACCTACCTGGGCTTATTAGATAGATGAACCATATACATACAAAATTGTTTAAAGCTAGGTTTACTCAGTCAGACTGTTCATAATATATTATTGTATGTTTCACAGAAAAGCTTGACAGAGTACGTTGTATTAAATGCTTTATAATTATCACTACATCTAAGATGGACGAAGGAGGCTTTACTTATTGCATTATAGGTAAATTTAATATCTTCTTGAATATTACTTGGTTGAAACATCAGAAAATTTATTAAGTTAATGTACTACCAGTTATTTTTTAAACAATATCATAAAAAGGAATATTAATAGAAATTTAAATAATATTTTTCTACCATTTGGATTTTTGTTGATAGAGACGTTTATCGATTCTCAAAGACATTGTCGATCGACCAAAGATTATAAAATGGTAGAAAAAATTATCCCGTGGAGCACCCGGTAAAGAATTGGTCTCCCACTCTTCTCCGTAAGATTTCGAGTGTCCTGTAAAAGGCAGCTGTTCGAAAAAATAAAGACATTGTGCATCTTAAATTCAGCGATGAGGTTTGCCACCCACCCTGAATGTCTTGATTTTATATTGGCACGGAGAGGACAGCTTGCATGTTTCTTACATGCAGCTGGTCTGCTGGCTACCCCACTTGTGGGATATGCCGTGATGGTACAGTACAGTAGTAGAAAAAAAAGCATTTGTTTATAGTTTCACTAAACAGAACATGTCAAAGAATATTTTTAACAAATAAAAGATTGATGATAAATCACCGATTCAGCAAAATAATTAAATAAAAGAAAAAGTAGATGAAAGAGGATTTGTTCTTTATCTAATATATTAAGTTATCGGAAACAGTGAGAACAATCGTAAGATGTCAATTATTATCTGTGGTACTATGTAGTATATGCTTTGGCAAGACGCAAGTTCATTAAGACATACCGAGCGAACTATATAATCTAAAATATAATTGTGCCAGTACGTACGTTTATATGAACTTTATAGACACAGCAATAAAACAAGAAAAATATATAAAAACACACTCTAGGTATATAAGTCTCAACATTTGGCCGGGTTTTAGGTTAAAATATTATAAATATCTTATAAACTGTGAGACATTTAGAGTAGATTTAACACAACAGTATTAATTAAATATTCATTTGTCCATTATTAATTATCACTGACTTACATTGTCCCTACTATTTCTTTTTTCTCTCATCATCAACAAATATGTATTGTATTTTAATGTAATTTCTTTACATCACGTTAGCCTGATGATGAGAACGGAAAGTCTTGAAAGCCGACTAGCGATCAATCAAGTCACAGTGGAAGTACTTAATATTTGTGTTTTATTTTTATGAATTTAACATGAATTTAGTACCGAAAATATTATGCAACTATACCTACCAAAGACATTGCATGGTTTCATTTGCAGCATGATTTCTATGGAGTTGAATAAAAGCTACTTTTCTTTACGTTTCATTAAAACTCACCATTTTTATTTTGATTCATTGAATTCGTATGAAGGTGAAAGTAAAACATTAATTTATTAAGTATCCAAAATTTGTGTTTGCATAAAAACATAACAATTGCTAATAAAAACAAACATGTAACCAGATAAGATCAGTCATGTATTAGATCATGACGGAATATGGACAGAACTCTCAAAAAAATTAAATCACGGGCTTCACAACAAAGAGCTTTATTTCTTCAGCGAAACTGGGTAATCTTCAATAGTTCAATTAATATACTAGTCTCAGTGGTAAAGAACAAATAAACGTAACATTGATATCGGCGAATTGCTTCGATTGTGTGTGGTTTCTTTCATTATTAATCAAATAGCCACAGATGAAGAGACATCTGTTGATATAAATAGAAAACAAATAATAGTGGGTATCACAACATAACTTTGGTGAATTTATATTATATTGCTTCACTGATTAAAAAAATATGTTAAAATAATCAACAACACCTTCCCTGAAACAAAAAATGGTTATATTTTTTATGTACCTTCCTATTATTTCGGCTGGTCCCTTGCAAAAATAAGTCTCCCAGCCTTTTTTATAAGTTTTTTGAGTAATCTATAAAAAGGAGGTGTTCGATAGTATCAAAAATAAGGCTTGATACAATTCAACTATGCAATCCATCCTGTGATATGAACATTTTCAAGTTTATTACATAATTTAGTCTGGTGAATACCCTATTTAGGGATAAGTTGTGATGAGATAAATAAAGAAATACCGATTTATTATTTATTCAACAATATTTTAATTTAAACAATTAGGATCTGCTCTTTAGGTACTTACGTCACTTGCGAGATACGCCATGGCGGTATGGATAAATGTGAAATCATATCAAATATTGTTTTTAATTGGTATTTCGAAATTTGTTTCGCATAAATTTCATTCCCTCAAAACTATTGTTTATCCGCCTGATTTAAGCTTTTATTCCAAGCAGTTAATATCAATTCATTCCTACGTATGAAATTCCTTTCAGTTGATTTATGATTTCCGTCCTCTAACCATTTCATAGTAATATGGTGATATTGCAAATTTGGAAACCGATATTTCCACTGCCAATATTTCAATTAAAATCACAAACTTCGTAAAGCTAATAAGTTGGCCAGTATCTACCGATGTACCCACTATCTTTTATGAATAAACGAGTACCAATCTATTAAAATTAATTGGTACTCGATGTTATACTTAAATTGAGTAAATATCAAACAGTTTACGATAAAGTTTGGAATAGTGTTTGTTGTACTGTTCAATTTTATAGACTTTTACTTGTAAATTGATACTTGAAAAATACTAATAAACAGATTTTATATCATAAAAGATCAATACTTGAGTTGATCAATATTTGAAGAGTGGAATAAAATATTTACTGAAAGGCAATAATAATTATAATAAGAAACTTTACTGCGCATTATTTTTCATTCTATTTATTTGGCTTTTCAACAGGTTTTTAGAAATATAAATAAAGTACTTATACATTAAAAAAAATCCTTTTATAGAAAAGCTTATGCATTGACAACAAAATATTTCTTGCACATAAGTTGTAAAACAGAACAATCAAAGGACACTAAGAAAATAATAATATACCATTGAAATTATGATTTGTATTTTGTGAAAATTGACAAATGTTGATGTACCTATTTGTAAGAAGGGAAAGGGAAATAAAAGCTTTTCATTTGATTTCAGAGAACCTAAATGTTTTTTTAGAAAAACATAATTATTTACAAATATTTAATTAAGTGAAAAGAAAAAACAAAACAGAACAATCAAATAAAAATATAGAACGAAGCAATTACAATAGTACATAGTTAATATTAACACAAATAAATGATATTGTTCAATGGGCGAGTTTATCACGGAAACGATATCTTCCAACGAACCATGAAAATACTGAGGGATGGTTAAATTGTAAAAAGGGCGAAATATAGATTACAAAAGAGTCCTGGGCACTATATTATTACATATTATTATTATTATTATGAATCCAGAACTACTTCTTACAAGAGAGGAGCATTAACTATATTATTTTTATACAATAAAAATACTAGAAACTTAACCGTGATAGAAAATAAAAATACAATTAAGGTAGCATAAAGGCACGTCTTACAACAAATGATGATAAATAACAAAGGGTAAATGATAAAGATGTTTGTAGTTCTGTGAACATAGTTATCTAAATTGAACGAAGTACGTAGTACCTCATATCGTCCCTCTTCTGACTAACAGTCGTATCTGCTAACATGTAAATTGTTCAGGAGAGCGTTTTTTTTTATGTTTTGTCGTGCATATTTTCGTCTCTCCTAGTTACATACTATATGATACAGTGTAAAAATATTACATTATATTATTTGTACCTATTCTTATAGGTATACCTCAGAATCATTTATGTGATGAAATTTTGAGGAATTAGTAGATACAACACATTTTATTTAGAATAATTCGTAAATACGACAACAAATCAGAAGGCTGTTCCAGGATAACGGTAACAGTTACAGGTGTGATCTTCAGTGAGAACATGCAGGGCACATATAAATACATATTGGTGACCATAACTCGATTTCGCCAAAAATGTCAGATACGACAGTTAGTCAGAAGAGGGACGATATAAGATAGAAAAGCCAGAGAACACGAAGTAAAACTCTTCATGTAACACTAATTGATATCGACATTCAATATATTTTATTGTTTCCTGAACGATATATGTGTTATATTTATGATTTTATTGTGTTACTAGTTTTAAACAGAATTTTACTAAGGAAACAATTAAAAAAGAATTGATAAAAATGAATATGTTAAAAAATCTAATGTTTTTATGTTAACACTTTGGAAATTCATTATTAACATATAATTAAATAATTTTTATTCAAAACACTGCATACTTTCCAAATTAAATTTATTCACCTCAAACGTTTTCGCCAAGGCTTAGTCCTCCTAATGATGCCAAGCAGAAGCATTGGCGAAAACGTTTGAGGTAAATAAATTTAATTTGGAGACTACAGTGTTTTAAATAAAAATTATTTAATTATATGTTAATAAATATGTTACTAACACAAAAGTATTATACTTTGTCTTGCCTACTCGAAGAAGTGGTATAAATGACAAAAATTATTGAATACATGGCGACACGTTGAGTTTAGTTATAATGTGATTATGCTGAAGGCGTTTAATTATAATAAATTAAACGGAAGTGGTGTAATAAATTATTGAGATTTTTTTAAGTTGCCGACCAAGGGTTATTGGTGGAAGTTTGTATTAATGAAACAAGATATATTATTATCCCACAGTTGACTTTATTATGTAATATGTGAACCGGCATTAAAGTTTATTTTTGCCTGACGCTGAGAGCGGAAGCTCTTGAAAGCCGGCTCGTAAATTGATAAAGTCAACAGTGGAATAACGTTAGCTAGATATATCATTAATAACTTATCAAACAAAACTTTCAAGATCACCGACATACTTCGTTGCTGAATTAAAAAGTTAAATATCTTATTCGTAATGTTTTACGAACACCAACCTACCTTCAGAATACTTGAAAATTCGCAGAAAAGGGTGGATAATCTAATTTTTAACAGGACTCTACGGGGCGGAATACCAACATAGTTTACATACATTTAAATACAAACGAACTCATATATTTATGTGGGGATTATTAAACTCTTTTTGTTTTAACTCAAGTTCTACCTGCAGTAGAAAGTACGACTATTGTGGTAATCTTTTCATACAGTTTATACGTTATTAATCAATTATCGACGTTACAATGTCTTAAACACCTGTTACTTTAACCGATGGTAATATTACACGTTAACTACTAGCTTCGTATAATTATTATGTGTTGGGTGGATATTTATAAAATCGTGTTGACTCGAAACTTTTACTTATAATATTATTTATACAAGTATAATATTATGACCAGTGAATACATAATATTGAATCATAAAAAAAAATACTGGGTGAGGATATAAAATTAAAATTAGAACGCTCATATTTTTTAAAATATTTATTGTAAAAAAAATCCCTCTAGGATAAATAATTTTTTCAAATTTTGGACATGGTTAAAGTAATAAAAGTGGCATTAATCCAGTAGAAATGAGATCATTGAGAAGGATGTGTGGTAAAAAACTGAGAGATCGTGTGCGTAACAGTGATATACGAAAGGAATGTGGATTGAAATTTAATGGGATGACAAGAATGAATGTAAATAAGTTACGATGGTTTGTGCATGTGGAAAGAATGAATGAGAACAGAATGACCAAGAAGATATATTTGTCTGAGAGGAATGGTGCTTGGAGATATGGCCGTCCGAAGATCAAATGGCAAGATCGTTTATATAAAATCCTACAGGACGATCATGAGTTGAGCACATTGAATAGGAGAGCATACATGAGGAATTGTATGACAGTGGTAAAAGCGAAAGATGTATACAAGGGTAGAAGGAAGTAGCGCACGATCCTACCCCGCGAGAAGGCAACAGAACGTCTCTTTAATAGTATAGGTTTTACACCTTTAATTCTCAAGCGATGTAAGGAATAAAGTATATTTAATAGTGCCTACCTAAATAGCAAAAATGTTAACAAGAGAGGCAAAGTATACGTTCAAAGCACAAAAGTTCGTATAGCGTGCATTATTGTCGAAATAAGTTGTCTTATTGTTCACCCAATAAAACTGACGCTGGCTAAAAATTGGGCTGCGTACTTACCTACTTACCCAATAAAAATTGACGCAGATTATTTGTCAATATTCCTGCTAACCTACATTTATATACGATTGCACTGGAATATTTTTAGTCGATTATTTTGTTGTGCTACTAGAAGCTGAACCCAAAAGTTGTGACTAAAAATCCATTACTTAATGTTTTCACACCATACCCAAGAGAGAAAGAAAGATTGTATATAGCAATGTTACATACGTGCTATACGTATTATTATGTGTGTTATTATTATTATTAGTGGTATTATGTAGTTTGACCTTTCGGTCGTTAATGTCGACAGCCGACACTAGAGGGCAGTTCAGACCGTTATCAAAAATATCCAATATTTTGAGCAAATATTTACATGACTACCAGATCAATCATTATAAGATATTGATTTGATGCAATATTTATACTGTACACATTTTTACACGTTCTACTCGGAGAGATATATTTCCATTCAATATTTCTTTTAAAATAAAAGCTGAAGAAGCTTTTTACAGCATATCTATCTTTAATTAAATGTATAATAATTTCTAAACAAATATCAGCTATTTAAAAACTAGCAAAGATAATGATAAGATTTTTATTGCTTTGTTTTATCCATTTTATTTGAAAGTCCGATTTATTTTAAACAATTGCTTGTTAGTTTGTAAATAATTAATTCAATACAGAATTTTGTGTTAAATTGATTATAAAAATAAATAAACAAAATTAAATAAAGTTTGAAAAAATAAAGTACATAATCATTTTTGGTGAATTTAGGATCTTTGCCAGTTCAAATTTATTGAATGTATATTTTGTAAACATACTCTGTAATCGACTGTTAGCTCCTGTTTATATTGTAATAACAAAATGGTTCAAAGGATTAAAAAGTTTAAATGAAGCTGGGTGTCTCAAATCTTTTGGAAGACACAAGAAAGTACCCAATTAGATTTGAAACAAAAACTATAAAAAGAAGGAAAATGAAAACACCAATGATAAATTAAATAATTATACTTATTTCATTAGACAAAAAACAAAACGTAACTGAATTTTCTTTTTCATACTTTTTCAAACATAAACCAAAGATAATTTAATAGCTTTGTACGAAAATTAAAAAAATACACCACGGTGGCATTTTAAGAATTTGAAATATTTTAGCCTTGTTGAATTAAAGGAAAAATGAGTTTGTTTTTATTTAATTCATAAATTAAAATGATGTTTTTACTACGTTTTTGTATGTTGGGACCGCAATTTGTACTCGTAATAAAGGTATTGCGTCCTATGTAAAATGTCAATGAATTATACGATAAGATAGTTTGTCATAATTTAATTAGTTCACAAAGCGAACCAACAATTAGAAATGAATGTACGTGTTTTAATTGAATGAATACTTATTTAATTATGAAACTTTATATTACTTCTTCTCGTGAATTACATTCATTAATTATTGTAATTAAATAAATTTGTTTTCAGTTTTCAAAGAATCGAAGGTGTGAATCGAAAAGGATGAATAAGAGTTGATATTCATTTTCAAGACAACAAAATGAAAATGTATCGAATAAAATTAATAATTTACAACGATCTGAACTAACAAGTAAAACATCAAACAGTTCAAGTTTTAAGTTATTATAAACTTCGTGAAAATCATGTCATTTTGTTGTCACAACAAATTTTGACCTCCCTAGAGGAGTCATCTTATGTAATCATGATGAGGTCATCTTAGTAACTATTGACTAAACTTTTAGAGTTGAAAATATATTCACTTATTTTATTCTCAAGTCTTCATGCCTTTACCATCACGGCACCTATTTCAAGTGGCATAGTCAGCGGACCAACCGCATGCAATAAACGTACAAATCACTCTGTCCATACTATAATATGAGTGGCGTACGTGATATCTAAATTGAAATGATAAAATTCTCTTACGGGATGTTTTAGATACATGTACATAAATAGCTTATCGATATAAATAATCGGTAGGCCTACTCCATTTTGGGAAGTTAAAGAATTATGAAAATCACTTTTTACCCTTTATGTGAGACATACCGTGATGGTATAGAGAAATAGAGAACTTTAATCTCGATTAATATGTATCTATCTACCTATTTTACTTTCGAAAACTAATGTTTGGTTCTACTTCGGTAATCTGAGATATAAAATCTCGACAAGCTTATTATTTTCTCTCTGTAGATTTACACATCGCGTTCTTCTTTCATACTAATATATTTTATTTATCATTAATTCATTGAACATGCCCAAATTATAGGAACTTTACATATTTCTACAAATATCATTGTTAATGTGAACGTGCGCCCTATGAAATCAGATATAAAATGGTTTGTACATTTGTAATGTGCACATGTCTTTATGGGTGTGCATAACCATTACTCGCACCTGTTACGAGGGATCTACTCGCTGTGAAACTAACCCGCAAAATAACTCTTTATGTCCACGCCGATGTCGACGGCTCTCCTCGTACTTCGTCGGTACGGTCTGCGTGACATTCAACTCGTGAAAAGTTCTAATATTTCTTTTAACATTTACACACTATGTACCATTTGAAAGGCTATTACACCTCACAAGAATAAAAAAAATTAATATTATCTATACCATCATACCATATTCCTCAAGTGAAATAGCCAGAAGAATGAATACATAGGCTGTCCTCTTTGTGTCAACATAAATAAAAACATTTAAAATTGGGGGGTATACCTTACAACTATATTATTTTAGTACTAAGTCAAAAACTAAGGGTGGGGTTGACTAGGTGTAAAAATAACCAACAGATGCAGGGCTTTTTGGAAGGAGAGGAAATGAGCTGCGACTGCGGGGAGGTGCAGAGTGATTCACACTTATTGCAATGCTCGCTGATGCGGAATGCATGTAACGATAATTAATGACCTAAGGCTAGTCATCGACAAAGCGCTATATGTCGCTGTATATTGTAGTGGAAAGGTCTGAAGTTCGGACACAAAAAGTAAATAAAGGTGTAGTAATAGCTTATTCGCAATGTTTAACGAATACGTGCCTTTTACAGGATACTCATAAACTTTCAGAGTAAAGTGGGATACCAAATTTTCTCTCTTAATCAGGTGCCAGTTTACAGTTTTCTTTCGAAACACAAACATATCATTACCTGACGCTCTCACGAAAACTGCGTAAAATTGTGATAAATGTTTGTTGATTACTTGAAGAAGTTTTTATATTGAAAGCTTCTCGAATTCTTCCTTTAAAATAATTTTAAAAAGTCATACAATTTTCTTACCATGGTCAACTTACAACGGTCTTAATCTTAAAGATGATTTGGGTTACGATTTGCCCAACAATCCCTAGATTTTTTAATTACAATTAAGTAGGTAGGTATATTTCAATTCGAAAAGAAAATAAATAAATATTTTCAAAAAAGTGCGACAGATATCTTTTTCTTCAGAACCTTTTGAAAGCAGTAAATATAAACCAAATATAAAGAAAAATAAAAGTCTTTAAAGGGTTTGGGATGTTTAGTGGAATGAACATGTCACACACAATACTGTGCACCAGCGCACTCAGCAATGATATTGTGTAGTCTCTGGAATACGGGAGAGACTTTTATTATAGACAATACAGATCTTTCCTGGTCCTGATTGGGTCATGTTTTGATAATTCCCAATAAAAGCTTGCAAAAAAAAAAACATTATTCTTATGTCCTCAAGGGTTTCGATGGCACAGATTTCCTTCCTTCTTTCATAGTATGCCATTCCAATGGGAACAACAACATAGCGTTAGGAACAGCGTAGAAATAGGTGACTTTATTCGAGCAGAGACGCTCCGAATGAAGAAGACTAGTATTGGTATATCTTCACTGGCTTAAAGTCAGAGAAAGAGTAGAGTTCAAAATTATATTGACTGTGTTCAAGGCACTACATGGCACCGGTGTACATCTTGGAGTTCTGCATTTCTGAGGAGGAAACGGAAAGGCAAAAATCACTAAGATTTAAACACAGACTCTGTTATTAGACTTGTGGTGCCGCGTAGAAGGGGTCTGGCTTACTTTGTTGACCGTGACTTCTGTGTTGCTGGTCCGTTGCTATGGAACAAAATTCCCCATGATTTGCGGACTCTGGAGAGTTTGGAGGAGTTCAAGGCGAGGTTAAAAACGCTATTGTTCAGGAGATTCTGGAATGGGCCCTTGCGGTAGTTTTTTCTACAAAACGGCGCATCTTAAAAAAGTTGTCTAGTTTATTATTATTGCCCCTGTGCTCTTGAATGAAACATTGAAGGGCAAATAGAGTGGGAGATAAAGAAAAATAATAATAACAGACACTTTGTTGCAAAAACAAAATTGTACAAAAGGCATACGTATTGCCTCAAGACAATGTGTTCCAGTAAATCTGAGCATAATGAAATAGGTAGATAAGTAAGTAAATACCCACGCAGTGTTTCAATAGAAAATACTTTGCATTGAGGTTGTATTGTGCATAGCAAGGCGGAATTACTCGACATTTACCAACAGAAATATTTTTTAAGTATTATTTTTTCAAAGGAGCATTCCCTTAATACCTACTGTACAAATACTAGTATAAATAAAATCTCCAACATTAATGTTTACGAAGAAATCAAAATGAAAAATAAAAATATTAAATCAAATTTCCGAAGAAATGCTTTACTACGTAGGCAACAATATAATATTTATATACATATTTAATTAAAGTATTCATTCTCTTATATTTATTTATTCTGTTAGGTTATTACTTTTTTTATTCAACTGTTTGGCTTGAGGAAGTTCGCCATTTGACAGAACACTTTATTATGTGTATTTTGTGTAAATATTGTATTATTCATTCTTCTTTAAATTATGCATTATTGTTTTTATATCATCTTATCATCTCATCTTCGCCCTCAACGCTCCTCTCGGGAGCACAGGGCAGAAACCAGCCTCCTCCATTCAGAGCGTCTCTGTGCCAATTGCGTCACCTCTTTCCACGACATTCCTTGCGCTCTGATATCGTTGTCATATAGGAACGGTGTATTGTGAAAGAGGGACGCTATATGCAGATCTTTTAAAATTCTTACATCTTATTTAATTTTTCAATATCATGAGAGGGTATCCGATTTTTTCGTATTTCCAAAGTAAAAGATTTTTATATTACACATATACTAAACATAACTAAATATTTAAAATATAAATTTCATACATAATAATTAATTCTATCAATACTATGAAAGCGTATCTCACAAATTAGGAAGCCAGCAGACTAGTTATATGTGTAACACAATATGCAAGTGTTACTAACCGTATTGATGAAGTTAAGACATTCAGGATGGGTACCTCTTTGCAGAATTGAAAATGTCACACGTCTTATAAAGAATGTTTTGGAATTCTTGCTTTCCACAGAACATTAAACTACCACACTATAATTTATCAAACTGTACCTATACCTACATTTCTCCCTTCTCTCTCACCTTTTGTTTACTATTGTAATATTATTTTTGGTACGAGTGTTTGGTGTCAAAAACTTTACTATACTAGGATTTTTTTAAACTGGCGAACATGTCATAAAATGTGCGAGCAAGAAAGATCGACTACCTGCTCCCGTCACACTCACAGAGAGATATATTCTACGCGTGACCAGTAGGTAATTCAAAAGATATCACGTCATTCTCAAGCGCAATATTTGAATAATCTATCTAATATAATCTATTGACCTACAACCTATGTGCTTATGGTGACTGTTATGCGGGGGATGATGACTTCTCCGGATTGGGAACTGTGTACGAGCGAATTTAAAGTTGAACTCTTGTGCACCACTGTATTGAAAGTATTGACAGTAGTAGTGGTATAAGTAAAGTTTATCGACTCCAAACATTCAAATAATTAAAAAATATAATTATATTTGTACCTACTAGTTGAATATTTAGATTATACCTACTTTTTATTGGCGATAGGAATCATAAGTTGTATTTTTGTATTATCCATTATTCGAGCTGTTGTATCTTTTGCAAAAATAAATAAAATAGCACTCGAAAAGTAACAGAAAATAGTGGGAGCTATATTTTTGCTGGGGACACCACGGGACAGACCATTTGATATTGATTTGGTATAAACATGAATAAAATTAATTCAAAATTCATGCACAATAAATATATACATATGTCGATATGTTATATTTTTCGATTTATTTTATTCTCCAAAAGTAAACATAAACAAAGTCACCATACGAAACTCACATTTACATAGGACTTCTGTATGTAGGTATACAGATGCTGCGTAAATATATTCAAAGGCGTTTGTACAAGCAGTGGTTAGATTTTCAATTTCATTTATAGTTCATAAACAAGATCCAAACCGTTTTAAAAAAACATACAGTACACAATAGCCCAAACCTTTTTTTATTATTGAATGTATGTAAATCAAGTTGTTCCGCAAAAAGTTGATTTTAACATTACGCCATTGCGTTTTTAAATGTGGTGAAGAAAATAAAACTTTTGTATTCGTGATTCAAAAAACATTATTCCTCAAACTACTAACCATATACCTTGATTGAAATGAAAATAGAGTGAAAAAAAAACTTAAATTTGTAGATGTTTCAAGTTTTTTAATAATTTTAATAATTATAATACTAAAAAAAGCATGAAAATCTAAAGATATTGAAATCAGAAAAGATGGAGTTAAAATAAATTAAATTTCTCTGAGCGGAATAAAACAGTGTTTTAATTTTAATAATAATCTTTTATAATGCATTTCCACAAAGTTACACTAGAAAATATAGAATATTTAAAATAATACATTCTCTACATGATATCATTGTTTAAGCATACTTAAGAGTTAATACATTATAATATAATTACATATTATGTACGTAATTATCTCACTTATTTACAGAGATTTCACTATTTAGAAGATGTACTTTCTCTTCATACTGATATTCAAAATATTTTACCAAAATTATGATAATTTTTCAGCTGGAAGCCTTTTTGTTTGTTGAAGCCTTTTGATGGAAAATATGTTTGGGCAAATAATTAACCCAAATAAACCTAAACGCCCTCACAAAAACCAATATAAATTAGCAGTGAATGTGTTAGTTACATATTATGTGGAAGCTATAGATTGGTAGCAAGAAGAATCCGAATCCCGAAGAACCCGGGACCTCTCGATTGCATATATGAGATTCTACCATCGGGTCCGGAGGATCTCTATTTTAAAAGCCATTTTTTTTAAAACTACTCGAAATAAAAAAAAATGATTCCATTTTGAGATAAGTAAACCCTTTCAGGACCATTAAATTTCAAC
The DNA here is from genome assembly GCA_947579605.1 of Athripsodes cinereus. Classification (NCBI taxonomy): domain Eukaryota; kingdom Metazoa; phylum Arthropoda; class Insecta; order Trichoptera; family Leptoceridae; genus Athripsodes; species Athripsodes cinereus. The sequence goes on from OX388329.1 coordinate 7,967,050, forward strand.
AAGTTATGTTAAGTTTAACTCAATTTTATAGTCAAAATGGATGATCATTACTAAAAAATACGACAAGGTTTCATAAATAATTTTGGTTTTGAAAAAAAGTAAGTAAGTATATGAAAAATCAATATAGTCTATGACAATGACATCAGAGCGCAAGGAATGTCGTGGAAAGAGGTGACGCAATTGGTGCAGAGAGGCTCTGAATGGAAGAGGCTGGTTTCTTCCCTGTGTTCCCGAAAGGAACGTTGAGGGCGATGAATGAATGAATACAAAAAAAATATTTGGTCCATGAAATGACTCATAATATAGTAAATATAATTTATATTAATAATAAAGTAACACTTCTTATTAGGTGAAGTGGACATATTACTAGCAGGATGAACAATATTTTTAATGAAAAAATTGTAGAAGAATTGTGTAAGATTTTATTTTCATAAACACACAATAAATATATCACTTTAATTAATTGGGAGAAACCTCGAGTACTTTCGTCAATATACACAAATTGACTTCGTCAAGACCACTGAAGTAATTATCTGAATTATGATTGAATTTATTTTTTAATTCTTAAATTAAATTAAATTTTGATATTATGGACAAAACAAAAAAAATAGTATGCACGTAAAACATGATTAAATTTTTGGGTAGTATGCTTCACCTAGACCATCAAAGGGTTAACTCAATAAATTTTCTCAATAGATCTTATTGTGTACACTTTATTTTTTCTTAGTGTATCAAATATCAGCGCGCCCTTGTAGTATACAGATGGAACTGTTGACATTTTCATAATATAGGTATACCTACATTTTTTAAGGCGTTCAATAAACCCTTTAAATATTTATCTTTATCCTTGAAACAGTCTGATAGTTTATTCACAAGCAAACATATGACAAAATGATAAAACAATTTTGTTCCTTTCACAGTAAAATATGTTTATTTTCTTAATAATGAAGACATTTAGTGTTCTTATTTCAACAAACATTATAAATCTTTATCCCCCCTCTGGTTTCGATCCTGTGGATTGGTTTATAACAAAATCTTGCATCTTTCTTTCCATTGCACTATATCCTGTGTGACCCTCTTTAGTTCTTTATTTTTTGAAACATTTTGAAAAGTTCAAAAATAAAAATAAATTGTAATACATAATGTCATTCGTGAATAGTAGTCCAACGATTAAGTCTCATAATATGCAATGCGTCCATCGAAATGTTGGGAATCACTGTGATTGCGATGCCATTGAGTTGGTTGGGGAATATACATACCTAGGTATTGATATTGATTGCTTCTTTAAATGGGACAGTCAGGTTAAGAAAGTGTGTAACAGATTGTACTCCATTTTGGGTAGGTTGTATAGAATCAAATTTTTTGTTCCAAAATCTGTTCTTAAAATCATATACAGATCTTTGGCGGAGTCAGTAATACGGTTTGTCTGCTTGGGGTAAGACGACACAAACAAACCTGAAGAAAGTTCAAAACAAGCAGAATTCCATAATTAGGTTAATTTCTGACTATATGCCAGGACCAAATAGACATTTTGATGCGTATAAATATTTTGGAGAGTTGAAATTGCTAACTATTGGGGCTATTTTTTGTTATAAATTGGGTATGGAGAATTTTCGGGACAATAAATTTAAAAAGAGATTAATACATATTCATAATACACGGTTCACAAAAAATGAAGGTTTAAAAATACCTAAAACCAACAATAAGTATGGTGATCGCACTCTGGAGTGCTTGGTTCCTAAGCTGTTCAATTCGCTGCCACTCTGCATAAAAAAGTGTGACAAAATTGGAAAATTAAAATTATTATTTAAGAATTGGCTCAGAAAAAATAGAAATATGTACATATAGCTGTAGTGTGAGTGTTAAATGGATTTGTGGGCATTTATAGGAGTAATATAGTTGTATTTAACTTTTTTTTTTAGTTATAAGTTGGATGTGGAGATGAGCGGAGCCTGTTGACAAGTCATTTAAATGACTTAACGGGCTTCGTTCGTTGGTTGCACAGTTTTTGTGAATATGTCTTTGTATGTGATTTGATAAAAAAAAAAATTGATGTAATGTAAATTGAAATGTCTATGGTTAAAATACATTAAATCCAAATTCACAACCAAACCATAATCCTTACTTTGTGTTGGGTGTGTGTCAAAAACTATTTGAAATTTTGTCATTTTCTATTGGTATGTATTATTGATAACATGTACCTATGTTATGTCAATATGTCGTAGTTAGATGGAAAAAATCACTTCCTAGTGTTTTAAATTATGTAATGTTTTGAAAACACTGTTATACAAAATAAATAAATAAATAAATAAATATTAAGAATACAATATATAATATTCAAAATATTTATTTATATATTACCACACATAATATTCCATTAATTTTTGTATAACAACTCAATTTCAAAACATGTTTTTATTGTATAACAATTCCATTTCTATTAACATTTGTTTCTCTCTCTCTCTTTCTATAATGACAGTATCTCAAACTACAAAAAGTGTACATAAAATAAACTAAAAAACTTGTTTAATTTGATTTGATTTGAAATTGTAGATAATACACGTATTTACCTAAAGATGGAAACCAAAGCTCTGGAAAATTGTCTAGCAAATAACACACGGTGTTGCTAAATATGTTTTGTTTACATTTTTAATGTAGATATTTTATTTAAAAGTCTTATTTATTTTTAATAAATGCTTGCTAATTTGTTAATTTTTGTTTTTGATGTATTTAAGTATCTTAATCGTTTCGAAAGTTATTTATTCAGTACTGGATTTTGTGTTATTTTAACGAAAATCCATTTAACTTTGATGTTTTTTTTAGAATAACATCGTTGCTAAATATAGCTTCTTTTGTTGGTCCACATTTTGAATATTTATTTTGCTAACATATTCTGTGATTCACTATAAATATTGTAACAATTAATATAATAAATACTTCACAGTATAAAATTTTATTTACTTTGATAAAATTAATAAAATTCATTCCATATATCGACCGTCCAGTTCCATATCTCAACAAGTCGAAATGTCATATTTATATTCGAGAAATAGTCAATTATGCTGTTTTGGAATATTTTATTATGCTTGAAAATTACAACTGAAAGCGAAATATACTTAATAATAATCGCACCATTAGAGGCATTATGCTGTCTTCATTCCGTTCAATAGTTAAAAAAGTTCAAAATATTTCTTTGTGTAATAGAAATCATCATCATTTTCGCCCTCAAGGCTCCTCTCGGGAGTACAGAGGCCTGAGTCAATAACACACGTTACGTTTTCGTTCCGTTAGCTTTCAAATGCAGACGACGTTGCGCCAAAGTGTCAATTTTCGTAACTATTGTGTATCTTAGCAACGAAATTGACACTTGCTTGCAACTTCATATATACTCGAACGTTAACGGAACGAAAACGTAACGTGAAAATGTGTAATTGACTCAGGGCAGAAACCAGCCTCCTCCATTCAGAGCGTCTCTGTGCCAATCGTGTCACCTCTTCCCACGACATTCCCTGCAATCTGATGTCGTTGGCATAGGAACGGTGTATTGTGAAAGCAAGACGCCCGGGCCAACAGAACCCTTGCAAGCGGAAGATCAGCGCTCTTTTTGGCCAACAATCATTGGACATTTTCAGAACATGACCCAGCCAGGACTATCGTCCCTCCTATATCACGGATATTACAGATCTCTGCCGGGTGCGTCGGCGCCCAGCGTCATAGAAACCAGAATTGAAATGGAATAGAAAATAGATGCATTTTCTTATAGTTAAATACGAGTATTTAATACATAAAGAGAAGCGTGTATTAATTATAGTTATTTGTTTGTGGATTGCAGAAGGAACTTGGAGGCTTAAAAGTAATGAAGAAATTCGCTCCACAACTAACCAATCTTTCATCACAAGTGAGATCAGATCCCGAAGATTGGCATGGATTGGCCACGTCGTTAGATCCGGAGAAGAAAGGGCGACTAAAGGTATTCTGCAGGGTATGCCCGAGGGCATAAGACCGTTAGGCAGACCAAGACAAAGATTGTTAGATAACATCAACCGAGATCTGGAGGAGCTCAATGCTAAAGACGACTGGCAGTTCATTGCTCAGGATAGAAAGGCTTGGAGATCTATTGTTTCAGAGGCAAAGGTCCTACAAGGGGTGTTCGACCATCGGAAGTAAGTAAGTATTTGTTTGTGGAACAGGTAAGAGTGGACCTGATTACGTCAGGTATAACCAATTAAATCAAAATTTTCGAACATTTCGACTTGTTGAGTTGTAGAAATGGACAGTCGATATGATATATCTATCGATAATTTTTCGATATGTCTGTACATATATTCCCTGTGCATAACTTACAAGTCTTCTCATTCTTCCTTTAAATAAAAGAACAAATACCAACTAAAGTCATTGTTATTTTGAACAAGTACTTTCCTTGTTTAAGTTGTTTATTTTCAAAAGACATCTATCAGAGTGATGATAATAATAATATCATAGGTAGGTATAAAACCGTCAACTATATATCATAAATAAAATATCTGTTAGTGACAGTTAGGTTCGCTCTCGTTCGCACATTCTTATAAAGTTGTGAATGAGAATAGGTATATGTTGTAAGTACAAAATTCTGTCTGACCATTTGAATTCAACGAACCATAAGTTTTTTCTGTGCCCACATAACCGGGTGGTAGGTACACGGATTTATGACTTAACCCACCCTCCCTTTCAATCCTAGCCAAAGTGATTTATTTTCCTTTTTGGGTCCACACCTCGAAAAAAAGAATAAAATGTCCTATGAAGAATCGGTATCATACATACGGTATCGTACATCTACTACGTAAGTATTGAGTGAGTGTCAAATCAAAGCCGTACTCTCTGTTACCCTAAATAAGTCGTCGGTTGGTCTCATTTTTATTTCTTATTATTATTTTCAAGATTTTCAATTAAATCTTAAATTGTATTGCGATTTCTATTAAAAAAAAATAATGACAGCCTAGACGATGGTAAGAATTGTGTGATAAAAATATAATTTTTTTTTTTTTTTAAAAAGATATATCTGGGTTTTGTTATAAACCCAAATACAACCTTATACACCTTTCAAACTGTGCTAAAAGCTTGTGAAAGGGGAGTTTGCCGGCACCTGGGATCGAACCACGGACCCCTTGTTCCGGAGGCCGAGACTCTACCTCCAGGCTACCGACGAATATTAATCGCAAATTAATGTTTCTCTCCCCTTTGTACTTAATTTTAGTTTTTTTTTTTACTTTTTGATGATTAGAGTATTAATTATAGTATATAATATTTATACCATTATGATTGATCTTCCATTCATTACTTTTTTTTATTTTATTTATTCAACATGGATCAAACAGTTGTAACAATAAATATAAACAAGCAATTATAACAATGAGCAAACCAATTAAGATCCTATTCTTACTACCTAATAAACATAAATTTGAGTTACTTTATTAAATAAAAAGATAGTGGAAGAATTCAAAAATTAAAAATGTACAAAAAAAAAATTACTAAGTCTAAAAAAATGTTAAACAACACAACCACCAAAGTCCACAAATCCGATCCCCAAAAGTAGCGTTTACCATGTCAAAAACCAATTTGAAACTGTAGAAATACATAAAAGCAAATTCTCCTGTGGAACAACAAATGAATCCAGGGACCCCGAGACAGCCAGCCTGAACTCTCACTCACTCAATGAAAAAAAAATCATTATTCTATTAAATATCAAATGGCACGGAATTGACAGCTGATAAAGAGCGCTCTCGTTTGTGAGTCAAGAATCCCATATTCGATTGTTGAGCAGCTCTTATTTTTCTGGGTCAATAATTATCCTTGGTTTGCTTAGGTACAATCATAACTTACTGGTGCATTATATACATAAGTATTTGTATTGCTCCGCTAGTACCCATAATAAAATAACGTATTTTAATTTGAGGCTAGCTCGATCTGTGTGAATTGTTAATATATTTGATACAGAGAAAATTAAAACAAAACATTTTCATATAGGTATAATATTTATCAACCATTTGAAATCGTAGGTCTTAGGCAGGGCGACGTTTTTGTTCACAAAGGTTTACACATAACATACGTCTTATGTATCTAATCTTATTTTAAATTTTTGGACAAAGACTAAATGTCTGCTGAACTTACATACATTAAAGTTCCTAAATAATGTAAAGCGCACTTGAAGTCATAATTATTATCACAGTACGGCGCTATATAAGTTTATCATAATAAAAATAATTAAACTCGAAATATTACTTTAAAGTTTAACTACATACCTAGACCTTGAGAAAAATATTTTAAGTTATAAATAAATCTGTTTTTCATCCTAACTTTTCAAGTGGGATGTTGAATGAAGTACAAAGAAAATTTCAAAGTAATGGTAGGTAGTCTTGAGTTTAAAAAACAATTCAAGATGAACGTTTAAAACTTCTGCAGGAATGTGAAAAAGATGGTCGGTAGTTGTTTAAACACGGGTGGTACAAATTCAATGAAAAGAGTCATTTTCGTTTGACTGTTTTTTGTTCAAATATAACTCTGACGTAGGTTCTCGATACTTGATAGATACACTACAAAGAGATGAACTATACCGAGGAGCATTCGTACGGAATGCTTTTAAAGAAAATTGGTCACTGAATAGCTCAAAGAGAAAAAGTATTTGAAACGGCAGGAAGAATGAAGGAGACTTTGATAGAGTTTAAAGGTATGCGAAAGAACATTGTATAACTAGAACCTTGTTCAAAGAGTTCGGAAAGAATGAATTAGTACTATACTATATCCTCACAACGCACAGCACCGTATTCCATCTGGGGTAGGCAGAGAGAACAGAATGCTATTTTTATCTATCGTTACGCAATCATTTCTTTCGTTTCCTCCACATTTCCAGCAAATTTCTTATACAAGCACGCCAATTTTTCTCACTAAATACGCTGCCGTCCTTGAAAATCGCTCCCATAATTTCTCCCGGGTGATTTTCAACGTCTAGGAGGCCTGACAAGATACGTAAAGAAGAAGAAGAAGATTAATAGTACTTAGTAAATGTTTTGCACTATGGAGGATATTTTTGACTCATCTCCACCTGCTGTGCGTTTTGCGCAGTACTGGAGATCAGTTTGATGGGTTTTTTCTCTGGGTTTCGACACGATAAATAATAATAATAGTACTTAGTTATAATTTGTTTTTAGATAAGATGTAAAAAATACGTATTTTCTTATATTTTCCATAGTACGGTTTTTGGTAATTATATAATTATTCCCTTAGTGAAACCAGATTTAAAGTTAGTTCATAATAAACTTAGTTTGTTTACAAGTAAGAATGGTAGCTGAATATAATCCCGGACCATTCTAGAAACGCGCTCTTACGAGTATAATCCAAACCACAAGATAAGTTATCTAATGTTTGAGAATAATATATTCACATCACAGTTTTACGTTGGGTAGGTACACGAAGTTTATTTACTATAGTGCTGACGAGATTTCATAAAGGAAAGATCTTACTATAGTTCTGGCACTCACTAACAACATACAGTGATTCATTCATTCATTCGCCCTTCAAAGTTTCACATGGTAACACGGGCTGAAAACAATGCCACCTACTTAATCCTTTCAAAACGTTTGTTCTAAGATATCAACTTCTTTTCACAATATTTAAACTTTCTCGACGTAAGATGTGCGGTTTTCGGGATTCCCATTGTTGTTTTATGTTTCTCTTGTGAATATGATGCCAGAAAGAATCATCATCATCAGCGCCCTCAACGCTCCTCTCAGGAGCACAGGGCAGAAACAATCCTCTTCCATTCAAAGCGACTCTGTGCCAATTGCGTCACCTATTTTACCGACATTCCCAGCGTTCTGATATCTTTGTTAATGGAACGGTGTATTGTGAAAGAGGGACGCCCGGGTCATCGGAACCCTTGTGAGAGGAAGAAAAGTGCTCTTTTTGGACAATTATCATTGGGCATTCTCAGAACATGCCCCAGCCAGGACCATCGTCTCTCCTGTATCACGGAGGTTACAGATCAAAAGAAAGAGGATGAAAACTGCCAAGAAAGCCTTCAAACATCTCACGAAAAGTTTGTCGTAAATACGGTGCACTAAAAAAAATATAAAAATGAAGTTTATCAGTATAAACTTTGTATCACTTCATTTTAAATCATACTCGTATAATAAAATAAACAGTATTTATATTTTTTTTTCGGTGTCAATATAGAGTAGGTATAACTGACGCACGACCAGTTTCGTGGACTCCGAGTTCGCATCATAAATAATATTATTTATTAGGTATGTATTTTTTTGTATTACCTATATATTGTTTTTGTATGAAATAAATAAAAAAAATAAAATAAGGGTCTTAGCATAGAAAGATAATGTTATTTAAAAACTGACGCACAATGTAGCATAATATAGTTTATACTTTGTACCATAGCTCGTCATTCATGGTATCTTTTGCAGTACGTATACAACTTAAGTATGTACATACTTTATGTATATGAATTTGAATATTTTGAAATTCGTGTATGTCGTAGAAATTTACCATACAAATAAGGTATGTACCGTTCTTGATTACCCATTTTATAGAATACGTAGGTATATACATAATTTATTATTAGTTGTATAGTTTTACTAGAATTTCCATGAAAAGTATACATCAAATTGGTAACCAAACTCTTGTAAGTAAATTATAGAACTAGTTTTTATAGAAACGATAATAAATTATTTTACAATCCACGGCGTGAGTATTTTACACGTTTAGTTCAATACTTTATCACCTTTCTCACTTTTTCCCTAATATATTTTGCTGCATGTTATGTAGGTACATTGTGTAAACATGCTTCTTCAATTGTGATGTGCGATTGTTTTTGTCACCTGCACGAAGTGCAAACTAGTAAATTTTGTACACAAATGATTATGAGTTTTTAAATTCTATGAATTCATGTCAATTTGATAAAAAATTATACTATTATAACAAAAGTGTATTATTTATACTCTATCTAACAAAGGTATTATAGATATATTAATGTGGTGATTATGTTAAACAGCAGTTTTAAGTAAAGGTACTTACCTATCTGATAGTTTAAATTTTTCATAGTAATTTTGTTCGCGATGTTCATTCTGAATACATTGTTATATGACGACCTAGTTCCTAACATTCCGTAGGTAATATATTTGTAAATATAAATAATATGTAGATAATAATATCATGTAGGTATAAAGAGTAAAATAATATATAGTAAGGGAATCCATCCTCAAAAGATACTCCGCGTTGCAGAAATAATAATGGGGAATACCTATGTAGACTTAACAAACTATTTATTGTACACACATAATATTTTCAAGAGTGGGAATGTACTATTCGTTTCATCATTTACTATGTTTTAAAAATTATATAGACTTATTTATCATTTCAGGAATTCCCTTATTGAATGCGATTCAAGCAATCTTAATAATAACACTTTATTGATCAGAAAAAAATCATGAGCTTCATTACATCATACGTAGAGCTAGCTTCTAGACTGTTTTTAACAGTTCTCATGTCTATTTTTGATCGCTATTTTGCATGGTTAGTCCGGGAGGTGGATCTAAATTCCCTATGATTTTCGAATTCTGAGTGTGGCGGTGTTCAAAGCAAGTTTAAAGATACTTTTGTTCAGAAGGTGTTATGATTTTTGAATGGCCCTTGTGATGATTTTTTTACAAACAGCGGATCTTAAAAAATGACTTGTTATTGTTATTATTACAATACTTACTTCACTTATTATTTTTGAATCTGAACACAATTCCTAGAGTGTTTAAAGTTATATTACTTTTCTAGCTCCATTTAAGAAGAGATGTTCTTTTAACTACGTCAGTTACTTTGATTTTCTCTCTAATCTTCTATCATCATACTATACTATACCATCACGGCACATCCCATAAGTGGAGTAATCAGCGGATTAGCCACATAAACATACAAGTTTGTCTACGTGCCATAAAAAAAAAAACAAGACAATCAGGATAGATAGCAAATAATATCTTCGTTGAATTCAAGATGTAAAATGTCCACATTGTTTCGTTTTTCTTACCTTTTACAGGACACTAGAAAACTTATAGAAAATATAGGTAGACCGATTATTTACCGGGTGTTACAAATATTATATTTGTATCTCTCAAAAAAATACCCGAAATTATTATTTCCATGGCTCCTTGTGTAATAAGGAGTTTTTGTATCATTTAAACTTGTGTTTCAATACTGTTCTATCATTAGTGTAAATAAAGAAATGGAGGACTGGCGTAAAATAGCGTTATAGTCGAGAATATAGAGGATACGACGCAGGGATTATTATGTACTAGGGCACACGAAATATAAATTAAATGAAGTAAAAAAAGGTTGAAGAGTATGTTCATGGCAATATATTTATTGAAATATAGTTTCCTCTGATAATTAGGTACCTTGCTTTACAATTTTTACAACAAGTCGTTATCATAGTTTCTCTGTACTGTAACTTACTTCGAAACGATAAACAAGTGAAACTTTGAGATTTGTTTCAATTCTATGAATACTGATATTATTAATACAGAACTTCCGCTGGGAATTCCCGAAGCTCTACTCCAAACGGAAAGTCAAGTGAAAATGTTATTACACAATGTACCTACAAGAATTTATTCGCATCAAACGTACAATAATTTAACTTTGAAAGTAATACGTAGAATAAAATAATATACAGTAAAACAATATAACAATGTTTGTAAAAAAACATTACCGACGTTTTGAACTCTTAGTATAACATTCTCTCTTTCTATTTTCACCCTAACGCCATGTCCCATGTTGATCTATTCACTGTGTCAGTAGTTTAGATAGTAGCATTCTATAATGAAATTGAAAAAAAAACTAACGTTTTTCCACTATATAATTTTTTTTGAGAGAGATGTATTTCGTCATTCTTGGATTGACAATGCCCTTGAAAAACCAAAGATATCTCTCTCAGTTGAAATTTGTATAGTGAAAAAAACATTTATTTTTTTATTTCATCATGTTAAACTATACTTACATACTTCTTTCGCTTCCTCTACAGTCATCCAGTCTCTCATACATGCACGCTGATTTCTCTTATTCAACAACCGGCAAACCTTTGGAGTTTGATCCACGTGGTCAAGCCACGTACTTCTCGGATGTCCACACTTTCTCGGTACTTCTTACAAAGATCCATTCTCATTGCTGCTACAAACATAGATGTAAATATCTCGCTTTCATACTGATAATAATAGGTATGTGGAGAACACCAACCACATTCATTGTACCTATAGTAGGTATACCTATAGTTGTGTTGTCTGTGAATGGTTAAATACTTAAGAGTCAGTCAAGAAGTCTTAGAAAATTAGAAGTAGATAATACATTCAAATTTGCTATGCAGAAAGCTGTCCTACTAACATCTTACAGGTTAGTTAGAAGGTTTAAGTTACTGTAGCTCCGTTAGTTAACTCCCGTGATTGTACTATTTTCATTGGAAAATCACTCGAATAATGTTAAGGTTTTACATATTCTCGATAAATTTATTTAAATATTTATTTCTACAGTTCATTTGATGTCATGTCTAATGATTGATTATTTACTTTATGTTAAATTCAAAATATAGAATAGAAAGCCACACGTCTCTATCCCTACACACTAAGTTTGCTTCTTCTTCATTCATACAATTTCTTAGACACGCTCACCCATTTCTCTTCCTCAGTCTTCGGCCATCTTTGAGAATTTACAACTGTAGTTTCAGATATTAATAATTAAGTAGATGATTTTTTTAAATGCATTGTTTTGTAGAAAAACATCCAGAGGGATAGTATTTTAAGAACACTTCCCAAACAACAGGGTTTTTAACCTCGCTTTGAAAACCTCCACTCTTTCTGTGTAATCTTCCCATAACACTTCACCCGGGAACATAGGCCAGAAATCAGCTCCTCCACTTGGAGCAAAATTGTACAATTAATTCACATCTCAGCATATTTCTAGCGCTCTGCTAACACTGTTGTCATAGGAATGGTGAATTATGAAAGAAAGACTTCCAGGCGTCAGAAAGCTCGTGGACAAAAGAAAAGTGGTCTTTTTGGTCAACTATCATTGGATATTTTTAATTCTGGACTTGATCGGGAGTATCATCTCTCCTGCACTATATACCTATTTTTATATTTTTTTGGTTATAGACCTTTGCTTAGTTCTAAGATGAAATTGTGATATTATAACTCTCTAGTTTTCTACTCAATACCTACATTACACTACTTTATTTGATTAAAATATTTATCCTCAATAGATCTGCCATTATACAGCTCTCGAATGCATGATTTGGAAGTTGCAATTAATGTGAATTTCATAATACGAGTCTACAAAAGGAGCTTTATACAAAATAGATCAACATTGAACGGTATGCATATTTTGCTGTGTCAGAAAGTTGTTAAATATTAATGAACGCACACATCGTCATATGAGGTCGAATTAGAGTTTAAGTCAGGTTTTGCTTTGGTGCCGTGATAAAACCCAATTTCACATTATATTATTATGTGACATACTAAAGCGTAATACTATCTATTCTATGGAATATCATCTTAATATAAATATTTGAGTTTGTTTCTTAATACGTATTTACATAACATTTGTATTATGTTCTCGATATAAACATTAAATTCAAAGCAGATGAAAAATATAAAATACACTTTATGAACAAAATCTTATCCATATGGCACTTTTGTGAATGTACATTGTTAAACATATCTTATTTACGGGAATTTTTTTAACATAGATTAATTGAAATCTTGATTAAAATCTTACATACATCAAACATTGTAGGTACACCTCATTATTGAAACTATGGAAAACACGTTATTGTCAGAAAAATATTGCAAACAATGCCAATGCGAACAACTAGAACATAGGAAAATAAATAGATTAAAATTTATATACTCAGATGAAATGTTTATCTGAAAGATGGCGTGTTATAAAGCGTGGAAATCCGAGAACCATGTGACTTAACCATAATATGAATTTAATTTTCAAGCACAGCCGTGTGTTGAGTAAGAGGAATCGCCATGTATGTTTAAGAAAAATCATGGATGTGGAGGACACGGAAGTAGCATGTAAGGATAGACCAACAGGAGTTCTGTTTTCTCTGCTTACTTTGGATTCGCATTGAGTAGGTATACACAATAGGCAAATAAGTATGCTAACTATCAAATTGTATATTTTCATCATCATCATCATCGCCCTCAACGCTCCTCTCGGGAGCACAGGGCAGAAACCAGCCTCCTCCATTCAGAGCGTCTCTGTGCCAATTGCGTAACCTCTTCCCACGACATTCCTTGCGCTCTGATATCGTTGTCATAGGAACGGTGTATTGTGAAAGAGGGACGCCCGGGCCTACGGAACCCCTGCGGTCGGAAGAACAGTGCTCTTTTTGGCCAACTATCATTGGGCATTCTCAAAACATGTCCCAGACAGGACCATCGTCTCTCTTGTATTACGGAGATTACAGGTCTCTGCTGGGTGCGCCGCGCCGGCGCACAGCATCATTTTTGTAACATGTTCATACCATCTGACATCCAAAATCCTTCTAAGACACTTGTTTTCAAAGCTAAGTATCTTCCGCTCTTGAGCCTTGGTTAAGTGCCAAGACTCGCAGCCATATAGAAGGATTAGGATGATGCACGCATTGAACAAGCGACATTTTGTCCTGATGCTGAGTCCAGACGCCTTCCAAACTTTGTTCATGTTGTTGAAAGCCCCGCTAGCTGCTCCTATGCGGATTGGTAATTCCGACCGGAGATCACCCTCTGGCGTTATGGTTGCTCCCAGGTACCTGAATTTGCTAACCTGAGATATTTGGGAATTGCCAACCAAATATTTTCTCCAATACATAATTATTTTAATGATTTTTGTCAATTTGATTATTCTCTTAAGCGTAGCTGAATTCAAAGCTAGTCATGTGTAATATGTAAAGTTTGAATGACCTAAAGCGTTCTTGAAAAGGATTTAGCTTCAGTGTGCAGCATGAGTATTCTCTAGAAACTGAGATAGGATTAGTAGGAATTTACTCCTCAAAGTACAGCGGTAGGTACATAGGTTTTGTGTAATCTTATTTACAGGGTATAATATTATCAAAGTTATCAAACTCGAGTGAGAGGGAGAACGTTAAAATAATAATGCCCCAATGCCTCTATTTCTCTCTCTATCTTAAGATATTATTATCTCCATAATAAATGTTTTGTAATTGAGACATTTTGACAAGGCGTTAATCTCAGTTTTAGAAGGAATATTAAATTAGCCACTCGTGCAAAACAAAAGTTTTATTTGTGCCAAAAAAAAGCATCTCGTTAAATTTATAAAACCTATAAGTTTTGTTAAGTTGTGTGGAATTATTAATTTATTTAATAAATCTTATTTGTCGACAGAGAATCACAATAATTCAGTGAATAACACCTGTCTAGTAAGAAAATTTCCACACTAAAAGGCGATTTGATAAGATTGGAAATAATTTGTTCCAAAACAGTTTTTATTTAAAATAAAAGTATTAAAAGGTTGTTTTACTCATCGCCTGATGATGGAGTCGAGAATCTCCGAATACTAGAACGCGAAGTTAATCAAAGTCATTATGTGTTTTTTTCCATTTTATATTGAAATGGACTTCCAACAAGTACCTTCGGTCAATAACATCAAGATATTAAAAGGTTAGTTGGATGAGATGGCGCCTTTGTGATAAACTCGTTCTTTGTATATTGATTGTATTAAAATCGACACGCAGCGGCGTTGACAATTTGGCCGACGCGGTCAAGCCAAGTAGTTCTTGGACGTCAGTACTTCCTCCTTTTTCGGATAAATACAACCTCTTCGTCACCAATTCATTACCTTTTTGCTCCACATATCTATCTATCTATCTATACCCTCACGCCGTGTCCCCGGAGGGGTAGGCAGAGAGAACGGAACGCCATATAGATCTATCCTTACAAACTTCTTTCACTTCCTCCACATTCATCCAGTTTTTCGTACCTGTTCGCCGATTTCTCTTACTCAACACGTGGTTCTTGGCCGTCCGCGCTTACTCACACCTCCTCTTTCAGACAAATACATCCTCTTCGTCATTCTTTCATCTTATTCAAACCATCGTAATTTATATATTTACCCGCATTCTGTTCACAACACTCTTCTCGCATCCGCCTAACTCATTCTTCTAACATCTTCATTCTTCTCGCCATCACGCAACGTTTTATCAACCATCCTTTTCTGCGATCAAATCTCCACAGGATTTATTCCACTTTCGTTCGTCTTCAACCATGCCCAGAATTCGCTTGCATATAAGTTTCGGTAACAGAATGGTATTGTACACCAGCTTCTTTACCATTTTCGACACTGGTTCTGGTAAGCAATTGTTAGAAATTTTTTATGGTGGTATTTGATTTTTTTGTTTGTTACTTTAATTTTTGTAATTTGTTTTTTGCATCTGGTTTATTTGGAATAAATTGCACCTTTGCTCTAAACTCGTCCTCTCTGTGTTGATCTAACATGAGTGTATTTCTTTTATAAAAATGTTTGACGTAAATGTATATAGTAAAAGATAAATAATATAGTTGCTGAAAGTAATCAGAAAGTTTTTGAAGCATATGATTTCTCTTTGTATATTTTATTATAAGGTAGTTAGTACTGAAGATAATACGTAGTAAAAGCTACAAAAATACAAAGCACAAATGATGTAATAATACAGGTCATTATAATAATTGTGTAGGCCATTATTACAAAACCAACAAATCCGTGAAGTGGAATTCAGCCAATGAAAAAAGTACACAATAATAATTAATATAGTAATAAATGGTAAAGGCGAACAAATATACGGCGTGTATATAATGTATGTAATAATAATAATATATATTTATAGCGATTCACATGCTTCCTATTACACACAATCATATTTTACCAAATAAAGAATTTAGCTTTGACAGTTTTTTATTGTTTTAATTGTGCGTGCCGGCGCCATTCGCCAAGTCGGATGGCATTTATCATACGCTGTAACGTGGACAGAAAACAACCGAATCCTGTAAACAGTAATCGACCCGAAACACTGTTAAGAAAACTTTTCCCATGAAAAACAAACTAAACGTTAGTATTCCGCAAATGGTCCAATACAACGAATTGTAAAGGAAAATCAACTGAATGGATATTATTGGACAGATGTGACTTTGGTTAACTTGGCAAGGATGCTGTGTTCTATGAAAGAAGAGAAGATAAATATTTAAGTTTAACGATAAGCGTTCTTTGGAGTGGGTGGTAGAAAAAATGAACTCATTATATGACGACAAATAGCCTGTGAAAATCTTAAGACATTCAAGGAGGTTAAATTGCCTATTTGTCACTCCGACGTTCTCCCAACAAAGTCATAAAATAAACGAACATTCCCTTTTCCCTAATATTACTACGGAGTAAAAATAAGGATATGCTTCGTTTATCCCCTTCACTGATAAGAAGAGAATCGGGCGAACAGAGTGTTTATTAGAAACCATATACCTAAGCACTAGACATAAACCAACATTATATATACCTACATAGGTATGGTATGTATATATTTACTTACAACGCGTACACAAGCTATACATTATATCCTAATATATCTCTCCCACAATATATTATATGTAGACCCAGGGAGGCAACAGACTTAAATACGCACTTTGCCCTGATTATAAAAATTTAGAATTTTTAGTCTTATTCCTGCCACGCCTATTTTGAAGTGGAAAATACGTTTTATGTGGAGACATTTATCCAAATTGCCATTTACGCCTACTGTCTGTTTATACAAAAAATGCTTTCAATTTCATTTATAATCAATTCTACGAAATAGCAATTAATTGTACGCATAGCGGCTCACATTTTGTGAAGATACAAAAATACATAACTCCGAATCCTTAACAGTAAAATACATGTTTTATATCTTGCAACTCGTGAACAGAGACGGGATAATTTTTGAGCTGTGCGTATGTTTTTTTTGCGTTCGTTCGTTCCTTTATCGACAAAAGTATAATATTTAAAATATAACTTAAAATTGCAGAATCTTACTACATTTCAAAGTTCATGATATTTAAAACAAAAAATATATTTCTAGATTTTATTACTAATTATAATATTGCTTCCATTTTCAACGTTACTCGTGTTTTGGGGTTACAGATCATGTGAATGTTTATGAAAAAAATATTCTTCAAAAATACCCACTTGAAATATTGAACATTTGGAGTCAGGCACTCCGTTCGATTTACTTATCGGGGAAGGACAAATGTGACATTGAAAATATTAGAAAAATTAATTTATCTAGATATGATAAATTTTTATTCTTCACAGACTATGCCACACTTGTTGTAGTGTCTATTGTGCCCTGTCACTTGCACTATGGAGGATATTTTTGACGCATCTCCACCTGCTGTGCATTTTCCACAGCACTGGAGATCAGCTTGATTGGTTTTTTCTGGGTGTCGACACGATAAATAATAAATCTAGATTAAAGTGAGTATATAGCTTTCCGCTGATGATGCAGCTGATCTGCTGGCTACCCCACTTGTGGGATATGCCGTGATGGTATAGTAGTAGTAGTAGTATAGCTTTCCGAGACTTTAAATTCGTATTCGAATTTGTAAAGTCAAAAATAAAGAAATGGTATTAAAAAAATACAAAAAATACTTACAAGTAGGTATATTAGAAACAAAAATTCTAGGCTATCAGCAAATTTATCAACAAAAACTGGTTTGACATTTCCCCTTATTCATCATCATTATCATCCACAAAACGGCGCATTTACAAAGAAGTTGTCTTGCTTATTATTGTTATTATTCGATGACAGCCTTCATTTGTTATTATAAAACAAGGTAAAAAGTATAATATTATACGTGTAAAAAAAATGTACCTACGTCAGACAAATCAGTTTTATTACCTTAGTCCGATAAAATGATAAATTTATTACGTTATTTTGCGTTTTGATATTTCATACAACATCTGAGTTAATAAAAAAATTGCACTTAGTGTGAAATTAATTATTTGTTAAATCTAAATAATATCGTGTGTATTTTTACATATTCTATTACATATAATAATCTTCTTCTTCTTTTGCTTCAGTTAGGACTATGTCCTGTGATTCTCGGAGCCTGCTACTGGGAGGCGGATGCCCAACTATCCCTCCATCGTTAAGGTGGTCTTCCTGGGGGTCTGTTTCCTGTCATGCGTTCGTCTGCTGCTATTCTAACCACTCGATCTGAGCTCGCCCTCCCCACATGATCTGTTCAGAAACGTCTTTTTGTTCTGCCCCATCGCACAACATCTTCGACATTACAGATTCTTCTTATTTCTGAATTTCTTATTCTATCACGAAGAGTTACACCTGCGATGGGTCGTAGAGTTTTCATTTCAGTGGTTCTAAGAAGGCTTTTTGTTCTGGCGGTGTCGGCTCTTGACTCTATGCCAGTATGTCATGATCGGTCTTATGCAGGTCTTATACATAAAATAATGATAATATCAAATATAATTTTATTACATTAGCATACATATGTACAATATCACATTAGAGAACTATTGAGGTACACAAACTATCAAAGTACCTACTGCTTATAGGACCTAACTAACACATTTACACGTCAATACACTTGTTTTGTTTCTCAGCGCGATGACACGTCTACCTACATCACTCAAAACAATATTAGAATTTGTGACAACAATTATATCCAATTAATACGAAGCATTTCGTGTTTTTTTATGAATCGGTTGTGTAAATGGTTCCGATTTTTATTTTTTTATATTTTACTACTACTACTACTACTATATCATCACGGCATATCCCACAAGTGGGGTAGCCAGCAGACCAGCTGCATATAAGAAACATGCAAGCTGTCCTCTTCGTGCCAATATAAAATCAAGACATTCAGGATGAGTGGCAAACTTCATCGCTGAATTTAAGATGTACAATGTCTTCTATATTTTATTTTATATATATATCTATTAAATTTAATCATTTTATATTGACCATTACTTTTTTTTTACCACATTTTTTTATTCGATATATTTCAATTTTATTTATTTATAAAATTGTGATTGTAGTCATTATTTACTTCTTTTTATTTATTTATTTATTCTGTTTGCGCATCATCATTGTTAACAGTGTTAACAAAACAATATAAAAATTTAAAAAAAACTAGGACGATGTGCTGTGGCGTGATAATCACTATAAAGTGATTTCTTCCATCTAACCACTTCTTATTTGATTCATTCCTTACTGCACATTGATTACAGACAATTTCATTGCAGGTATACATTTAAATTAAATACAATCTACATTTAAATTAAATAAAAAACAAAACCAAAGGTACAAAATCAATACATAAATTTGTTAAAATAAAATCAATACGTAAAATAAAAAAATAGCTGACAATATAAACACACGCACATATTATGTACATACCACAAAAAGGCATAGAAAACAATAATAAAAAAGAAGAATAAATGAAAAAATGTACCTTAGAGGTAGGGAGGGGGGCAGGGGTGATGGGCTTAAGGTTTCAGAGGATGTGTTTGAGGAAACCATTTTCTATTTAACGGTTCGCTTGAAAGACGTCAGACTTTAACTCAGTCCAAGGTTTGATGGGAGATTACTCAAGCAATGAGCACCCCAAACTGCAAAACAGTTCAAGACGAAAGTTACAATATCCAATAGGTATAATATGCAGTTTAAAATGTACAGTTTCTCGTTGTTTTAAAGTCTTATGCAGAATCAAATGTAAGTGAGACATTATGTTTGAATGAATCCCTGTGCAAAAGGCGTACTACAGCGAGTAACTTAATATTGTTTGTGGAAAATACATAATGGAACATGTTAAAACATTATGACTATTATTATTATTATAATATGTATACTATAGAGCCTCGGGAGGAAACGTTATCCGAAAGCAATACAAACTATTAAATTATATTGTAGTATAAACTTCATATAAATGTTTCAGTTCGTTCGTAAACATGTACCTATTCTTCTATTAATAACTTAATTATTTAAACCCAAACGAAATAACATTGTCCATATAACTTCATTATGCTCAATTAGCATCAAAAGAAATCGTATTAACCTTTTTATTTTCATTTCGTATTATGTTCAGTGTTTCTATTTGCATCTATTTCTTCTTCGTCCTCATTTATTTGGGGAAGACATCCAACTGGTTTCAATTAAGGGATATATGATATCTTCTTCCCCTTGTCCTAGTAGAGTCGGGGGCCCATTACGTCTAGGTACCTCCTCCAGAAATTCTTGTCTATTGCTGTTTCCAGGACCTCTGGCCACTCTAAACCAAGTCTTGGTCCAAGTCGAGGCTCCAAGTCTTTCAACACACATGTTCGACACCTGCCCTTACCAGCTTCTTCTAGGGTGGCCCACTGGTCTTCTGCCCTCTCCCACAGCCTCCAAAGATCTAAGTGGTAGTCTAGGTAGGTAGATATAGGGTGTATTACCATCTTATTTGTCGGAGATGTGCGAGATCAAGACCATCAGTGAAAGACGGCTCATGCTTCGCTCAACACAGGGTGAGGCAAAATGCAGACTGATTGAGCCATCTTGATCTCGCAAAACAGGATTTGGAGATAGAGCGTTTAGTGTTGCGGGTCCCAGATGTTGGAACAAGCTGCCTCTGTGTCTGCGAGAGGAGGTGAATGGAGAGAGATTTATAAGAGGGCTGAAGACACACCTTCTTGCTGGGAGTTTCGGGTGATGGATACGATATACAGCGCCCTTGAGGTCATGTTATGAGTAAACGGCGCTTTACAAATTGTCCATATATATATAAAACTCTTATATATATATACGGAGCACGTGTCCCAGCAATCGCAACTGCGGCTTCTCTAAATGCCAAAGTACTGGTTCCACCTTGAGAGCTTCAGAGGTTTCAATTGACATATATTTTTTTAAACTAATTAATTAATTGAACCATATTCAGTTTAACAATAGTTACTGTTTGTTAAAAACACATTTGTATTTTTTGTCTCCGTCGGCCCCAAAATATGTGTCGCTTTGACTGCATGTGCACGTGCAAGGTCCCGTTTAGGGTATCTACTCTGAGTGTCCTCGTTTGGTTGTTGCTCTGTATTGTCGGTGCTTGACCTGTTCTTCATTTCCCTTCCACCTTCCCAATATTTCGTTCATTTCTCGCGACGTATGCATCGTAACATACCTACCCTTCTAACTGTTAAAAATATTAATATCAAGATCTCGCATTTTTGGTTCATCTATCTGTTTTACTTTTTTTACATTCCTTAATTTATTAAGATATTTTTCTCTGGAAAGTGTGATGTGGGTGTGATGTTTGTTCATCTTATCTTCTCTCATTTATTGACAATTATGTTTATGTTTTCTGTTCGAAGGTTCAAAGCTAGTGTTTTAATATAACGTACTTGAGTACATACATATTCTTAACGGCTAGATTAAATACCTAATATTACAGAAGCGTTAAGAAGCACTATTTAATTAGGTAGAGGTTTCTTAGCCTTACTCAACTATAATGTAGAAACATTTCACCGAAGGATAAAAACTAATTCAACTTTAGATTACCTACTTCTGGAGTACCTGCCTATGTTATAGTATCTTCCTTCTGCAGGTAAAGTGAATTGATCGTTCTTTTAAATTATAAAACTTCATTAGATAATGCGTTTATAAATTATATAAATTTAAGAGACAATATGAAAAAATTTGAAAGAAGACAATGTTTCAAAATAATATCTACAAGGTCTCCGAAGTAAAAATCAGAATCTAAAGAAATTCTTGTAGTTAGGAAGAGGCCACACCAAGTAGGTGATAGAGGACTATATCTAATCATTTGGAAATATTGATCAAATAATTTGTATTATTGTTTGATTAATTTGTGCATATTGTTTGATTTACCTTTGGGCATAAAATTACCGTTTGTCACCCATCCTGAATCTCTTAATTTTTGTTAGTTTACATATTTTTAAATTTATTATATAATATATCAATGTAACGCAAATAAAACAGGGTTTAGACAACACACCTTCCCTATAAATAAAATCATCACTGTATTAAAATTAATTAAGAGGTGGTCTTATATTATTCCGTTATTATCTAATATAATTCGTGAATGATTCACAGATGTTGAAGAATCCTTGTGAGATCCTTATTTATTACACATTTTTTTAAACAAAAATTAAATATGATGAAAATGAAAAAAAGACTTTTTTAAATAAAATTTTTGGTATATATCCACTTTGCTCAGACTAATAATAATTTATTCTCTTATTACGATGAGATTTTAAGCTCTTTTGTAAGGAAAAGCTTTGAAATAAATTATGTATGGACACGAGCTCTTGTACTATGAAATTATTCCGTATTTCTTTTAAGAGTATCTAAGAAACCTACACAAATGATCATCATAATAAATGTTTTCTTGACTCTGACTTTAAGTATTCCAAATTTATAATATCTGTTTATTTATATCGCATAAAAAAATAATTTCGTTTCAACGTCCACGCTTAATTGGCGAGATCAATGTGTTTTTTTTGTGAATGTTTTTTCAACTCTCTGTGTGTCCAAAAAATAGACCGACAAAGAAACAGTTGCATGAATAAAGCAGTGGAGAGCTTGAACTGTTGTGATACAATCATAGACATTACACTCAGCAAAGGGAGGAGTGGAAAGGAATAGAACAGAGGTTCCCAAACTATGTTTTTTTGTCATAGACCACTTTCGAAAATTCACTGGTTCCGGTGGACCCCCTGTATTTCTAACCCCCGTCGCTAAATTTTCGTAATAGTATAGGAATTTGAAATATTTCAAAAACTTCTCGGTTTTCTAACAGAATATTTTCTCACAGTAGGTACCTTTATCTACATTGTAACGGTTATTTGAACCGACTATTGTTTATGTCAATTGCTTAAATTTCTACCCCCCACCCCCCCGTCGCCGAATTTTAAAATAGTATAGGAATTTGAAATATTTCCAAAACTCCTCGGTTTTCTTAAAGAATATTTTCTCCCATGCACCTTTTTCTTCAATGCACCGGGTATTTGTAGCGACTATTGTTTTTGTCAATATCTGGTGCTTTTACCGAATACCGATACTTTAACTATGGATTCGTGGACCCCCTTTAACAACTGGTGGATCCCATTTTTTAGTCACGCCATCGTGGACTCCTGGGGGTCCACTTGGACCACCTTGGGAATCATTGGAATAGACAGATATGTTGCATATCAATCCAACAGATTGCAAGTCACAGGAATATAATATATACAAAAGCGTAACTTTAGGTTGGCGAGGCTGGCCAAATGCCTCGGGCCCCTGACTCAATAAGGGTCCCCAGTCCGAGAGGCCGCGAGCTCTGAAGTAACCTAACATTTTTAACGAAATTCAATAAAAATCATAAATTGTACATATGTAAGAACCTACTTAAAATCAATTCAAATTCGACACAACTAAAGAACGTATTATACAATTTAACATTCATAGACAATTCACACAACTCGAGCTAGTCCCAAACTAAGATGTACCCATAATCTTGTATTATGGGTACTAACGCGACGATACACTTATATAAAATGCACTGAACACATATATTATACAAATATAGATGTAACACCCAGACCCAGGGCAATTTGAAAAAGGTCATTCCTCACTCTGCCCTGGCCGGGAATCGAGCCCGGGACCTCGTAACTCAAAGGCAAGAGCGTTACCTTCGTG
Organism: Athripsodes cinereus; assembly: GCA_947579605.1. Taxonomy (NCBI): domain Eukaryota; kingdom Metazoa; phylum Arthropoda; class Insecta; order Trichoptera; family Leptoceridae; genus Athripsodes; species Athripsodes cinereus. The sequence continues at coordinate 7,990,763 of OX388329.1, forward strand.
CCACACCGGCCGACAAATTAAATTGTCATTTCATTAAAAGTTATTATCCCGTGGAGCACCCGGTAAAGAATTGGTCTCCCACTCTTCTGCGTAAGTTTTCGAGTGTCCTGTAAAAGGCAGGTGTTCGAAAAAATTAAGACATTTTACATCTTAAATTCAGCGATGAGGTTTGCCACCCATCCTGAATGTCTTGATTTTATATTGGCACGAAGAGGACAGTTTGCATGTTTCTTACATGCAGCTGGTCTGCTGGCTACCCCATTTGTGGGATATGCCGTGATGGTATAGTAGTAGTAGTAGTAGTAGTTATTTAATACCTATGCTCTTGAAAATAAAATTTATTAGATATTTAACTAAAATGAACACAATATTAATAATAACACTGTTGGGTAATACTTAAATAATTTATTAAAATTAGGTAAAAACGTGACGTTTTAACCTAACCAATGAATATGCTACGGGCCTCAGATGATGTAGTTATACTACAAACTGATGATATATGTATAGGAAATAAAGGAATATATAGGAAAATTGGTATGTTTATCGCTTTTTTGTTACCGTCAAAGCAAATCGATACAGATATGTATGTGTGTTGAAAATTTAAATTTGATTTAAGTGATAAGCACTGTAATCGTTGTATCAAAAACAAGAAATGTAATATCTTGGAAATGAATATTATTAATATCATTATTATTAAAATCAAAGGCGGGGATCAGGAGATAAAATAAGTCGAGAATATTGTTACAAAGGACGACAAGTTGAAGTATTAATATTAGTATTGGAATGAATCAAAGTAAATGAAAGTTTAATTTTAAGTAGAAATGGTGTATTTGATGAATGTAAGTTACATTAAACGTTCAGAGATAAATATAGAAAAAAATATCTGTCTTAAAATTAACATTGAAATAAATTTCTATTCCGTCAAGGAAAATAATATCACACAAATGTTACGATAACCATGACGACACCAAAGAAGCAGATACCTACATTTAGATATCCACCTGCAACATAAACCTGGTCATCAAACTCATGCATCTATATTAATTATTATACACGCATGATACAAAGACGTTATTGTCAGTTTCATTCTATGTCAAACATTGATTAGACACCAAACAAGCATTGGATAAATAAAACAAATCGTTGATTATGAAACATCGCATCAACACATAAATTAACTAAGCGTGCAATTATTTTGTATCCATATTTCATATTTTAACAAGATCCAAATCAGTTTCAACAATATTTGGACAACATTAACAGTTTCGAGGATATTTTTTTCTGTTATTGGCAAGGTTCTCTGTATATTGATTTATGAAATTTGAAAGTATGTCTTTTTATGAAATTGTCCGTAATCAACGTACCGTAAAAAATGAAAATGTTGTTCATAATTGACTGAGTTGTTGTTGCATTGCAATGAAATAAAACAAGGAAAGTTCTGGAGAGTCAGAAGACCTCAGGCGAGACAATCGAATAAATTAGTACCAGCAGCTGTGACAGAAAAATCTTACACTGTCAATATCATAGGACAATGAGTGCAAACCAAATTCCACAACACCAGAAAGGTTTCGATTTGTTATTTATTCGGTGAAACTTGTTTCAAGCTCTTTGTAATAATTGCCGTCTACTACAAGGTGAGCACGTACATTGTTAAATTTAATATTCGTGGCACTACGAAAGTTGTAATAATAATATTACCTACTGCTAATCTTAAGTAATAAGTATGATATCGCGCTTATTTTAAACTTGTAAATTAATAGCCAATAGGTAATATTGTGTTCAAAGTTTGAATGGAAAATAGATCGCAAAATTTATGCTCACAAATTAAATGCATGCTTTCTGTCAAGTCATGTTTGCAATCGTCACCAGGTTTTTATGAATGAAACTCCCTAAAATTTGTTTCATACTTTTGTAGCCTTTCTATTTCTTAAATTTATTAAACTTTATTGAAAGTTTATTCATATCATCAATGAATACATGAGTGATAACGACATTAAGCAAAGCACTTACCTTAACTGAAATATGCTGTGTTTGAAAAAACTTTTTTTATAATGCCAGTAGTTTGAACTCCTCTCTACAAAAAGTTTGAGAGTCAGAAGGAATGTGATTCTGGTTTAAGCAATATTAAGATACAAAAGTGACAAGTAATTATTGTTAAGTATTTCAATTATTCTAATCGGGTGTTTTGTATTGATGCGTAAGTAGGTAGTAAAATTCCACAATTAAATTTAAAAAAAATTAGCGTCTACTTCCGATATGGATATGTTATTGAAAGAAATATCTTTCTTCTTCTAAGCTCAAGAACAATTTTTTGATTGACCTTTTAATAATGACCTAGGAAATCGAAAGATATAATACATTTTAGTGAAAAAAAAATCTAAAGCAGAATAACATTGTTTTATTTAATTGAATTTAGGAACCTTAATAATTATAACTAAACTATAAATACATTATTCAAGCACACTGTTACATAAAGCAGGTACTTACATTATTATAATTATAAATTTGCATTGCACTCTTAATGGTTTGGTGGGTGTAATAATTATTATTTAATATAAAACTTGTACTCTGTTTCACGTTTCTGTTATTATTCTTAGTACAAAACTCACGTAGAACATTAAGTAGAAATATCTTAACGTGATTTACATAATATCTTAGGAAAACTATTAGTAGCGCGAGTATGAGATGAATTTTTTATATCAATTAGAAGTAACATTGGGAATATTAAAGTACAAACATCGCTTAATTTCGGTCATGAAATACTATCTTAGTCGATGCTGAAAATTCATGTAATTTATGTGTGACAGAATATATTAAACTTTAATCAACTATATTTAAGTGTTGTGGGTTTGCACGTATTCTGTATTGTATTTCTTCGCTAGTATTGATTTTCAACGCTCTTTTTGGCCTCAAGTACTGTTCCGTTGTATGGAATCCACATTTTAAAAAATATGTCGATCAAGTTGAGAGAACTCAGTCTAAATTCATTCGTTTGGTTAGGAAGAGATTGCATTATCCTGTAATTATTAAAGATCTGCCTAAATTGGAATTAAGAAGATTTTTGCTGGATGCATGCAACCTGAGAAAAATATGCTTATCCGAATACGATGTGCCTAATATTTTAGAAAGGATTAATTTTAGAATGCCTACTTTAACAAGATCTTGTTTTCCGTTCTACATTAAAAAAACAAAAACGATTGCAGGCTCAATAAACCCTGTTAATAAGAACTTTTCACAGTGCGACATGGCTGGTACATCGAACCATGGATTTTAGCGACTTATCGGTCATCACGTTTTTGGTCCTGGGCCTGTCTCGGGGGTGAGCTGAATACCCCCCCCCCCTTTCCCAATCTCCTTTTTAAAGTGCCAATTACGTCAGGTTTGTGAGAAAGGAGAGTCCATGTAATAATAAATAAATAAAACAATACCTAGAAATTGCGTAAAATGTCAAATGAAACTTTGTATGAAACTATGATTTATATAACGAGACGTATAAAAACAAAAAAAATATCATTCGACCATCATACTAAACCTACAGCTTAAATTCTCATTTTCATATTAAAATATATGGCCCGAATACACAAAGGACAAAGCAAGTTTCTCCCACACAAAGTAGCAAATTTTGTGTACAATTACTTAATTTTTGTCAAAATTTCTTTTAATATACGCTGACCCACTCTACAAAGATTTGTAGTCTTAGAAAACGTGATTAAGGATGGTTCTTACTGAGGTAGAATATCTCAAATAGTTGACCAAATAAGAACACTTTACTTCCATCTAAAGTTTTCAACTTCCTAGATGACCCACATACATGATACATACTTCCCGTGACCACGATATTAGATCATTAAGAATAAGACAAAGTGACTCAGTTGGTGCAAAATTTCTCTGAATGTACGAATATTGTTTCTGATCTGTACATTCTAGAGGTGCGTTAAATAGTAAACGAAGAAAAAAATCCTGTGCTTTTTTTTAAATATATTAGAAACAGATGTCGACCATAGTGGTTTAAAACGGGAATTGGTTAAAGTACCATGCATGAAGTGCGCTCGAACCAGCCTAAGCCGATCTGTTATCATCGGAGCACCTTTTCCGTTATATACCTACTATACGGAGTTTCCACAAACGAAGTGTCTGTTTTGTAATATTTTTTTAGATTCTCACTAACGCAGGTGTATAAAATCCAAAAAAATGCGCAAACTACGTTTAACATTAATATAAAATGTATTTTCTACGTACAAAGTCGAGAGTAATTTTGTTAGCGTTTGTCGGCAAGAGGATTTCTAGCTGTGTATAGCAGTGCTCCGCAACTGCTGTGCCGCGGCAGAGTGGTGTGCCGTGAGACGAATATAGGTGTGCCGCGGCACAGTGGTGTGCCGTGAGACAAATACAGGTGGGCCGCGCTAAATACGCGTTTAATTACCTATGCATTCAATAATTCGGATATTCAGTAAAAGTACCGGATACTTAATGATTCGAGTAAATATTCTTTAAGAAAACCGAGGAGTTTTTGAAATATTTCAAATTCCTATACTGTTTTGGAAATTCGGTGACGGGTACCGAGGAGTTTTTGAAATATTTCAAATTCCTTTGCCGTTTGGTAAATTGAGCAACGGGGGGGTAGAAATATTTTAATATTCGAGACCACTGTGTGCCGCGTAATTCTAGGAAGAAGTTTGGTGTGCCGTAAATGAGAAAAGGTTGCGGAGCACTGGTGTATAGTATACGGGAAGGATATTGATTTAATTAAGTAGAGAGATATATATGTATGTGTTTGCTTCGAGACTCAATATTCACATTACCTACTGATTTATTTCCCTAAATAATTTCTGAAACAACAGAGTGATTAATAATATATTCAGTCCATTGTAATCGGATTACTAGACGGGGGTAGGTAAGCGCTTAGTATCTTAATTAAAAAGTTTTGAAACAATAGGCTTCAACAGTGGATGACCGTACACATTACGTACTCGTACACATATCGAAAACGGCTCAGAATAATCCAATATAAATATTTAAGTTCTGAGATAAATTAATAATACAGTTTAAACGTCTATACATTCTATACCTATATATATTAATAAAATAAATAAATAATAAAATAATCTAACTAAACCATAAAGGCATGTTCCACTAGTTGGGTGATGAACTGCCAACATCACAAGTTTTCGAAGCAAAATATAAGACATGTCAAAGGAATAAATCATCATCCATTATTATCATCATTCTTTTGCGAGCACGAGACGTCAGATACGAGATTTTCCTTCAATAAGCATAATTATGAAATTATCCAATATTATAAAACGTTTGTAATAGGAGTTCGACTGAAAGCTAAATTTAAAAAACTTGCATTCTATCACTAATGCTCTCATTATCATGCTCAATTCTGGGACAGGTACATAGGTACTTGATCAAGTAAATATATTGATGATATTTTATTTATTATTGTAATTATGCTGTTTAGTGTCGTATTGGGTTTTATTATATTGTATTGGGAACAAATGTTGTAATTTATTATGTTGTAGGTATTATTTTATATAGGTTGCCTTATGCATTATACATTTTATTTTATCTACTTATGTATTCAATTTGTATTGCATATTATTATTAATAAACGATTATTATCAGATTAACAGTCTTGTTAACATAATTGAAGTAGGTATTTTATTTACGATACTTATGTATGCAAGCGAAACTTGGACGTGGCTGAAGAAATATAAGAGTGGAATAAATGCTGTGGAGATGCGTTCACCGAGAAGAATGGTTGGTAAAACGTTGCGAGATAGAGTGAAGAATGAGAATGTCAGGGGAATGAGCACATGTGAGAGGAGTTCTGTGGATATAATGCGTGTAAATAAGTTAAGATAATTTGGACATGTTGAGCGAATGCACGATGAAAGGATGACGAAGAGGATGTATTTAACTGAAAGAGGGGATGTTAAAAAGCGTAGACGTCCAAGAACCACGTGGCTTGATTACGTGGATCAAATTCTTGAGAACGGCTGCATCTTGAGTAAGAGAAATCGGCGTGCATGTATGAGAAACTGGATGAATGTTAAGGAAACGAAAGAAGTATGTAAAGATAGATCTATAATTATGACGTTCCATTCTCTCTGTCTACCCCAGCTGGGACACGGCGTGAGGGTATTGCAAGATAGATCTTATTTATTCAATATATTCAACATAAATATAATAATAATAATCTTTATTGCACAAAATTAGTGTACAAAGAAGAAGAAAAAACATGGTATCATAAAAATAGAATACATAATTTTGTGCAATGGACGAGTTTATCGCTGAAGCGCAATATCTTCCAACTACACCAAGTATCATCAGCCGACAACGTTAATTAAAGTAGGTAGTATTATAATGTGTTTAGTAGATGTAGTAATTAATTCATCTTTGAGGCCTTTTTTTCTCACACGTTATATACCTGTGGTGTGTTGTTAATTGAGTTATTGATCTAATCACTGTTCATGTTATAGTATTTATTCAAACGTACTCGTAAAAAAAAATATTAAGTGTTGGATAATGGTGAACTAGTTGTGGCTAGTATGAGAATAAAGTTATTCCAAGTTAAACCAAATTTACAAATTTACAAAACAATTTGTTACGTGGTATACAGCTGCGAATAATTTTAACCACACATTAGTGAATGAGGCATAAAGGTTAAGACAAAAATATTTTTTAAAAAAAACAATTGAATTCTCAATTTCACCACAACTATTAAGTAAAATATTTTTTATACGAAAAGTGAGAATGATGGAACAAAATACTGCGTAAATGTAATACTTATAAACTTGTTTTTTTTTTCAATGGAATGGATAATGCAAGCTTAAACCATCATAGACATACTAGACTTGCAACGCGGAACATTTTGACGGAATTTTTGTGTTCCAATATAGATGGCCTTCAAGCATTAGCAATGTATTGTTCTACAACCAACGTCATTTTAAAACTGGATGCAAAAGTTGATTGACTGCATGGCCGATTTTTTCTTTGAATTACCGATATAGTATATCTTTGGCTTAAACAATGGATAAAGCTGCAATAAAATTAATGATTTACATCGCCAATAATAGTATCCAACATCTGAATAATTTAACAACACAATATTCTTGAAATAATTATTGAAAGAGAAAGGGAAGGAAAACAGAAGAGAATACGCCATTATAATATTCAAGCTGATTACTGAATAATCCTAATACATTTTTAATTCAGCGATGAAATAATATTTAGTACTATATTATGGTACCCACTCGAATATCTTAAGCTTTTAGTACACGGAGAATATAACTTTCATGTTTATAATATACTAGCTGACCCAGCTAACTTCGTAACGCCTAAAAATTAATGAATGATTAATATTTTTAATCTCTTTACATACTCCCATATCTGTCCAAGTGTGTCATCGGATTGTGTAAAAAAATAAAATTCATTTATGTTGAAAAATTACACTTAACTCGGATTTGTTTTTAAATTATCTGCTGTACCTAATATAATAATGTAGGTACTAATTTATTATTTTAGGTAGATACCTATTGTATGGATAACGATTCTAGTTTTTAAATTTATACATAAATTATTCTTTAAATAGGCCAAACTATAAAAAAAAACATCATCGTTGATTTTTTATAACTCTCCATATTGCAGTTTTTATTGAAATTAAAAATGTATGGCGTAAATAATTTTCTTCGTAATTTTTGTTCCCGTTAATTTGTAAGATATTTTAATAGGCTATCGGCTATTCCGGGCGGAGAAGAATCCAACAAATCAGAGATCATTCAAATCGGTACAGCGATTCTTGAGTTATAAATGGTGTAACTGACACCATTTTCTTTTATATATATAGATAAATAGTCTACTGGTAAGTCTACTCGCATGAAATGCTAAGATGGTATGAATGAATGAATAATTATTATTCCAATCTTTATAACTGTGTAAAGATTCACTTAACCTGACATAAATGATGGAATAGCGATTATTCTGTGATTGTGAGTTTTGCGATACAATGCATAAGCTTTGTATCGCAAAACATATTACCTATTATTATTATTACTGTTCCCCAACTTTTCATGAATAGAACAATAGGCTTATTGAATATTGTTCAGTATTATATCGGTCAATCAATTGATTGATTTTCCCTTAAATGTAGGGTTGAAACTTGTACGTGTAAAATAATTTAATAAACCTACCTAATAATCTATTCACCTAAAAGTCGGTTCTTGCAATGTTTGTTTTCCAGGCATTTTGAAATGTATGCCAGCTGAAGATGATGAATGGCATATTATCATTCTTCGATAGAGGCTCTCCTTTAATTCTATTGTTTCTTTTTGATTACGTGTCTTTTATGATTTTTTTCTCTGTCTTGCTTTTTATGGATTATTCATATTTTTTTCCTGCCGATATCGCCTTGGCCAAAAGCTGTAATGGTCTCATTACGAGTGTTATTTTTAATATAATAATAATTTGTTCTTTAATATTTTGTAAAAAAATTATTAAAAAAGATTCATTAAATTTTTCCGAAATGCAGACCAGATGTGTTAGATGTAGGGCACAGAGGAAAAACTCATGCTTGTTAGTCATGTGGTCTCGGGGTAGATTTTTAGCCAGGAGAACATAAAGAATGATCTATTTCAAATTTTTCTGGATCTGTGCGTTACATGCGTATGTCTTATTGTACTTTATATAATTATGAATAATTGTTCGTATTAATCCCTATACTACATGGCACTGAAAACCCAACATTTATATGTTTAATTTATATTAAATACTTAACATAGATTTGATGCAATTACATAATTGACTTCTTGCACTTTTCAGAGCTGATTCTCAAAATTGAGCAGGACCAATTATAAATATACACAGAAGAACAGGGAGACCAGTCACCACCTGGATGTCCACAATTGCAAGGGACTGAGGGAGGCAGAGCTGCGTTCGGAGGATGCAGAAGACAGGAGAACTTGGAGGCTGAGGACTAGGAGAGCCGAGCCCAAATAAATGGGATAAAGGCGAGGGCGAAGAAGAAGATTTGTGAAATGTTTATATTACAATAAAAAAAATCACTACAAGCAACAGCATTGACGGTATGATAAAGATAAAAAGATTGAAGTCATTTGTGTTTACAATTTGATGTACAAACTTTAAATTAAATTTAAAGAATAGATTGACTGATGAAATTTGAAAATTCGAAGTTTAAATTTAAACAAAATTTATTCATGATTAATTAATCTGATACATCAAATTTTGTGCAAGCATATTTTCTTTTAATTATTTAGAAAACAAAGTTTTGCTTCTGGTTCCTACTTATGTATTATTTACGTTAAAATTTGTTTTTCAGAGATTGCGGTAAACTCGTCCAAGAATGTATTATTCATTGTAGTATCCTTTTAAAAGCATATTGTAATATTTGTTTATTGTTTCAGCATTTTGATATTATCAACTAATGATTAAATAAGAAGATTACTTAAAAGTTGCTTATATCTTAATTCTAGGCAATCATGAAAAGTTTTAGCAAATCTGAGAAATGTTGTATTATTCCTTAAATATTTGGATGATTTATAAGTGTTTTTAGGTAAAATGGCTACAAGCCTTTAAACAAGTAAGAAAATCATTGATTTTCACAAAAACAAAATGAACTAATTTGTGCGGAGAAATAAGATACTTCATATTATTTTACTGTAGTCTACATACAAATTATGCAAAGAAAAGATGATATTATTTATCCTTCAAAGCTCCTTTTGAGTGTACGAAATGAAAACCTTTCTTCGGAACGATTGAGTCACTTATACCCACATTTTAAGGTTATTTTTATACAGTGAGAAAAATACTCAAAACGAATCATTGGTACAGTACTATCAGATTAGGAGCAGAGATTGTACAAACGATTCATTGGTATAAATCTATAATATTAACTCTTCACAAACGAAAAAATAATGTATATGGTAAATTTACCAATAACTTGTTTGCGAAGAGTTAATATTATAGATTCGTACTAATGAATTGTTTGTACGATCTCTGGTCCTAATCTGATAGTACATACCAATCATTCGTTGTGAAATTTCGTTAATATTTTTCTCAGTGTAGAAACAATGAAGTATGATGAACTGGCATCAATATCCATATATGATATCTTCCTAACATCTCTTTCGAACATCTGAAATGAAGACTCTACTAGCAATCGAGAATAAAACCCACAGAGACAGAGTCAGGAACACCGAAATAAGAAAAATATGCGAAACAGAAGACATCGTTCAGTGGTGCAAAAAGAGAAGACGGTTCTGAAGGGACCATATACACCGCGTGAGTAGTTATAGAGTAGCCCACATCGCCGAGAACGAGACTCCACTAGAACGAAAATTGCCTGGAAGGCCATCTAAAAGATGATAAGATAGTTGATCTTCAGCGTCGCAAGAGGAAACAATTTCCAAACAAACAGATCAATGATCAAATTGAGGAGGTGATAAGCAGAAAAAGAAGAAGAGGATATCTTCATCAAAACGGCGCAATAATAATTTCACGAAGTTATAATGTTTTCTCCAAACTGAAATAATTATTTGAGAATACCAAGTTACAAGTGCACGATTATTATGTGTTTTAACACACGCAAGAAATAAGCGTGTAAAATCTCAGATGCTATGGCGCATGTAAAAAAAGTTAAATAAAATTATTTATTAACTATGTTTATAAATGTTAGCAATTTTAACTTTTTTTGTTCAATTAATAAAAACTTGTACAGTTTACTTTTTATATTATGTACGATTGGAAATATTCCAAACAAACTTACCGCAATAATGTGCCATCAAAAGGAAAACTTTTAATGAAAACTGCAAAAATGAGGAAATTGTTGGCATTTTAGTTTTGTGATAGATTCCAGGTCGCTAACTGCGCAATGGGGACATACATACAAAGAGATGTAGTCGGAACGAGTAGTTACGAGGATGTAAGCCAAAGATATTATGTTGTGTATATGTTTTCGGCATTTTGTGGAATCCATCCGTTTACAAACGGTAGTATCATCATTCTTCAAAATGGTGAAAGCATATTGATGTAAATCATAAAAACTATGACTTCGTAGCATTCCAAATCAGGACAATATACAGCACTGTAAAAATAATCAATCCTTCCAAAAATGGATATCGTATTTATAAATAACCTGTCGGAATGGTTCACACTGACAAAAGGAGTAAAACAAGGGTGCGTGATGTCGCCATGGCTTTTTAACCAATACATTGATCATTGTATTCGTCCATTGAAAGAAATTAATGTAGGTGTTGATATGAATGGCTGAAAGTGAAAGTTATCTACAGCGAATGATGACGTGTGTGTATGAAAATTGTGCGATTAATGGATTGAGAATGAATGCAAAAAAGACAAAAATCATGGTGTTTGAAAGAGGAAGTGAGAGAACAGTATGCCAGGTAATGATTGACAACGAAGTGTTAGAGCAAGTTGACGAATGTGTGTACTTAGGTAGTTTGTTCACGAGTGATGGGAAGTGTGAAAGCGATATTGAAAGGAGAAAAGTTGCTGGCAATAAGGTAAATGGTGCAATCCGACCAATAATTGCAAAAAGAAACATATCCACCACAGCTAAAAGGTTGGTGCACTCTGCTATCTTAGTGCCAACACTTATGTATGCAAGTGAGACGTGGACATGGTTAAAGAAGGATGAAAGTGGCATAAATGCAGTGGAAATGAGATCGTTGAGAAAGATGTGTGGCAAAAGTCTGAGAGATCGTGTGCGTAACAATGATATACGAAAGGAATGTGGAATGAAAGTTGGTGTAATAACAAGGATGAATGTAAATAAGTTAAGATGGTTTGGGCACGTGGAAAGAATGAATGAGGACAGAATGACTAAGAAGATATATTTGGCTGAGAGGAATGGTGCTCGGAGACGCGGACGTCCGAGGATCAAATGACAAGATCATTTAAAACAAATCCTACAGGACGGTCACGTGTTGAGCACATTGAACAGGAGAGCATGCATGAGGAATTGTATGACAGTGACGGAAGCGAAAGATTTATGCAAGGATAGAAGGAAGTGGCGCTCGATCCTTTCTGCCTACCCCGCGAGGGAAGCGGCGTGATGGTATGTACATATGTATGTATGTATGTATTTATAAATAATTAAAACATTTCATTAAAAATTCTCAAGATTATTCATAAAGTATAATAAACATTGATTACCGTCGTTTTCTCAGTTAAACCCTAACGTTTTGCTTCCAGTGCCATCAGATAGTGAGAAGCATAACTAGTATTTTACAATTTGTCTAGGCAATTTATAATAACGGGTAATTTTCTTGAATATGCTTTCGACATTTTGTTAAACGACGGTGTCTTTTGTAAACAAACTGATTTTGCAAAATACCGACTATTATATACAAGGAATGCTTTTATATTATATTATTATTATATGACTAATTATTTCACTTTGTTTGTTGTAAGCTGGACAGATATTGTTATAACTGTCCAGTTTTATAACTCAACAAGTCAAAATTTTCAAGTGGCGCATAATATTGAATGATAACTTTGAAATATTTAGTTTTTTATTTGTTCTTAAACCTGAAGTTATTCCCTGTTTGGTGATAAATTGAATGATAAAATAACATAAAAATATTTCTATTTCATTTGACTAATAATCAGACGTGTTTTGTTACACATTAAGCACTTTGATGTGCGAGCTTTTATAATAAAATAAAAAGTAAAACCAAAACGTTTTTTTTTTATAAATATGAAGTGTGTGAAATTGAGTCATATTATATGAAAACTCCGTTTTGTTTAATGGGAACAATTGTAATTTAAAGTTTGCGTAAGAAAGATTAACATTTTAATTTAGAATGAAATTTAATTAAAAGTACGAAGTTTTAGACTGTTAAAATGGACCAAAATAAACAGAAATAGATTGTGCGTAACGTAGCATTAAGTAAGAGTAAGTATATTTGAGTAAATCGACTGAAAAAAAGGGTAAAAATCATAAACTCATTTCGGAAAAAGTCTTCTTGATTATGTAGAGTATATAACAATAATAAAAAAATAAACGTAAAGGTTAAGTGAGCGATAAAGAGTTAAATATTACACAATCCAAAATACCTCGTAACGACTGTAATGAACTTAGTGTTTCCTCAGAAGAATGTGTGTGAATATCTGAGGAATCTTAAAGTGGAGCTGCGGGCTCCACATTTTAGAATGTGAAAATATTCATTATACCTACTATATTACAATAAAATCTTACAAAGCAAGATAAGATTTTATGAAACATTTTTTGGTTAATTTAATTTGTACTTCTACTACTTTGTACAGTTCAAAACGTTTGAAATGACTTTATGACGTAATATTTATTATAAAACCAACCAAGAAATGTTATATTATGTAGAATAGTAGGGACCATCTAGAAGGAATTCTTTTCATTACCATAATGACCGCTAGAGTAGATATCCCTGTTGTGCGATGCTGTGTATGTACGTCAACCCCTTTCGTTCATTATTATTATATACAGAAATTTAGAAAGGCTACGAAAAGGAATTCTATGTATGTAATATAATATATTACTTTTAAGTTTTTGGTAAAATTCTGCTTGTAAAACGAACGATGTCGTTTATATCATTTTGTGACCTGGATAAATTATTATTGTTATCAATATCTTTTCGGATGAGTTAATATCACCGTTGTACTTTTGTTTGCCCGTAGATTACAGAATTTATTCTAGATTTATGAATTTTTGGCTATGGGGTTGATTATAATATATCCAATAGTTACGGAAGGTAAAAAAATATATGCGCAGTTTTTCTTTGTAAATATTATTCAAAATAATTACCAACAGTGTCTCACCAATTCTTTATTTCCATCAAACATTCATTTAGTACTACTTCTATGTTCTGTAGTACCTATTTAAATTTCCTGTACACGCTCAAAGTATTCCTTCATTTATAATTCCTTCCTTTTCCTCGTCGTAGACGACCTACGATCCATTTCCGGCTTTTTATTAGCCTGTAGATGAAAACTCTTAACGTATGTTCACTATTTATAAGTTTTGTGACTATATTACACATGAATATTATTTTTCTTTGGAAATGTGTATCATTCAACTTGTTATTATAGAATTGATTTTAAATATATATGTTTACAAAATATTAAGATATTGATGCCTAGGCCCAGTGCTTCAAATACCAAGAAACACCACATATAAGATAGTTGAATGATATATGAGAATACCGGTGGATCACTCCAGAAGGCACTGGATAGGGTATGTATGAAATAATTTGTCTGTTGATAGATTTGGTGTGGCCAAAGACCCTGAAATCAGTAGCAATGGACATAGAATTTTTAGTGTTGCGGGTCCCAGATGTTGGAACAAGCTACCTCTGTGTCTGCGAGAGGAGGTGAATGGAGAGAGTTTTAAAAGAGGGCTGAAGACGCACCTTTTTGCTGGGATTTTCGCGTGATGGTACGGTATACGGCGCCCTTGAGGTCATGTTATGAGTAAACGGCGCTTTACAAATTGTCCATATATATGTAGGTCTCTGGAGGAAATACCTAGGTGCATTGAGCCCCCTGACACAACTGGGACAAAGGAATAACGTGTGTAAAAAATTATGTGTTTTTAATATAATTACGTAGATAATAACACACAACCAGTGCCAGCGATCATTGGAATAACGTAACTTTGAAGGATTATCACACACAGTAGCAACAATTTCATTATTGAATTAAAAATACCATCTTGGTGGTAATTTGTCGTACAAAACATTCATTTTGCCAAGTTTTAATGACACAACATAACAAAATGTATTCATACAAAAATTACGACATCTTTATAAAAATAATCTCTTTCCTTATCTCAATCTGACATTTTTAAAGTCATCCGCATCACACAAAAAGAAGTTTATGCTTCGAATAAACAAGTTTTATTTCCGTTCATTCTGTATTTCTTTTGTCACCGAAACAAAACAGAGTATAACATTATTCTTTTTATTAGATTCTTCTTTGATACTGTTGCAATGTAGGTTTTTGATAAATAATAATATGTCGTGGTGCTGTCACTGCCTGAAAGCTGTATCAGCCAGTAAATCAAATAACTAGATGGTTGTTAATTGCTTGCCTCTAAATAAATGGTTCAAAGACACCGTATTTAACAAGACTGTGCACGTTTTGACCAAATTTTAGCAAATAATTTTTCTTGCCATTGCGGCGTGGTCTATATTTCAATAAAAAACTAAAGAGTACCATGTGAGAGAGAAATATATAGGTAGGGTATTGTTCCTTTCTAACATATTTTCAGTAAATAATAAACTGTAGTTAGTATATACGAGTATAGTGCTGTGTGTTCTTTTGCTTATCTTTCAAGTCTGTTGAATGAAATTATGTTCAAGCGGACTGTACTTAAGATTATTTCAACGAAGATTAACATACATGATTACATTTATAAAAAATATAAATATTATAAATATTTAAACATAAATATTATAAATATTAGAGGTCAGTTAGTTAAAATTCATAAGTGTCTACAATGTTGGGTGCATCATAATAATTCGAAGCTAGGCATTGCATTGAATACCGACATTTAACTAACAGTCTTCTTTTACTTAACCAACTGCCTTGCCTTTTACTAAACTGGCGGCGATATATCTACAAGCCATATTATTATTTGTCTTGCATAATTCGTTCTGCACTGCAAGTATTTTGACCGTACGGCTTTTGTATTCACTTACTGTTTCTTTTTTCTAGAATGTACCTATCTACAATTAACTTTGCAATTCTTACACCGAACCAAAAGTTTACGTTTTCAGTATTTTACAATACAATGTGACTTTCTGTTGAAATAGTTAATAAAACAATTATTATTATCATTATTAACAATCAGTAAGGTAAATATTTATTTAATTTGACTATATTATGTTTATACGGGATAACAAATAAAGCATTGAAATTCTAAAGGAGTTAACTCATTCATTCGTCATATGGCACATTTGTGTCTCGAGAGACACGGTGGAACGATTGTTACGCTACCGGTGGTCTCGCTCTATTTCAATTATGAATTTTTTTTTGGAAAATATGCCAAGCTTTCCAGATAGATACAATACTTGGAAGTATGGTTGACTGGAAGATTTTGTTTTACAACAAGTCCGCCATTTGACTGCTCATTCTCTATGAATCGTTTTATACATGTTTGTCTTTATTTTATTTGTATTTTTCTAACAAATTATTGTACCGTGTGTATATCGTGTGGTCAACAAAAAAAACTTGCGACTTTCTCACAAAATAATATTCAAGAATTTTGAATGGCAGAAACAATACATAACAGAAAAACTAGTAATATTTTGAATAAAAATTATTTTGTAAAATTGTTATTCTCTTTGAGTCCTGTCGAGTATCCTTAACGTTGGCACTCACTTCTGCAAAGGCCTCTCTATTCCGTGCCTGCCAAAAGAGTTTCTCTGCATGCTCTCCTCAAGTCCAGTGATTTACATAGGACAAATACGCAAGACCTGTATGGTCATTACATGGCGTTAGTATCCTGGTTATCACACTGATGGCAGATGTTGTAATGGTATACGAAAAAAAACAAAGAGATTTTTAGCTGTGGGATCCCTCTGTGAAGACTATCTAACTAACACTAACAAATAATCAACACTGAATATTGTGAAACATGTTGCGAGAAGTTTAAATTTCCCAGAGGGAAGAAAAATGAATTATATATATGTACCTATATGTATTTTTTTCAATGCTTACGCCAACATCGCTTTATAAAGTTATGATGTAAGATTCACCAAAGAAGTTTTGGTTATTTCATTAGTTAATGTCGTATATGGAATCACTTGAAAATTAGTAGACAAGTATATTCGTTTATAAAGCTATTTCTGTCCACTGCTGAACATAAGTCTCTTCCACAATTCTCCAATAATCTCTGTCCAGGATTTAATTTTGCAACCAGTCACTACAATTTTTTTAATAACATAGTGAAAGAGGTCTTCCTCTATTCCCTGTATAAAATAATATATTATCTTATTGCCCACGGCAACATGACATTCCCTGTAAGTGAGGAATATTGTAGATTCTATAATAGTTAGAATTTCATTGTGGTGTGGACAGTAATTTATTTGATTACGAAAATTCAATATGACATTTATTTAAACAGAGCTTAAATCTATTACTCTTTTCTAAACAAATTTGTTAAAACGAAGAGGGTGCAAAGTATGTATGTTCATAATTTTATAATGGAATTATGCATTTGGAGTATCCTTCCATGTATTATAATAACCTACTTACATTGAGTTTAGAGGACAAAATGGGATTTAAAGGCAGAAGTGTGAACATCGAGTGCATTGTTATATGTACGTTGTATCTACATAATATGTGTATGAAACTAGGTCGAACATCAGAGTGGAAAATGTCCATGGGACAAAACAAATCTAATTACGTAAAGCACAAGACAACGTAGTACTGGTAAGTATGTGTTATGATAGAGCAGTAACTTTTTGATAAAAGAGAAGAACAGTTTGAAATATCAAACCATCGTTTTGTTGATCGTATGACGAGATTATTCCTTAGTCAAGATTAACTGACAGACAACTGTGAAAGTAATCGGTAGTTCAATTGTTTAGTCTGTGAATGTCAATCGAGAGATACCTTCTTCGAATCCTTATTTCTTCTCCGCTTCCGAGACACAAACATTTTGCTCACTGTGAACATAATATCAGAGATTTGGGCTAAGTTAATACAATGCGCGATAAACTCACCCATTGTAAATTTTATGTTGTGTTTTATTGTACATTTCTTGCAGACCCCATGGAATTCCATGAAATAATCGGTCTCCCACTATTTTCCGTAAGATTTTGAGTGTCCTGTAAAAGGCCAATGTTCGAAATATAAAGACATCTTAAATTCATCGTTAAGGTTAACTACCCATTCTGAATGCCTTAATTATATATTGTGGGATGTGCTGTGATGGTATATTATATTTTTTGTGAAAATTTTTTTTTTTATAAATATATCCGGGTTTTGTTTGTTATAAACCCAAATACAACCTTGTACACCTTTCACAGTAAGCTACTAAAAGCTTGTGTCGTGAAAGGGAAGTTTGCCGGCACCTGATGGTATCGAACCACGGACCCCTTGTTCACAAGGCCGAGACTCCACCTCCAGGCTACCGACGAACTATTATATTATAGTATATCAAATTGCAATAGTAAGTTGAAAGGACAAAATATGTTTTGCAATATGTGGAAATTTTACTGCATGTACGTTATAAACCACAAAAAATATCTGTTAATTGAAATGTCGTTTCTTCTCTATTCTTATATACCTATACTAAAACCAGATGCCTTAGTAAAAAGGTATATTCTGTAAATGTATAAAACAAATCTTATTAAATGTAATAAAGAAAGCCTTTCTTAAAGCTAACACTGTCACTTGTATTAGTGCAAAGTATATTGTGTTATACACATGGAAAGTTTGTAGTGTACATGTACACATATAAGTGAAAACTACCTGTGTTAATACCGAAGACTATAGTGAATACTAGCTGGCCAGTACAAATTTACTCAGAAACATGTTCTAAAATTAACAGTGAGACAATAAAAGTTTGCTGTTTTTGTTTGAACTCCATGACATTAAGATAATAATGGTCTTGCTCATTTCAATACGAAAATATTGTATATCCTATTTAGCTTTCAAAGACATAAAACTAATCTTTTTAAACGAATGCTTGTTTAAGTTTTAAAATTATGATTTTTTTCAAGGGATACAACAGCCTTACTTTACCACTTGGATCAACATTACCAATTATTGTGTCTAGGTACATAACAGATTGTCAAAGTGAGGAAGGTCTCATATTTGGGTCACGTGCTGCGTGGGGAGAAGTATCGTCTCCTCCGCCTTATATTGGAGGGCAAGATAGAGGGAAGACGGGGAGTTGGCAGAAAGCAGATGTCCTGGCTGGGCAACATTAGTGGACCGGAATCCGGACAGTGGATGACCTGTTCAGAGCAGCACAGGACAGGGAGGTTTTCGCCGGAGTGATCGCCAACGTCGGGGGGACCTGACGTGGCACAGAAAAAAGAAGAAGAAGGTACATGATATTTGAATAATTCAATAGCACAAAATTCATAAAATAATTGTTAAAAGAGGAAGAGAAGGTAGGGAAAAGGGAATACAGTTTACTTAAATGTGAAGTACTTCATCACATAGTAACTTATTATAATATAAATAGTTAAACTTATAATGTATCAAGTTATAACCACGTTATATAAATGAAAGCAATATGTATAGGCGTAATATAGGGAGAAGTGGCATAAAAGGGCCAGGTTTTGAAAGGGCCAATCGCTGTCAGATTACCTTGCGTCATGATTACTACGCATTCTTTTATTTGTTTTGGTGGCAACAATGGATGTCTCTTTCCCGCTATTAGTTGACAGTTCGGCGACACAGTGTAAACGGATTGTCTGCGCTTGTTGTTTTCTCACCAGAAAAGTAAGTTTTTTACGTTTATTAATTATTTTTTTCACTCTGATGTTAATGATTTGTATAAAATATCTTATGATTCAGTGCAATATATACAGCCTTTGCTTCAATTATTTGATTAAGTTCTGTGTAACATCATACTATAAGTAGGTGGATATTGAGGTTATTTTATTTTGATAAGCAATGGTATGAAAGGGCCAGTGTATGTAGTGATGGAAGGGCCGGCCCTTTCAATGCATGGCCCTCTCATCACGACGTTCTTATGTAGAAGTGATCTTTTTATTTTAAACTTGATTTCATTTATTTCTTGGGGTTTTTTGCAGATTTGTACTTACTTACCAAAACAATGAATAATTCAACCAAATCTAAAAGAATTCGTCCGTCCAAATGTGATATAGAGAATGCTGTCAAAGAAGTTTTAGAGAAAAAAGTAAGTGTTAGATCTGCAGCTTTGTCTTTTAACATAGGAAGGACATACTTAGGAAGAATTATTATAAGAATTAAATCTCGATGTAGAGTTTCCATGAACGACTGGATTTTATAAAATCCCAGCAAAACCGTAACAATATACCAGGTAGCACAGTTGACTAACGATGGCTTTATGGCAGCATTCAACATACAAAATATCACAAGTGGATTCCGTAAAACTGGGATATATCCTTTTAACCGAAATAATTTCACTCAAGAGGATTTTAATGCTCATATGTTACTGATAGACAAGATCCTTCTGAGATACGGCCTACAACATCTTCACAGTCGCCCAGGCTCTTAACATCTCCAGATCTTTTAGAAGTACAACCTACAACTTCTTCTCTGTCGCCCAGGCGCTTAAAATCTCCCGAGGATGTACGACCTTTTCCAAAAGCTGGTGCAAGAAAAACAGGCCAACCTAACAAACGCAAAGGAAGGACATCGATAACTACGGATACCCCCGAAAAAGACAAGCTCTTGGAAATGGAACGAAAACGTAAAGGAAAAACAAAAAGAAATTCAGAAAATAAAAACCAAAGAAAAACTGCTAAAAGCACAAAAAGACAACTGTATGCCGATAATGATTCCGAAACTTGTCTAGAGGAAAGAACTTCTTTACACGATTCGGATTCTTTAGATACCAGTTCTGGTGAAGAAATCGTAATACCTCGAAAAAGAAAAAGAACCATGGCAATACCTGTAAAGAATGCGGATAAGATAACTGAAAATAATTCTTGTCCACTGAAAATAATAAGGACTATTGACAAAGTGCTGTGGATTGGATGAAATGTAAAGTATGTCAAATGTGGGCCCATGAGTCATGTGGAAAGAAAGGTCTTTACAACTTCTTTTGCTCAAAATGTTTTTGAGTTGGTTGGTATGAGTCCATGTTTCTTTTCAGTTCCTTTCTAAATTTTTAATATATCAATTTTATTTATGTGTTTGTTACGTTGAGTTGGTTGGTGTTTATGTTTTGTTATTATTTTTTATATTTTTAGAACTAAGAATATTTTCTAAAATTTTCTAAATGTTATATTTTTTTATTTTCTTATAAGATGATGCTAAAAATTTTAACTATGTTTTGGTACATTGATTTACCAGGAGTGTGTGCTGTTTTTTTTTTATCAAATATGTTTATTGTAAACCACTTTTGTTAAATAAAATGTCTTAAGTATACTATAATCTTTTGATTATTACACCGGCCCCTTCAACACCTCCTATGGCCCTTTCAATACTACCTAGCTATGAAAGGGCCAATTTTTGAATATTGTTGGAACTAAAAAAAAGTTCCAGTTCCTATTAGCAAATATGACAATTTTTAATTCAATTTTAATGCTAAAGGACTACACTTTAAAATACTGCACCTAAGTGCATTAAATTCCTACTGACAATAAAAATATGATGCAAATAAAAAAAGTGGCCCCTTCATGCCCCCTCTCCCCTACATAATATACGTAAATGTAAGCAATCATCTTCGCACCAATAGATTACAGAAATTCAGGATGAAGGCACACTTCATCGCTGAATTTTTAAATCTTATTCGTGACGTTTGATAAAAGAGTAAAAGTCCCTGCCGGGAACTCCACGAAGCAATGAAATAGATACTAAATATAAAATATTTCTAAAGAATTAAAATTCTAGTTCTAAAATAATAATTCCAAAACACCCAAGCGTTTGAAATAGTTCAAATTTCCGAGAATTTCGCATTTACAATTATTGTCAACAACAGGCGATGATACGACATGTATACGTGTATAATAGAAACAGAATTCTAGCCAACTTCTGTGTATTTATTTCCCTGCAGGCAAATCAACATACAACAATAGTGGAATCATCATGAGCATTCATTAGGGTGTTGCATAATTAATAAGAGATCGAAATTTCGGATTCTGTTTCTGTTAAAGAAAGGAGAATTCGTTAAATAATTTACCTGAATTTCGGAGTGACCACGTTAACTGTGTTTTCACAGGGTTTGAGAATTTCGGGCCACCATAGACACAAAGGTACATTTTTTTAATGATGGATTTGTTTTTATCGAAAACTCAAAGACACTTGAACAAAGTAATATTAAACCTCAGCAGTATAATCTCGAAAGTGGAATTGTTTGACAGGGAAACTCCCAAATATTAATTTCTTAATTTAGCCAAACCTTACTACTTCTACATTATCAAAGTACCTGGATCTCACAAAAGGTATAGCCAATAGACAAGATGCACTTAATAAACATTCAGGATACTACTTCCTTTCCACCAAAATACATTCGGTATAGGTGGCAAACTTCATCATTGAATACCTATACTTTTTTTTGCACACGTACCTTTAACAGGGCATTCGAAAACTTACGGAAAAGAGAGGAAGTCCAATTCTTTGCCAGGTGCAGCATAGATAATGCTTAAGGCTTAATTTCCACAAGATTTAATTTCCTTTCAAAGATGTTTTGCACATTTTACAATCTTAAGTAATTTTCACGATGACTGGTTGCAGAAAGCCCAGGACAAAGATACCTGCAGACATATTATGGGGGAGGTTTATGTTCAACAGTAGACAGGCATAGCTAAATAAATAAGTAAGCAACTTTCGGTATTCAAGTTTGACCAAAATTGAATGAAAGTTCGAAAAAATATTTCGTCTATTCTAGAACATCTAGCTTCGGTCTGAGTGTAACCACTCTA
This sequence comes from Athripsodes cinereus, assembly GCA_947579605.1. Lineage (NCBI taxonomy): Eukaryota > Metazoa > Arthropoda > Insecta > Trichoptera > Leptoceridae > Athripsodes > Athripsodes cinereus. The sequence continues at coordinate 8,013,370 of OX388329.1, forward strand.
TATCGTTATCATATAATGAACATGTATGTAGCAATACATTAAAACATTAAACCATCAGCACTATTGAGCCCAGCGCTTCATTCCACATCCACATTATACCATTTGTGTACATGTTCGTTGGCATTTTGTAGAATCACTCCAATTACACATGCCGATTTATCCGGCTTTATTGTACACACAATTTCATAAAAAAATACTGTGTTGGTGTTTAGGCAATAGAATTCCATAATGAAATTAAAAAAAACAAATATTTTTTCTACTAATTAGATTTTTTTTAGAGTGAGACGTCGAGGACATTATCACTCTCCTTTTTGACAATGTTGCCAAATGTCAATTTCGTTGAAATACGTCTTCCTCAATAAAATCAAATTGCAGAAAAAATATTTGCTTTTTAATTATTGTGTACTAAAAGTTTATTTTAATAGAATTAAAATAAATTCAATATAAAACACCATACTACTTTCACTATGAACAATGTTTGACTGAGATATCATTCGGTTAAACACACATCGTTGAGTTTTTATTAGAAACTCAATAAAAAGTTTTTTTAATAAATACTCACTCATGATGGGTGTCTACCCGAAAGGTCGCCATATCCAATATTGTTCATAGTGAAAGCAATACAGTGTTTTATTGGTTTTTTAATTTCATATAATATATTTGATTATATTATATAATAACACTTTCCCACCTGGAGAACTCTGATAAAAATATAGTTATCACTTTTTCCGTGTGAATTTTTGTGTTTTATGCTCTGTTAATGGCAAGTTGTCTGATAAAATCATACACTATATTAAGCATATTCGTTTCAACAATGATACGGTATGCCATCCATCCAGAATGACTGAAAAAGGTCGACACGTGTTTTTTTTTACTTCTACATAGATAGTTCACAGTTTATTCCACACGTGGTAAATCCTATGATAGTATAAATACAAATAAAATAAAATTGTATAAAATTTTGTAAGTTGATAAATACAAACCGTTAAATATCATTTAGTCCAGAAAAGAGGAAGACTACGCCAGAGTGATAGCTGATTTTGATGGTATCTTCCAATATTAGCCACGTCCAATATTGTTCATAGTGAAAGCAATACAGTGTTTTATTGTTTTTTCAATTTCATATCTTCTTCTATCAGTGCCATATCAGGTCCCCCCGACGTTGGCGATCACTCTGGAGAATGCCTCCCTGTCTCGCGCTGTGCGGACCAGCTCTCCCATCCGTGTTATTCCGGTCCATTACCGTATATTCCGCAGCCACGACATCTGCCTCCTTCCCACTCCACGACGTCCCTCAATCTTGCTTTCTATTATCAACTGCAGAAGCCGATACTTATCGCCTCGCAGAATGTGGCCCAAATATGAGACTTTACGAACCCTAATATTTGTCAGGAGCTCTCTATTTGTATGTGCTCTGCGTGGTACTTCTGTATTGGACACCAAGTCTGTCCACGGTATTCGAAGCATTCTTCGATGAATCCACATCTCGAATGCCTCTAACCGATTCATTGTGTTAACCTTAAGTGTCCAAGTTTCGCAACCATACAACAGCACAGACCAGATATGACACTTTATCATTCTCTGACGGAGCTTCAAATTAAGGTTGTCATTGCAGAATAGTGCTTTCATCTTATTAAAAGTGGCTCTTGTTATTCTGTAATATAGGTATATTATATAAATATGTATATTTATATAATATACCTATATTACAGAATAACATAGGTATATTATATGAAATTACATCTTACATGGTACTCAAAGAATTAATCATGTTCTAACAATTCCGTACTTTATTTGTTTTTCTTTAGAGGGTGGAAGAGCTGTTCTGACTAGCATAGAACAGAGGAACCTACGCCAAGATAGGTATAATATTAATACAGAGAAACCTAAATCCGTCGTCAGGGGGACCTGACATGCCATTTAGAAGAAAATATGAGAAATATTTATAAATATTTTTTTTATGGGAATTTTTGGAATACAGATAGGAGTGTTAGGTAAAGAGATGAAGTAAAATTGAAATAATAGAACCTAGTCGGTACCCTAATTCCTTATTTAATGTAGTAGTAATCATTGTAATGTGTACCTACGATAATAATATTCTATTGAATGTATTGTTCAACCTGCCAATCTCAATTATAATTGACCTATCAATGGCTTTTGGATTGAATTATCCCGGTGTTAACAAGCCGATCTGTTCGTATTATTATTAACATAAATAACTTTATACAGGGTATCCACTAATGAATAGTTTCTTTTCCGTATTGAATCTATTGAATAGAAATACAAAAAAGAAACAGACGCATTTACATAATTATATTATTATATTCGAGTTAACAGTCTGACGTTAAAAATATTATTATTTTCATTGATTGCATCGGCATTAACTTTGTTACACTTCATTTTAAATTATCAAATAAATCGAATATTTATTTTTATTGTTTAATGACACTATTGAGCATGACTGAAGCACGACCGGTTTCGCGGAGATTACATCGTCAGGTGCTGATCTATACTGAATAAAACAAAAACAAATATCAAAGTTGATAGTACATACATACTCAATAGTACATAACATTAAACAATAATAAGATATTATATTCATTTTGTTTGATATTATTATTTATTTATTTTTCCAATATACTATAGTTTACGAGAGTCCTGCTAAAGGCAAGCGTTCGAAAAATAAACTTATTTTACATCTTAATTTTAGCGATGAGGTTTGCCACCCATCCTGAATATCTCAATTTTTTGTTGGATTAGCCATGCATACTTCTCAAAAAAAGACTTCTACATAAGACTCTACATATTATTACTCATGATCACACAAATGCTATGTAATCAAGCTAATGCCGATGAAAAAATATTAATTTAAAATATTCAAGAAAAGGGTTTTTCACAAAAAATCTGATGCAATGATATCGTTGTAATAAGAACGGTGTATTGTGAAATTTGAGACTCCAAACTGTTGGAAATAAATAGGCAAATAAAATGATATAAGATATATTGCATTATAAAATAGTATATTGTGCTTATGTTAGGAGCCAACTAGAGTATGCGACCACTGTCTGGTCCCCAAATTACGCTGTGCACATCAATACTATTGAAGCAATTCAACATAGATTCTTACGACACGTGAACTACCGCCTGGGTATTCCCATTGATGGTCTGAACTATGATTTTTTTGTTGATGGAGATGAGGCTCGGTAGCCTACATGATCGCAGATTGTTGTTCGATCTCCTTACACTGAAGAGAATAGTGACTGGCTCTCTGAATTGCCCAGAGTTGCTTAGCTTAGTAAACTTGCGTGTCCCGAGTTGTAACACCAGAAGTCAGGCATTGTTCTATGCTGCGGGATCATCATCCAATTATATCTATTACTCATCGATGAATCGACTCCATGTAATAGGGAATAATTACAGTGAGATCGATATTTTCAACGATTCGGAGTACACTGTGAGGAGATGTGCTGTGAGCAGGTTTATACGAGGGTACATGCTTTCCGTTGAGAATCCCCTGTAGTTACTACTGTCATGTTTTTGTATTCATTGTCACTTATGTGTTGATTGTGTTTGTTTCAAGTTTGTTTTTGTAAGTTATTGTACTTTAAAGGCTATTTAGCCGTATATTATGTTAATAAATAAATAAATAAATAAAATAATTGTTCAGGTGAGACAAATAACATCGTTCTTTTTAACAATCTCTTATTCTCAAAACACTATGTATTTTACAAGGTAGGCATTAATATGTATATTTATCAAAATATTATTATATTGCGAATACAATGGCGTGCGTATAACTATTGAATAATATATACAATAATTAATTAGCCCTTTGTTATCAAATATACTACCGATGATAGATAATTATCATATTATTAATAATTTGTTCAACAATACGAATGTTACTGTTCGCTTCGAATTACGCGTTGTTTTACTACTGCGTTAATGATACGCTCAATTAGTTCAATCGATTTTCTTCATTTTGTGTGCAATCTTTTACTCATTTATTATTTTATGACCCATGTATGTTTCTATATTTTTAATTTTCTAACCGTAGGTGGAAGACATCGCATTCTAGCGATAAACTCGCCTTCTGTATATTGAATTGTATAGCTGATATTTTTATGATATTTTGTACTGATTAGAAATATTGCCATGAATAATGAAGAACAAAATAAACAAACAAACAATTGGAATTGTGTGCAGAAGTGAAAGAATTCTATATGAATTTTCGTTCGTTATTTATCATTTTCCGAGGTCACATATATATATATATATATATATATAAATTTAACACAAATGAAGTCACAAAATATTTAGAAAAGTTAAAGTCACATTACTCGAAAGTGCCCTGGATGGGACTTGAACCCGTAAACCATTCATTTCGCGGTATGTACAATTTCAATGCGGTTTGTCCAATTAAATCACAAAATGGTTGACAAACTTCATCGCTAAAATTAAAATATAAATTTCTTTACTTTTTCAAACTCCTCCCGTTTACTGGATTCTCGGGAACTCACGGAAAATAATGGGAGACCAATTCTTTTCCGGGTTTAACACGGTTAGTTTTTCGACTTTGGAGCTTATAATACAGTGTACAAAATACCCACTTTAATATTATTTTAACTGAAACACACTTATTGTGTCCTTCTGTATTACTCCTAAACCATCTGCTATCGTAATCTTTCCCAAAATGAACGTTGCAATATTATACAGATTTATATTTTAAAATCTCGATATTATTGGTTAGATTAACTTATATTCGATATTATTGGTTAAATAATTAAACAATTATTTGACGTGGATGAAACATAAAACCAACACGTACGCAGTTGCTAGCTCCAAGTAACAGAAATAAAAATTATAAAACATAATATCTCAATACTTAAAAACATTTTATAAACCCGTGATAATTTTTTTTTACATATAAAAAGTATAGATACATTAAATCATAAACGGTGTATTCCAGACAATGATTTACATCTCACACCTCATATCAAATTTCCCCGATATGATCTTACGTAACCTCAATTTATTATTGTAAGTTATTTTCTTCCCGTAGGAAAAACCAAGGTTCTTTGACAGGTAACGATATGCAAACGTAAGCCCTTTAACTTTCAAAAGATCTCTCCCACCATCACGGGTCGTATACATTATTATACAGAATTTGGTGGAGGAAACCCACTACAATTTCTCGATCACGTAAATCTGCTATTTACATGCAAGTACATTTTATCATATGTAACGGGTATACCACTTTTACATGGGAACTATGTACTAAATGGGGTAGGTACTTGAATAATATATTTTTTAAGATAAAAAAGAATCAAAAGAAACCGATTTCGGAATCGTTCCTGGAATAATGATTTTGTATATTTAAAATAGGTACACAAATAAAACGTATTAGACTCGTACATGGGTATTCGATATACCTGACTTGTTTTATGTAAATATATCTACTCTATTACTTTTCGCGTCCCGCGTACATCTTATCACTTTTATGTGTAGCGACTAGCGACAGACGTCGCCTTGTCATTTCATCCATTGGGTGGGCATCGTCTTCAATTAAACCGGATTCCCACAGTAAATTATCTACAGATAGGTATTCTACTGACACTGACAGGTATAATAATAATAAAATAATCTTTTAACTTGGATGTAATACCTATGCTCTGTGAAAAAAAATCGAGTTAATATGAATATTTGTATTCACCCTTTTTTGCCCTTTTACAACCCAATATGCAGTTCAAATTGAAAATAACCATTTTATTTCAAAGCTTTTTTGAGTCACTTTTTTCCACCATATTCCTTAAAATGCTCTTTAATTTTTTATTTTATGAGAAATCAATATATTTTTAAGACAGGCCCAACCCTTCTATGTTGAAGATGCCAGAACCACATATAATTTCAACTCAGTTCTGAATAGGATTCAGCGTACGGAGAATGAATATTCTCACGTGATGGACTTGTATGGTGTGGATCTGGCCAAGTATAAATAAAGTTTGAGAAGAGCATTATTATTTCATCTCGACAGACTAACTGATTTTTTTTTTCGCTGCTGTTCCAGTGTTTCATATTTATGACAAAGGTCTTCCTGCTGTGTGTGTTTTATTTTTTATAATTATGTTTGTATGTTGTATCTTATGTCTATATGTGATTTGATATCTATGATTGTGGATCTTTTGATGTTTTTTTTTAATGTATAAAAAAGCTTATTAATAACTGTTAACGAATGAATAAATAAATAAACATACGTATTTTGTTAGAATAATTTGAGACTATCAGCGCAAAAGTGGTGTAGCCCATCATTTTTGTTGGTTACGGTTCTAGTGTAAAATACATTATGAACTTTCAATGCAATAGTGGAAAAAGCCACCTAATGATAATAATTAATTCAATTAAAATAATCTATATTTTCAACCGACGTTACTGGGTGGAATGTTGAAATAATTATAAATAAAACACTTATTTATAGTCAATCCATTGTGACTTTTCATTAGACGCGAGCCGGCTTTCAAGTGCTTCCGCTCTCATTATCAGGCTAGCGAAAAGTACAGAAATTACAATTTGGTGACGAATATATATGTATAGTATGTTACTGGATAGCAATACAAAAGTGGTGATTAAGACAGTAGTAACAAACAATTGAAATAGAGTACCGTTGTGGGCGGATTTTAAGAAAAACATCTCCAACACTTGCTTTTTAACGATATTGGGGAAACCATAAAAACACGTTATCGTTAAATTTAGAGTTAAGAATTAATAAATGATTAAGACAAACTCTTTCAATTTTAATTTGAAAAATTATACGGGTTTGTAAATTCAAATTTGAACATTTTTACCTAGGCTTTTTTATAAATATACCTATTAATAAAATTCGAGGATTAAAAAACATATCTTCAATTTTGAGCCAAATATGTACCTACTTTTTTATTTATTGACAAATTAATTTTGGTATAACCTATATTTCAGAAAACAGTTATAAAATATACAATAACTTAATTCATAATAAAAAAAGTCATAAGAAACGAAATAGTTCGTTGGAGGCATCGTAAAAAACTAGGGAGGTAATAATAATATGTTAGTAAGTCAAGGAATCGGTTAAGAGGACAAATTGCAAAACCAAAGGAGTATTTATATATAGCAATGGAAGACATAATACAAAAATGTCGACTCATCATGTATGTGTAATAAAATATGTAGGAAGGTAAAAACATTTCCGTATGAACATATACACATATGTGTGTATGTCGGGTTAGTGTGAATCTATACGAGTACATTATTTAAAGGAGCTTTTCAGGAGTTTCCGTCTTCAACGTCATCATTACGCTAGCCTGATTGGTAACGAGCCAGCTTTCAAGAATTTCCGCTCTCACCAACCGCTTTGCGACCGATTCCGTGGAAGAACTAGATATTATATGAAAGTGTTAAATTTCTTAAAAAAAAAATTGTCACAAAAATTGCCAAACAATATGATATAATAAATTTAATGTTTTTGTGTTACACTTAAAAAGAAAAGTCATAATCAATAAAATAAATAATAAAATAAAATAAAATAATCTTTATTGTGGTATAAAGTAGCACAAATGGCGGGTTTATTGCCTTTAGGCAATTTCTACCAACCAACCAAATGTGAGAGAGATACGAGATACATTAATATTGATGTACATAGTTAAGTACATAAAAGAAAAGATATAATAAAAAATAAATAAAATATATACAGGTACATATAACTTAAGTAGGTATAAGTAATAAAAACAAAAAGCATAATAAAATAATACAAATAGTATAGACTCGATCATAAATATACAGACATATACATACATACATACACATACATACATACATACATACACACACACACACACATGCACACATAGATATATATATATATACATACATATATACACATAGGGGTGAGGGGAGGGAGGGGAGGGGAAGGGATATGGTTAAGTTGAGTTATTGAGAGAGAGATAGTGATGTTTCAGTCTGCTTTTGAATATAGAAATAGTAGGAGCAAGTCTGATCAATAAGGGTAAATCATTCCATAACCGAGCTGCGTGTATAGTGAATGAAGATGTAAAGAAGGATGATCTGTGAGTGGGAATGGTCAACGTACCAAGTGCACCAGAACGAAGAGGCAAACCATGAGATGCCAAAGGTGCAAAACGAGACTTTAGGTAGTTCGGAGTAGTTGGATTGTGGAGAACATTAAAGAGAAGACAAAGAATATGCAGATTTCGACGCTGTGACATTTTTAACCATTTGAGCTCGTTGCGATAGTGAGAGATGTGATCAAATTTACGAAGCCCGTAAATAAAACGAATGCATATGTTTTGTAAGCGCTCAAGTTTCATTTGTTGTTCGTTAGTAATGTCCAGGTAGGCTACATCCGCATATTCCAGTAGAGGGAGAAGTAGAGTTTGGGACAGAAGAATTTTAGTCTCTAAAGGAAAAAAGTTTTGGTGACGTTTAAGTGAATGGAGACTAAAGAAAAACTTACGACTCCAATCTGGGGCTGCCAGGATAAATTTTGGTTGAGAAATAAACCGAGGTTCTTGACCTTTTTGGAAAGAGGAATTTCAGAATTATTAAGGTATAGATTGGGTAATAACTCCGATCGAATTTTAGATAAGAGGCGGGAACTACCAATAAGAATAGCTTGAGATTTAGAAGGGTTGAGTAACAGACCATTTTGCTGTGCCCAGTGAGAAATGCGGTCCAATTCACCATTTACGTGACTAAATGCAAGCTGAGCTTGATCCAACTCGAAATGTGAATAGATTTGTAAGTCATCTGCGTACAGATGATGGTCAATATCTATATGTTCGACAATTGAGTTGATATAGAGCGAAAATAAGAGAGGTGATAGGATTCCGCCTTGAGGAACTCCTGCCGTCAGTGGTAACCAATCTGATGTTTGATTATCATTCATTTTAATAGATTGAGTCCTATCTCTTAAGTAAGAATCAAACCAACGAATTGTGCTGTCGGAGAGATTGTAATATTTTAATTTTGCGAGAAGTATGTCAAAGTCGACAGAGTTAAAGGCGCTGCTGAAATCAAGTAGTAAGAGAAGGGTGAGTTTTCTTTCTTCCATAGCGCCTCGTATATCGTCAGTCACTTTGACAAGGGCAGTAGTGGTGCTGTGCCCACTACGGAAACCAGATTGAAAGGGAGAGAGTATGTTATGAGAAGTGAGATGGTGGACAAGTTGTTCATGAACAACCTTCTCCATGACTTTTGAAAAAATGGGAAGAATTGAGATAGGACGGTAGTCTCCTTCCGTTATAGGATTAGATTTTTTGGGGAGAGGTATGACGTGAGCTTTCTTCCAAATGGAAGGAAAAGTACCGGAATCTAGTGAGAAATTTACAATGTGAGTTAGTATTGGCAATATAGGATCAATGATAAATTTAACGAATATTACGCTCACGCCATCAGCTCCAATCGACTTGGATTGGATTGAATTGACAAGCTTACGGATGGTATCATTAGATACATGAGAGAAATGAAATATGGGTTTACCAAAATCAGGCAGGTTTTGAATATATGAGAGAGTGGAGTTTTTTATAGATTGGCTGAAATTGCAAGGTGGGGTAGCAAAATGGCTATTTAAAATATTGGAGTCAATGCTTATTTTATTTTCTACCAAATCATTGCGATTCACTCCCATAGCACCCAGGCCTCGCCATATATCGGATGAAGTCCGATTAACGAAAATTTGCTTAAAGTGTGCACGCTTGGCATTTCTACACAATTGGTTGCAGCGGTTACGGAGGATACGGTAAGAATCCCAATTCGAGGGAGTACCAGATTTGGTAAATTTTACCTTAGCCCTGTCACGTCTCCCCATCAGGCACCTGATCTCGGTCGAAAGCCATGGAGCTGGAGGGCGCTTGATACGCACTAATTTCAGAGGTGCATGTTTGTCATTTAACCATTGAAGAGAATTGTTAAGTATCTCAACCTTTTCATCAACAGAATTTGAACAATATAACCTGTTCCAATTTATATTGTTAAAGTCAGATAGTAAACTGTCGATGTCGAGGCCACGATAACTTCTCAACAGCACCATTTTTGGCTTTGGCCTTGGACATTTGACCCGATACCTGACAAATATGAGATCGTGATTAGAGAAAGCAGGTGCCGGGAACTGTCCATGGAGTGAAATTTTTTGGGTCTCAGATGTCAAAATGAGATCAATTAATGATGATGAGTCTTTAGTGTGATGTGTAGGTGAAAGTGGGAGGATATTTATGTTCAGTGAGTAAGTCAAATTTTTGAGATGAGAGGTACGGTAGTCATCCAGGAGTAAAGAGGTATTTAGATCACCCATGATAATGACATCATTGAAAAGGGGTAATAGACTTACAAGGACAGTTTCCAGTTTGTTAAAATAATTAATACAGGGTGGGCAGTATATTACCCCGAGTAGTATGGATGTTTCGTGAATGTGAATTTTTATGAAGATGTACTCGGGTTCAGCTGCGTAATTAGATGGAGATTGTTCAATTATAGAGTAAGAAATGTCATCACGCAGGTATACACATACACCACCGGCTCCCCTCCCTGTTCTGTCATTACGAATTAGTTGATATCCTGGGAGAGAAAATTGGGAAGAGGGTAAAGATGGCTTTAACCAGGACTCACTCACCATTAGGGCATGAAAATTAACATCTGAGAAATTAGCTAGTAGGTCATCATAGTGAGCTGGTAGACTTTGAAAATTTATGTGACAAATATGAAGATCTTTAGATTTTAAAGGAAATACAGAGATAAGACTATCATGTAAAGGTTGACAGTTCCCAGAAGAATCAGATGTATCAGACTCGCAAGAAGAAAGAGCTGAGTAGAAAGAATCATCACTATGACTGAAATTATAAGGGGAAGGGGGGCTATCAGGAATGGATAAATATGAATCGTCGGGAGATGAATACATATAATATAAATATATATAAATTAAAAATAAATAAATATATAAATAAGCTACTCAATATATAGATAAAATAATAATAAATATAGACTCAATTTACTGATAAGTAGGCAAATATGTGTACAAGTTGCACCTCACGTAGGTAAATAATTCACAAAAAAAAAATATGAAAAATATGTGGAACTAAGATGGAGTGTAAATAAACAATTGTAACATTATAAAAAACCCTATGAAAAGGGTACTTATGCATTCATTGATAATGAGTAAAATATCCGCAATAGAATAATTGAGACTAATGCAGTAAAGAGAATACAAAAAACACAGGTATCTCCATCAATTAGGAAAAAGGAACAGATAAGAGATGTTAAAAAGTAGGATTAAACATGCGTGCATGCAAATAAAATAAATAGAAAAACAATAGTGTGTACAAAAATATTAAAAAAGACATAAAAATAAAATAATAACCCATCAGAATTTATTAACTTTCATACAGCATTTCGCATAATAAATAATAACCCATAGAATCTCCAAAGGAAAAAAAAAAGCATGCCTGAAACAAAAAATTGATCATAACCTAAGAATGTAGGTATATGTGAACAAGTCTTAATTACCAGAAAAATCATATTACTAAAATAAAATAAAACATGTTTATTACGAAATAGCAACACCACGGACTGTGCGCCTGCGCACACAGTTGTTTATAGTTACCTCACGCCATATTGGATTATAAAGAAAAAAAATAGAACAAAACAATTAAGTACATCATGGGCGTAGAGTGACCGAAGTATAAAATTATAAGTCTTAAGAAAAATGTATAAAGTGTGCAGAAACAGTAAAATAATAAAATTTAAGTTTATTTTTTACTTTAAAATAAGGTGTATCGCTTTGCGACGGTTAATTAGAAAGTAGTGGCTTACAAATAATCGTTCAATAAGTGTATGTTATTATGTGTACATTTGAGATGGATTTAAAAACAATTCGCACGAACCGCGACAAAAGAAATTACTAAAAACAAACAACATTGGCAAATACTCCTCCTTCACACAACAAAATTCGTCATTCGAAAAAAGAGGACAGCAAATACGTTTCTATGTACCCAAAGAGATCAATGCAAAAATATTAAACTGTGATAACTGTATGTTTACTGTATTAATACTGAAATAAAATCAATCTTATCACTGTCAATATGAACTATTATTTATAGAACCCTGGAAAATTAAGGTTGATAACAGATTATATGAGGCCGGTAGGTACATAATGTAAATAGAGTGGCAGTACCAAACATTGTCTTCTAATTCTGAGAAATCCTAAGAGTCATCTAAGGTTAGTCACACAATAACATATGCACAATCATTTAGCCACACGAACTCTTGTCTTCCTCTTAGTGGTGTCCTGACCTAAATTTGAAGGTACATTTGTCGAAGTAGTCTGTGTGGTACCTGGTGCCCCGGTATGGACTTGCAGCCTAAGTTGTTCCAGATCCCTAGTAGTTAATAAAGTGGAGACCTTATCGTTAGTTTTTGCATATATCCTCCCAGAAGAAACCCAGGCATTCATTCCCAACAGCTCCCTGGCACCCTTGAATATCAGTAGTCGCTTTTTGGTCAGAAATTCCGTTATCAAGAATGGAGACCCTTTCAATTTTCTCCTGTCAGAAATTATCTTCCTTTGCAAATTCAATGAATCCAAACAAACGGCTATGGGTCTTGCTTTTGCTGATATCTTCCTTCCTAGACGGTAAACGTTAGAAATGGCCTCTGGAAGGACACTAACACCAATTCTGGACGCGATTGTATCAGAAACCCTTTCACGAAGGTTTTCTCGCTCTTCCTCTGGTAATCCATGCAGGAGAAAGGTCGATTTTCGATCAGATGTTTCCAAAGTATCCACTTTGTCTTCCAGCTCCGATATTGTCCTTCTCAGCTGGTTAAGGGCCTCGTCCGTCTTCTTCATATAAATAACAAAATTGGATTCGAGCAGATCCAGCTTTTCGTTTCCACTTCCAGGGGATCGGAGGGACTCCAGCTCTTTTTTGAAAGCTGCCATCTCCGTTCTGAAATCCGACTCCATCCTCCTCATCTGTTCCATCTTACGAATTTTAGCTTCCCTTGCGATATTATTCACCGCGCGAATTTTATCAGCGGACCGCCATTCGCGACCATAGACGATATTTTGTCAACAACAATTGATTTTGTATCAACATATGATTATAAAAAAAATTAAACACTGTATAGTGTCCAAATTATTTTAGACAACATATTATAAATTTCGACACTATACAGTGTTTAAAAAATTATATATAATACATATATTGTACAAAGATATATATTTTATATAAGTTTGGTCATTTTTCTATCTACTTACAGATACCATCGTGGCATATCCCACAATTGGAGGAGCTAGTAGATTAACTCCATATATAAGATATTTGACATACCTTGTCACTGTATTAATTAAATATGTTCAATGTCTTATTATTAGACGGTAATTTACAGATATCATCTTTTACATGACGCTTGGAAACTTACAGATAAGATATGAGTGGGATACCTATTTATATAGCTGTGTTCAAAGAATGAAAACTAAAAGTGTTAACCAGGGTAAGCGAAAAAATGCAACTCCTTAAAAGAATCAGCCAACAACGAGCTAACTAGATGGGCCACAAGGCACCCAGGCACCCAGGACTGCTCACCGCCATCGCGGAGGGTAGGACCGAAGACACAAATGGTAGAGGCCGACCAAGAGACGTTTATATGGACCAACTGAAGAGGGACATGAACTGTGGCTTATACGTAGAGCTAAAGAGACTGGCTGAGAATAGGGAGGAATGGAGAAGAAAATCCAAACCCGTTGCAGATCAATCCAATGAATTGTAGCCCATTATATAGGTGAAACATACCTGAAACAAAAGAAAATATATTTTATTAGTAATTAAAACACACAAAACTATTTGATTATATAAATCATTGTGATTAATATGAACTGCCTCAAGAAGTGATGTTCAATATGTATTATATGCAGTATATTTTTATAAATAACTGTTATAGGAAAAACCTTAATGAAAGCGTCTATACTACCACTAACTAAATTAAATTATATATATCTACCTATGATAAACCTACTACAAGAAATAATGGTTAGGACGGCTGAGGAGACAGACCATACTGAAAATACCTCGACGATCTATGCGAGGATATGAGCTTCTGATCGTAAGAAGAGCTGAAGAGAATCGCTCGGGATTGAGTGATATAGAAGGAAAGATGCAAGAATCTGCTACAAAACAATCCACAATATTGAAACCAGAGAAAGAAAAATGAGTAAAAAAAATTTAAAACTTTTTAAAGTAAACAAAAAAAATGTTTAAATATAAACCTAACCTAGAAAACAATATTCACTTAAACACAAAGCGAGAAAGCATGTTGGATGTAAAGCATGACTGGCATAAACATGTATTATTTAAATGGAAAAACTTACTTAGCTGTTATACGGATAATACTACATAGAGAAGAAAATTCTTTCCAATTTGCATTCAAGGTAAAGTTATTTCTCTTTGTTTATACAAATAAACAGCAATGTTTCACGCCAATCTCTCAATGAATCAAACCAAAAACACGAGAACTCGTATTTCATTTCATTATTTTTAAAACAAAATTAAAATAGCAAGATAATTGAATAAACTCGAAACTGTAGCTTTGACTGAAATTTTTTTAATAAGTTGAATTAAAAAAAAATAAAGTTTGAAGCGGTGTTTTCATCCTTTGAAATATCCAAGCCCCACATAATTTTACCACGAACAAGGTCTGTCAATGCTTTGAGTTTTCATAACATCGATCCCTACCCTTAACTTTACATGTATGCATATAAATCAATACTAAAAGATGAGGTAAAACTGTTTATACAACTATTATATCTAACTAAGTGACACGTTACCCACCAGCAGAGACAATATTAGAGTTCCAACTTTATCTCTAAATAACATTGTTTCCTATTAATGACAGTCTATATTTCTTATAAATGTAGGAATTTGAACTTTTGGTTCATCACTGAGTATGTGTAAAAAAAAATATTGTTTTATACTTTTGAAGTTAAAACCAATGAACAGTAAAGAATAATATAAAAAATAGGGTTGCTTTATAAGTAAGGTGTTCATTCAGTCAAGGTTTATTTTAGGCAGGTCAAACAAGTAATGTTTAAATATATTTTTCATTCTTGGTAGATATGACTGATATTTATACCTATGTGTACAAATATATTCAGTATTTACATACTCTTCACATTTAAACAAGTCATTCTTGTTTCAGTTCAAAACTGCTAGTTATTTATTTATTTATTTATTTATTAATCAGAGACACAAACAGAAAGTTGACAAAATACACACAAAAAAATAAAAACAACATACATTGATTCGGCCAGGCCAACCCCCCAATTAAGTGTGTCTACAGCATACACAATATTAATGTTAACAAAAGAAAAATAGAGAAAAAATAAAAAACCAATCAAACAAAAGCAGATCACAATCACCGCAGGCCCAGTACAAACTGAACCTGCACCAAACAAGCACCGATCAAAAAAACAAAAAATGTCAATCTACAAAGATACCAAAGTTGGAGGCAACACTCCTTCTGAACACCGTCAGTGAATGACAAAAGACATCCGCACCATCCACGCAATGTGAGCATAAAACATTATATAATCTACACATTCTGCTGATTGGACTATTTTGACTGACATTGTTACTATGTCTGTCCATTAAGAAAGTTCTTAGGTTACGTAGGCGGGGATTTGCTGCATAAAAATTCAATGAACTGACCGACACAGTATCTACATTACCATTGATCATTTTATGAAGCATAGTGAGATCCGCAAGTATTCTCCTGTCCCTCAGTTTATCCATCTTAAAAAAGGAAAGACGATCCTCGTAACTTTTCAAAAATCTGCCCTGTCCAGCCCTATATGACAAACCTCTCGTGAAGCGTCTCTGGACCCTCTCTAATGCATCAATATGCACCTCGTACATTGGGGACCATATCAGCGAGTTGTATTCTAGAGAGCTACGAACCAAGGAATAATACAAAATCTGGAAACTGTTTGTTCTTTTAAATTTATGCGAAATACGACTTATAAATCCCAGTTTCCTATTTGCGCGCATGATGATATCATTATAATGACCACGAAAACTAAGTTTTGAGTCTAATGTGACACCCAAATCACGTACTTCGTTCACTTTAGGTAAAGTTTCGCCCCCCAAGACATAGTTAAATTCTATAGGTTTTCTTTTATTTGTGAAGGTTATACTGTGGCATTTTCTAATATTCAGTGACATCTCGTTCAGTTCACACCATTCTGTCAACCTCCAAAGATCATGTTGCAATTTCAGGCAGTCATTAATTGATACTATAGGGAGAAATATTTTAAGGTCATCAGCGTATAACAGTGTATGACAATCCAAAGCAACGGGTAGGTCATTTATGAACATAAGAAATAGCAAAGGACCCAAATGCGATCCCTGGGGAACCCCCGAAGAGATCAGAGATGGTGGTGAATCAAATCCGTCGACAACTACATACTGTGATCTATCATGTAAGTAAGATTCAATCCATCTTAATAAACCACCATGTATTCCACAAGCTTTGAGTTTGGACAAAAGCATTCGATGATTGACCTTGTCGAATGCTTTACTGAAGTCTGTGTAAATAGCATCGACTTGTATTTTACGATCAAAGGAGCGGGAAATGCAGGTGACGAATTCCAGAAGATTTGTGTTAGTTGATTTCCTCGGTACAAACCCATGCTGAGAAACACAAATATAACTCCGAAAGTGAGCAAAAAGTCTTTCATAAACAAGCTTTTCAAAAACCTTTGAGATACAAGACAAAATACTAATTGGTCGATAATTAGTGACATCGCTCTGGTCTCCAGATTTAAAGATGGGAGTTATCATAGCCACCTTCCATAGATCAGGATAAACACCCTCACTAAGAGATTTATTGAATATTATGTTAAGTGGAATTGAAAGTTCAGAAGCACACTCTCTCAAGAAAATTGGGTGAATCTCATCTGGACCAGAACCCTTGTTTGGATCTAGCCTGCTCAATTGCTCAAGAACCTCACCCCTAGTTACACTAAAAAATCCCAATGTATTAACCTGATTTTGGTTATCAATGAAATCACCAGAGCCGCCCCGAGATGAATCGTTAAAAACAGAAACAAAGTATTCTGAAAATAGTTCTGCAATTTTTGGACCTCCCTCAACGCGAACGTCCCCATGATGCATACAATTTGGAATTGAGTGGCCTTTACCCCCCTTAGATTTCGCGTATTCCCACAAGGGCTTAGTGGACACTGGTAATGAGTTCTCAATGTTATCCATATACTTAGTGTAGCATTCATGCAGGCTTTTCTTAGATCTCGCTCGAAGGCACGTAAACATTTGATAATCTGTAAGATTTCCAAATTTCTTCCATTTTTTATGGGTTCTGTCCTTCTCCTTCAGTAATTTTATAAGTGAACTAGAAAACCATACAGGACATTTATCCTTATTGTTTTTCTTTTTGGGAGTAAATTCTTCGATTATTTCACCTACAATATTATAAAAATGCTGCAAAGATTCGTTGCAATTCATATTCAAAAATAAACGTGACCAATCTAAAGATGATAATTTTTCCCGACATTGAATATAATCAGTTTTCCTAAAATTGAGTCTCACACGATCACGGTTATATTTCAGATAGTCATCACTACTAACAGATAAATTCGACAACAAAGCAGGGTGATATTCATCCAACCTGACAAGGGGTGCAGCCATAGAAACCCCCAAATGGAGATCCGACATGACCAAATCAAGCATTCTACCATTACAATTCTTGACATGATTAAATTGTTTAAAGTTACATAATGACAAAAGCTCCAAAACTAACTCTGCCTTCTGGCCACCAACACTCTCCCGCGCAATAGCCTCCGTATTACTTTCATTCCAGTTGATGGAAGGAACATTGAAATCTCCCAATATGATGTTGTTAGATTTAGAACACGAGTTCATGCATATTGAACAGCAGTTATTGGTAAACTCAGAGAAAATGGGCAGGGGAGTGTCAGGAGCGAGGTACACAAGGCACAAGTTTAAGGTTGATTTTGAGTGATTAAATCTGATAGAAATCCATATATCCTCAGCTTGAGTCTGCCATCCCGGTCTTGGAATTACGTTAATAGATTTTTTCACGGCAATTAACACTCCACCACCGTCACTTCGATGTGTAGATAAACGATCTCTTCTATATACAGAGTATCTAGTGTCTAACAGCTCACCGTCCCTGACAGACTCGTTCAGCCATGTTTCAGTGAGGCATATTATGTCATAGTTGTTGTTCAGTATTTCAAGTGACAATTCGTGTGTCTTAGATCTGAGGCCTCGGACATTCTGATAAAAAATATTAAGCTGCTTCTCGCCGATGCTAGATATACACTCACCTCCTTCATCAATCTTAATCATAAAGTTAGAGTTTATTTAGACAGTCCTTGTTGAAAATTGTGATCGCTTGAGAGTTTTCATCCCTTCGCATCAATATCCTCCCATGTCGAACCCAGAGAAATTTGTAGCTTTTTGCTTTGGCAGCAAATCTTGCTGCAGCGTGAAGCTCTTTACCAAGTGGCGTTAATTGTTCACAAACGTAGATAGGACTGTTACTCGGAAAGCCAATATGTCCAGCATTCAGCTTATTTCTAGGGTTCTTTTTGTTAAACATTCTGACGGCAGCTAGTATTTCATCACGTACGCGACCGCTATGCATTTCTACAATAATATTTCTAGGTCTGTCGCCCGCTGTGTTACGACTTCTCACTCTATGGCACTTTAGTATTTGCTCATCCTTAATATTATAAGATATAGCAGAGCAAACCTTAGCAACGATTTCATCCACTCTTTCAGTTCTCGATTCTGGCACCATCTGAATTTCTATATTATGGGATCTGTTATGCTGTTCGACATCACACATTCTTCCTTCCATCTTGGTGAGACTTTCCTTAAGCGAAGCATTTTCTTCAGTTAGCTTCCTGATCACGACAGAATGCTCGTCATTTGCTTTAGTCAATCTGTCATATTCAGCAGAAAGAAACTCAACAGACTTTCCCAGCTCCTCCACTTTCAATACCAACTGATCCCTTACTTGGTTAAGATTCGCGTTAAAACTTGTAGAGAAATCTTCAAGTTTTTTATCGAAATACTTTTTGATTTTCTCGAAAAGAGGATCTTGTGATACATCAGTCTTGCACAGAGAACACTTCCATATGTTTTTAATAACACTTAAAACAAAAATGTAGAAACTACTTAATTGATACAAAATATAGCTCTGAAAAGTAATGTGTTTTTGTTAGAGCGATTTAACGATTCTACTGAGTACTTTAATAATTTTTTGAAAACATTTCTCCCAAAAGAAACTTAATAAACGACATTCCTTGTTATTATTTATAATTTTGATTGTAATAAGATACTTATTATTAATTCATTCTTCAGAGAGCTCGTAGCGTTCGTTGACTCTAAAATAACCCAATAAGGGATCGTTGAGTTGATTATTCGTGATAAAAAAAAACGTCAGACGATAAACGAACAAATCGTTAAGTCTAAAAATCTACAGATTTTCTAACATTCAAACTCTTTGTAGGGATGACACTCCATCAGATGTCGAAAACTGGATTTTATTTTGTTAGAAATACGATTGTTAATCTTTTTGGGTTAAGACCATTCTAGAAGATTTGTTCAAAATGTTTGTTCTTCTTGTAAAAAAATATCAGAAGCATTTTGTTTACTCTGGGAACCGAACTCACGCTTAACCATAAATCCAACCTATTTAAGAATCATCGTTGAAGAATTCGTATCACATCCGTTTAGGATAAGAGCGCTTGGTAAAATAATTATAACAGTTTCGGAAAAACAAACGTCCTATGCTAAGGTTGAAAGAAGAATAAATATTTTACTTTTTTTTTCAAATATATTCTTGAATGTAGATATTTTTGTTTATATAAAATAAGCAAAGACATTATTTGGACGAGAGCTGCCGATTTTATAGGTAAATGGTTGTTATATTACAAGAATTTGTACCCGTGAAATCAAAGATCCCACCGCGGGAGAGAATAATAATTCAGTATTAGAGCCACTACTTTAGAAAAGTAAGTACCTACTTACCGATGGTAATAAGATATTTTCATATCATTTCGTCCTTTACTAAAGAACGGGTTTCAAAGTACTCAGGTACAATCATCCCACTTAAATGTTCCAGGCCGTCCACAAACATTTGATATATAATATTGTAATGGGACAACGATTTTATGTGTTTATATATACGCATATTTAGTACGAATCCTTTCACTTGAGAAAATAAAATGCCCTTTATACTATACTCCAATCTTTACATGCGCTTAAATATAGCAATAAAGATTATTAAGACGATTGTAAAAGTAAGCTAGCGCATATTAAGAGTTCAAGAGGTTCGTCCGTATCTTAATATTTCAGACATCACGGATGTTAACTTTTTCTATACTAAAAAACAAAACTTTCGTCCTCACGGATAGGGCAACTTGAAGGACTGGCCGAGCTAACCATCTCTCGGGAATCTGTTGTGCGTGAAAACTAATGATCAAATAAAAGAAATAGGTTTATTAGTTTTGATTTAGGTACATGAAACAACGGACTAAGTGCTGGTACTGTAATACCTACATATTATCATAACAAGTATTAACATTGGAAGTTCATTATATGGGCATATTATGATTCAAAATATTTCCGTTGCGGTTTAGGTAAATGATTTTATTGTAATACAGAAAAGGGATGAGTGGGCACGTAGTTTTCTTGACCCTAATATTCCTAGAAAATATTCTGACGTTTATATTATTAATGTATTGGTAAGTTTTCTAAACACTTTAGACCGCTTTGCCTTTTAGAGATTTTCAATTTCAATATGAGTAGGTGTGCATGCAACATTTTTATACTAGGTATATGGTGATTATGCTAAATGAGATCAATAGAACTAACAAGTCCTGCTTCCACGACAGGGCTTTTGGTGTTGTAGGAACTGTCATTTGGAATTGACTCGCTGAAGATCTTCGTAAGAACCAATCATTGAAGTACCCACCGACCACCCGGATAGCGCAGAAGCCTGAGGACTTCCATTTATCCGATAACAGTGTTAAAGAGCGAACTGAATACGTCGCTCTTCTTCATAGTTTCCCGCACCCTTGAGACGGATGCTCCGTTAAATGGCGCCAAATAAGAACCTTGATAAATACATAAATAAATAGGATAGTACAGTAAAAAAATTGTTATTATATTTATTTATGTTGATATAAATAATAATTGTAAAATTAAATTTCTACAAACTGCGTACGTATTGATTAACTTGAGGTATTAAACCAGTTGACATTGTGAAGGTATATTAAAATATTTTCAATAAATTCTCGTAGAAAACTTCATCGTTACGTAGAAACGATCAGTTTCTTTAAGCCACTTTGTTCACCAGAGCTCTTGCTTTGAAAGATTCAATTCGGTTTTGGTTTTAATTACTGATAATAAACCACACCAATATTCCACGTATAGACAAAATTTAATATCAAATTTAGTGGGTGTATTTGACTTGTCAAAACATTTTAATCATATTGTTTCACTATCTTTATTTTGTAGATAGAAGCATAGATAATATTTCCAAGAACCACGTAAATAGAAAATTTCTCATTTTAGTATATCCTATAATTACCTCCATACTTTACTTTATTTTTGGTATGTCTTCGAGAGTAAATTATTCAAAACAAAACATTAAATATTTTCAAAATACATACGTCAAATTAAACTGAGGAATAGTTAAGTAGGTATATATTGTGCTACCAAATAGCTTGTTCAAAAAATAATATATATATTTTTTTTATTCTTTTAGATTTAAGATATTGACGTCACGTGATAGATGGAAGAAGAAGATCCCTGCAAGTCTATAACAGGACACAGAAGTGAGGGACGGCCCATGAAAGGTTGATCCAATGATATTATGTAAGAGAGAGCGGTGGACTTGCGCAGGAAGTGAGTTGCGTCAAACAGAGAGTAATTGTGAAAGTCAAAGAAAGGAAGCTATCATACAATTTTGGGCACAAGATGAAGGTTGAAGGTAAGTTAAGATAAGATATTAAATAAATGTATTATTATTGCTGAAGAATCGTTAAAGCTGATGGCCAATACGATCCTAAAAGATAACATTAAAAAAATCATTCAGCGACACATTTAGTTAATGAATCACTGATTTTGTCTGTCAGTAATTGATTAATTTTGAAAAATTAACTTGATATCTGCTTCTGGTTTCTCATAAAATAAACCCATTTGTGGTACGAAATATTACGAATAATAATAATACTTTATACGAGTTAACATTTCAAATTATTACGAAGGTGAAACGTGGAGAATAAAGCGTTGAAATTATTCCTAGGGGTAATTTTTTTTATATAAAAAAAGGTACGATATATTACAATTCTTTCTGCCTTATCATCTATTACTACTATTACCTACTGGTTTAAGATAAAATATTAAGTACAAACCTATGTAGGTACATGTTATTATGAACGAAATAATGAATATTTATATTCTAAGAATGTGAGAGAGGGAATATAAAATTGTAATTCCTTCGGTTAAGGGAACGGGAGATATAATTTTATTAATACAAGGATTTATTTACACATTACCATATCGTTAGTATCCATATACTAGACACAATGTTCAGTCTATAACGCACACGTACACACACACACACACATCTAATAACTTTCATATAATATTAGAATCTACTGCTAATATTAAGCTATTTTCACACTATACTATAAGATTGCGTCTGAGGCAAAAATTGGATAATTCAGGTAAAAAAATCCTTGGTAAATGTCCAATTACTCCCGTGGAAATTCCAGCAAAAAAAGGTCTCTCATTATAATTTTCCGAGTTTCAAAATCAAGTTTCCGTTAAAAATAATCACTTATTTTGAATGCCTCAAGCTTTTATTGAAACTGATTATGATGAAGCTGTATATTATCTCAGAAGGATTTTGGATGTCAAAGGGTATGAACATGTCACAAATGATGCTGTGCGCCGACGTACCCAGCAGAGACCTGTAATCTCCGTAATACTAGAGAGATGATGGTCCTGGCTGGGACATGTTCTGAGAATGCCCAATGATAGTTGGCCAAAAAGAGCGCTGTTCTTACGTCCGCAAGGGTTCCGTCGGCCCGGGCGTCCCTCTTTCACAATACACCATTCCTATGACAACGACATCAGAGCGCAAGGAATGTCGTAGAAAGAGGTGACGCAATTGGCGCAGAGACGCTCTGAATGGAGGAGGCTGGTTTCTGCCCTGTGCTCCCGAGAGGAGCGTTGAAGGCAATGAGAGAGTTTATTATCTACACTATTTTGGATAACTTTCTTGCAACAAGTATGTACATATATGTAATCTTTAGTAGACGTACATATATCTTTAGTAGACGTACATATATCTTTAGTAGACGTACATATATCTTTAGTAGACGTACATATATCATTAGTAGACGTACATAATAGGTACATATATTATTTTCGTAGATGAATAGTGAAGAGATTTGAGTAGGTTTGCGATTGGTACCCCACTTTAGCTTCAAAATGAAAGCTGCTAGCAATCTCACAGCTAATATCTTTGAATCTCCTTTTTTATCTCACAGCACCTGTAGTTTCTGTTTAATCTTTTGAAAATCTTATAACCTCTTTAGACATAACTCAAGAGAATGTTTAATATAACATAATATATATTATAATGTATTTAATATTTTTATTTGACATAAAATCACTGGAAAATATAACAATTATAATAAATATATAACATCAGAATATAATTGATTAGAAATATTTTTAGTCACCGTGGATATACTACAAATAAGTGTTTTATTTTAATTAATTCAACATGAATTTCCACCAAGTACCGTCGGTTGAAAATATCAACTTTAGAAATATTTTTATTTATTTTAACAATATATTTACTCAAAAATGTAGCGCATTCATATAACCTATTTATAACACATATTTTTTTATATTAAATATTATATCAGACAAAGAAAATATAAAAAAAAATATCGGTGTTAATGTTTATTGTTCTTCTCTAAGTGCGGTCGCGTTTCTTTTTTTACTGTGTTTACTGCGGCCAAAATTGCATTGTGGTATTTTTTCTGAGCTATTGTGTCAGATTATGTAGCTGAGAAATTTTCTCTAACTAAGACCGCATTTTTCTTGTATTTTCCTCTGATTTTTTTAGTTGCAGGAGTACATAATTAATGAGTTCGTCGGAAGCTTGGAGGTAAGTCTCGACCTCATGAACATGAGGTCCATGGTTCGATCCCATGTGCAGGCAAATTCCCCATTCACGAACCAATCTTTAATCTTACTATGAAAGATGTATAAGGTTGTATTTGGGTTTATAACTTAAACCCAGATACATCTTTTTTTTAATAAGTAGATACTTTTGTGCTCTCATTATGTTATCGAAGTGTTGCAACTTTCTAGTTAGCACATTGTCGAGAAACTCTAGTTGTTTATTTATATTTAACAAAGGTATTGTTGTAGCGTAAAAATGCATATGGAAATGGGATATAGGTATTAGTGATGTAACGAATATTCGCATATTTCAAAGTATTCGCATTCGTATTCGCAAAAAAATATGCGAATGTTTTGCGAATATTATTGCGGTACCTAATAAATTATCGGATATTCGGTAAAAAATACCGGATACTTACCCGGTACATTGTAGAAAAAGGTACTGCTAGAAAATATTCTTTAAGAAAAGCGAGGAGTTTTGAAATATATTTTAATTCCTATACCATTTTGAAAATTCGGCGACGGGGGGGTAGAAATATTAATGTTTGAGCAATATTGTAGAAATCTAAGCAAGTCAATACTCGCTATCGAATTCGTGGCACCTCTCACAGTTCAGGGGGCTTTCTGTCTGTGTGAAAACATAAGGTTTTAAATATTATTAGACAACATTAAAGTGTCGTTAACGAGCCAAAGCACCTCAAGGACATTGTACAACTCATCAATTCTAGGATTTTGCACTCAGGTCATAATATGAATATAAATAAATAAATAGATTGAATGACAATTTCGGATACATAAAGGTATTTTTATACATTAATAAGATATCCCGGGTGAATGTCAAATCTAATCGTTGAATTGCAACTTTTGAATGTTTTATATGTGATGTTTTGTGAAGATGTACGTATTTTCTAGGATACTCATAATATTGTGATATTTTATGAATGATAACCATTAAAAGTACACAAATTGTGTTAGATAGATAAATTCTTTTCCTCAGATACCACAGGTTATATTAAAATGCATCAGTAGGTATACTTTCAAACCATGTACATTTTGGTTATGAAATACTTGTATCACTTAACCATTTTTCCCATTATGTAGACGAGATTTTTTGTACTTGATAATGTATGAACATTCTTATAAAACACAAATGTACATACCTACCTACATAGAACACTGGTGTAATAGAGACTAGCCTTTTTCATAAAATGAGCGCTTTAAACAAAAGGTTTCCTACTAACAATGCATATTTATGCATTGTGTTCTATTGAATACGTCCTTTTTATCTTTATTGTAAAACATAAAAAGGATTATTCTTGTTTTTTTTAATACATAAAACATGACTGTAATTATTTCTGAAACAGTGAATATGTGTTCATTATGACGGGATTAAGAAATAATTAATAGTAATATTATGTTCGTTTTATATAGAAATTATCTTTTATCTTCCACGTTTTCCATTGTTAGTTGTTCTCATTTAATATGGCTAGAGAAAGACAAGTTTGAGATGTCATGCGAATGAATTCAACGTGGCAGATCGTTTCACAAATCAATGATGGAATTGGTTAGTGATACCGTTAGTTAGGCGGTCAGATAGAGAACTGAAAAGTGTATATTATGATGAATTGCCTTAAACTTAAAAACATAGAAACTGATTCGCATGATCTTAAACCGCAAAATATCTATAAAGTTAAAATAAAAAGTCTACAGTACATGTGTACTGTAGACTTTTTATTTCGACTTTCCTAGGCTTTTGGTATAAAACGGTGATATTGGCAAGAGAGAGCGTAGTAAAAATGTGAGTTATTCAATAAGCAGAGAAAAGGGCAAGTGCTTTTGTCCAGAAGTGGACGGAAATATGCTACATAAAAAGAAAAACAAACCCTTGATATGATGTTGTGATAATATACTCCCTGTCGCCGCCGGTAAAAAAGTTGAAATCAGCATGCTTCATACTTGTGAAAGTATTTTATGAGTGAACTGAATTACCTATCCCAATTAGAAGGACTAGGCCTTAAATATGACTTACTTTTAGTAAATAAGCAAATTTAAATACCTATAAACGTTTTTACATAGAATTCCGTCTTTATCGCCCAACACAAAAGATTTTTATGTTATCAAGGGTTCTTGAAGATGAAGGTACGAAATTTGTATAAGAAATTTTAATTAACATTTTATCATTATTTTATTTATAGAACTGTGAGTCAATTGTTATAAAATCAACACAATCACACAAAAAAAAAATTACTACGTAATTTCATATGACATTGAACTGTTGAATTGACGTCATTGGTGCAAAGTAATAAAGTTTGTAAACACCTAAATAATGTTTATTAGAATGAAATTGAAAATTTTATAAGGAAAAAACGCTTCAAACTTATTTACTCGTTTATTCATTTTATACTGTGTAATGTTTACAAATAATAGAACAAAGAAATATATTCAAATAAAATGCAATCAACACAAAGATTACTTATACATCTACGTATGTCTTTCCACCTATGTAACCTGAGTATTTCGCACAAATGGAGTAGCCAGTAGATCAACTCCTTACGAAAAACATGCAAGTCATACTCTCCAGCACAATAAAAATAATAATACGAATATTTTACGAATATCTGCCTTTTACATAACACTCAAAAACGTACAAAAAAAATGCCTTTCAGTTCTTCTTCTTCTTCTTCTGCTTGAGGTAAATCATTGATCTATTTGTTCGTATTTTTTTTCCTCTTGCAACGCTGAAGACCAACTATTATTCCATCTTTTAGGTGGCCTTCCAGGCAATCTTCGTCCTATTGGAGTCTCGTTCGCGGCGATGTGGGCTAATCTATCACTACTCATGCGATCCACATGGTCCCTCCAGAACCGTCTTCTCTTTTTGCTCCACCGAACGATATATTCAGTTTCGCAGATTTTTCTTATTTCGGTGTTTCTGACTCTGTCTCTACTCATTTTCCTTATTTATTAAGTGTTTCAAAGTTGAATATTTCATATGTGTTACTATGATAGCTTCTCGGCTTTATTTCTGTCTACTCGTATTTTTTTTTATGTAGCAAAGAGATCCACCTTCTTACAATACCCATTCTACCTTACCCTTGAAAATCAGGAGGAGGGATTTGTATTCTTTTTTCTTGAACATAAAAAAATAAGTATAACTCTCCCCGGATGTCATTTAAGTTTTGTAAATATTATGAAAAAAAAACATGTGATGAAGAAGGTAAGTACATTAGTGTATAATTTTTTTTTAAAGTCTATGAATAAAAGCTTTTGAACGCGTTCAAAAAACTTGAGAATAACTATCATCCTTGTGGTGAAGTACTTCACGTAGACAATGCGATGAAGCTGAAATGAAAAACTGTTGACAATTTATTTCAAAGAAAATACAAAATTATTCCCATTTACATACTTCGCGGTGTAAACAGATGATTTACTCTCGCTACCCTTTTCACGATTTTCTTCAACATTCAAGATACTTGTGTAGCTGTATTATGCTTTATGGTGTATGTACCAAATACTTTATATAGTAAGCAATTCTTATTTCAAATACTTGTCTTCTTTACTTTCAGTATCCCCAAGGCTATGAAAACTTTGTCACAGACATTTTAAACTCCTGATTTCTTTCATGTACTAAGTAAATAGGTACTCTTTTCACATTTTTATTCTCGCGACTTCATCACATTTTTATTTTATATTTTGTTCTTCATACTACGCTTTAGAATTGTCAGCCAACTCATTCTTCAGAATAACCTTATCATTGCATATTATTTTTATTGAATTCATCCTACTATAAGTTAATCCAAATTCTCAGACGCATATTATAAAATATACGCTATTACAATTGTATTAAACATTAACAAATATAACTCAAACATATTTTGAACCACTCTAGATTAATCATTCCAATTGATCACACTCACCGATAGTCAACCTATTTGAATAGGTATTAACTAGTTGTTCAAAATATGATTGACATCTACACTTCTAGTAAGTAAAATCCAGTTCCCGACATGCAATTGTGTCAGCAAAATTCATAACATAAATAATAAAACACTTTTAATTAGTATTTCCACAGTGATTTTATTGTATTACACACAATAATATAGATATAACTCTTTCAACATCCATAATATTCGATTATCACACTAACTCTAAATTAAATTAATTTTAGTATTGCCGCCAGTTTATAAGTTCAACAAAGCGTACATACAGAATTTCAACGATAATTTATGAAACTAAAATATCCACACGGCAATGCAAATATATTAATTATGTATTAATAACTACTGCTATATCGCAATACAAACCTCGAGGTTATATTAGATATTTGTATGTTTGTTTCCCAAATAAATACATGATGGTTTTTGTTATCAAACATTTTACACAATGTACGCGAAACAAAACTTTGTCAGTCTACATAATTATTTTATTTATTTATTTATTTATTAAACTACAAACGGCTATTGCCTTTTTTAAATACAAAATAGCTTGCCAACGTATACGTCGATACAACAAAATACTTATACAACGGATACAATTAATTCCTATGATAGTCCTTATGTCGCAGAAACCACATCTTATTCAATAAATCAAAATTATTCAACGTCACTAACAAACACTACATACACAAACAACATTGGAGATACACTACAACATGAAACTTTATGAATGAATAATAAAAGGGATAAAGTTTTGTCCTTCCCAAATTTCAAGAATTAAAACTGAGACGCTTTTTGGTCGATGGGGTGTTATGTATCGTGAACGATAAATTTTAGAAAATCGGCGAACTTGTTTTGTATAGAAAAGTAAACATCTTTTCAAATAAGAAAATATAGCAGTACACATAATCATGAAGTATACATACGCGTACAATAATAATAAAACTTTATTGACCACACTATTCGCTTCAAATACAATGAACAAAAAATACAGATAATATTAAAAAAAATCAATACAAACAACTCATCCATTCTGGTACTTTCACTTCCGTATGCAAGCGAAACATGAACGTAGTCGAAGAAGGATGGAAGTGAAATAAATGCAGTGGATATTAATGTTATGTGATAGAGTGAAAAATTAGGATATTAGAAGAATTTATTGTGGACAGAATGTGTGTTAAGTTACGATGATTTGGACATGTGAAATGAAAGGTTGACAAAGGGATAAACTTATCAGAAAAAAGGGATATAAGAAAGCGCGGGCATTCGAGAATAACGTGGTTTGATCACGTGTATCAAATTCTCAAAGACGGCCCTGTGTTGAGTAAGAGAAACTGACGTACGTGTGTAATAATTTGTTTAAATGTAGAAGAATCGAAAGAAGTATGTATAATATACCTAAATATGTTTATGGCGTTCCGTTCTCTCTACCTACTCCACTTGGGATACTGCGTGAGGATATTGTATGACTTACCCTCTGGGCAGGCCTTAGACTAAATAAACTCTAAATATCTTATTTATTTGCCAAGAAAATGTATGAAAGATTTACTAAATAGCAAAATTCGTAGTCAAAACATTTTTTACTGTATCGCATTAATTTCAAACTGAGTGTGATAATAATTAAAATAATACTGAAACTAAATCTTTAGGGATTGTTTTGATAATAAAAATAATGCTTGCTAGTGGTAGAAAAAATATCTGAATTATTTGAATTAAAATGTCATATTTTTGACATCTTGGGCTATTTTCATAATGGAAGATATGAGTTTGATCAAGTATTAAGAATGGATACAATAATGCTAGGCTAAATGTATGTGTTGCTAAGATAACCGAATGGACCTGAATGGCTTTTCTTTTGGAGATGTCATATAAAGTTTGGTGAAAGTGTGTCCATAGAATCTAAACACTGTAGAGTCCTGTGTATGAACTAAACTATTTCTACTACTAATATCCCATCACGGCATGTTATCCCACAAGAACGTTAGCCAGCAGAACAACCACATGCAATAAACATACCAGCTGTCTACTCCGTACTAATAATAAAAAAATAGGACATTCAGGATGGCTGGCAAACCACATCGCTGAACTTAAGATGAGGGGAATAATACAAAGAATCATGAACAAGGCTCTGAAGATTACTTTCAATCTTGATAGATACACAAGGACACTTGATGTGTATATTATAACAAACATGTTTAATCTAGAAGAACTTATATATGCAGAAAAAAACAAAATGATGTATAAAGTTGCAAATAACTTGATTAAAACCAATATTAAGGTACAGATGAATACTAGTGTACACTCAAGAAATACAAGGACAGCAAGAGATATCCGACCTGATAATCGTAGAACGAACAGAGAGAGAAATAGTTTTTTTATATACAGCTATTGGATTGTTCAATTCACTACCAGATAATATAAAGCGACTGAATAATATTGATCAATTTAAGAAGTATTTGAAAAACCATATACTAAGAAGCCGAACAGAGACAATTATGTAAGAAGCAATTTTTGTGAGAAGATATTTTGTGCTTGAGTTTTAGAATAACATCCTCCTCTCATACCAGCATTTCATTGCTGTTTGGGGAATACGAAGTGTTTATTGTTAACTATAATAAAATATCAATATAAATGTATCGAAATATAAGTTGTGTATTAAATTAAATAAATAAATATAAAATGCCTTGGATTTTGAAAACTTACGAAAAAGAGTGCGAGACCAATTCTTTGCTGGGTGATCTCACCATGAACAATAATATTATATGAATTTTTCAAAAAGTAAGTGAGTCGATTCTTTTGTATGAGTTTTTATTTCATGCCTTAAATTTTGTGCGTACATTTTATCTGATGGAGGTTTATTTTAATTCAAACATCAAGGTTTAGCAAAGGAAATTATGTTTAGTACTTTTATTGCATGCAAGTTCCAACCTGTTTATTCACGAATTTCTATTCTATACTTCTCCAAAGACCATCCACTCGTTTGCGAGTGATTAATCTAATTTCATGAATGACGTTATGCATTAGCATGATTTCTCATTGTTATCTGTGTATATAAGCCTGAGCGATACCGCGGGTACTAAAAGATAGTAAACCAATAATTAAATAACATCTACTACCTAATGTAAGTACAAAATTACTCTGAGTATTTTCTATAGGAATAGTAAACATTAGTTATAGTATTAATATAATTTCACGGCATAGGACATAACTGTCCTGTGGTACATAAAATCGGAATTGTTATTCCACCTCTAGAGTGATAATAATTAATAATGTTATTCGTTTCACATCATTAATCATTCTAAAGACTGCTCCGTCACATAATAATTAAACTTATTCTTGTACCATTTCCGCGTCAAGAGATTTATGTTATCGAGAAATTTTAGAGTTTCTTTGGACAACGTGTATAAAATGAAATTGTTAATATGCTCGTACACAATTGCAAGAGTCAGGGGTTGCGGAATATATCTAATAAGATACAGGAGATCAGTTTGAGATGATAGAGGGCCATGATGTGGTCAGGAGACCACTTGAGTATGTAAGCAACAAAGCACAATGTACAGAGGTTTCCGGCTGGAGGCCAAGAAAAAAGCCAAACCGCAGATGGCGTGAAGTAGTAAGACAAGACTTGCAGAACTGCGATGTTTTCTATGAGCATGCGCTTGACAGAACCAATTGGTGAAACAGAACAATAAAATGCAGATCCCACCACCATGTGGGACTAACAAGTGCCCAAAGAGAAGAAGAAGGCATAAAATTAAATAAATATTATGAAAAACATTTAAAGTGGAACCGATATTTTTACATATAGAAAAGTCGCAAATGCGATGGCTTGATCGCGTAATTGTCAAGCCAGTAACAAAAAGAAATGATTAATATGTATGTATACTGAATGAAAGAGATACAAGTTTTGGTTTTGCAGTGGTTGAAGATCCTGAAAGCAGCAGCAATGCCCAAGGATCTCTGTAAGGTCCGCTACCTTACAAGGACAAGGGGAAGAAGTTGTATTATGTAGAAGAATTAAAAGCTACTGTACGTTCACCCTGTAAAAAACAGAATATTGCTAATACATTATTTGATGATAATATAATAAATGATATTGTCGAACAAGTAAAGGGCATATGTTTAACGAAAGTTTCCTAGTACTTACAACTGTTATTGCTCAGAAACTAACTACAATACTACTATTACTTGTATAACTTATAATAACTACCTACAACATACAAACAAGTAGATATAATAATTGCGTATAGTAGACCGAACTATATGCAAATGCATATCATACATATTGTCTTCTCAGTGCCAATAAGAAAATAAGATTGGCGACATGCCTCATCGTTAATCTGTGCAAGGTAATTGTCTTATATGTAAGGTTTTACGAACACCTGTCTTTTAACAGGCACTCGAAAATTTTCAGAATAAAATGAGAGACCCGTTCTTTACTGGAGACATCATTGGATTGTTTATGGATTATATTTAGCATACTTTCGTACTTCACTGGCATAATATATATGCATATTTCATCCTTTTCTTGTTGCATATAATACACTCTACAACAATAATAATATTATAATGAATGACTTGAGTAAAATTAATTCATTTAACGATTAAAGTTTATCCAACTAAATTGGAATAAACTGACAATGATCTTTTTGTCTCCGAACAAAAAGGTCGCATTATACAATATAAGCAATAAAGTTTTCCCTTATATGAATGATATTACTATTACGACAATATGCCTTTATTACCTATTATTATTTAGATATAATAATATTACACTTTAAGATATTCGATGTTTTATAGGAGAGTTCTCTAGAATTGTGTTGTATGTAAAAATGTAGAATACTCAATATTTTAGTGTAATTTATGCGACAAAGTATCTCAACTAATTGTAAAAATGGTAATTCTGTAAAATTACATCCACGTCACAGTGCATTGGCCACATCTCAGTCAAATAGAGTATTTATAACACTCACACATAAATAATACGTATACACCTACGTGGAAGAATATGGTTATAATATGCTTTTTAATTTTACTTTTACTACCATAAAATCTGAGTTTTTACTTGTTATTTTATATATTTTTCCATTGTATTTCTCGCGATTAGAGTAGGAATGAAGTCAAAATATTCTACATGTGGTGGTTTTGGTTGGCCAGCTCATCAGGTTGCCCACTTATATGGCACCTGCCATATGGAAAAATTTGATATGTGGAAATAAGAATCGGATAAATGGAAATCCTCAGCTACTTCACTACTTCTGCACTATCCAGTTGGTCGATGAGTCCTTCAATGTGGTTATTACATGCCGTTAACTATGGCATATTGTGCGATACAGAAGAGCCTAGTAGTAGGGACAAATGGGGGTGAGGTGATGTTACGAAAAAATATCTTCGTAAAGAAAACACAATTTATTTGATCTCATTCTCATCTATGATATTAAAACAAATGTGTTGTAATATTTAAAGAGTTTTGCATATTTTTGAGAAAATATTCATAAGAAAATTTTGTACTTATTAAATTATAAAAGGGAGTGCGTCACATCTGTTTCTAAGAAGAAACTCCCTCTGTTGTGACTGTGTGTGTCTATATAAAAATTGCAAAGTTGTATTTGTATACACTTACATGTATAGTACTACATATTTGGCGAAACTTCAAGTCAAATCGAGACTCGCTTCCATGAAAAAAAAACTTCTACTTCCGAAATATTCAAGTGCTGGCTCGTTTCTTCAATAGCTTTTAAATTAGTTCTCAATTTTTACTGCACAACTTTGTGTAGAGTATAAATAAATATTTTAAAGCATAAAATTATTATGGTACTGTAAAATACCGCTAAAGAACAGAACACTCTTTTTTTTAATGTTTCGAGTATTCAGTAAATGGCTGTATAAGTTATTTTTTGCATATCAATTTAATTCAGCTATAAGGTATGCCTCCTTTCCCAAAGTCTTTATTTTGATTGGTATAGAGAAGACGACTTGCACTTAATGATTGTAGTTCGGTCGCTGGCTACTACAACCGTGAAAAATTTCATAACAGTTTTAATTAACAAATTTTTTCATTTATTTACTTTTTGATACAATGAACGGCTGTTGCCTCTAATTAATAGTATTATAATTATGATGTTTAATACAAATTACATGAAATATACTCTTATTAACAAAATAATGAACTTATAGTCCAAATTTATCTATTTATTTCCTTTCGTTGTTATAACTCATTTATCTTATTACTATTATCATTTGATGTTTTTATTTATTGTGTTATTTTGCCTCATATTTAATTGCTTTATTGATTCTCTGTTAACTGTTGGTCATCTGACCGCCTAGACAAACCGCACTTGGCGATCGACTACAAACGAATATTCGACAATAACCGCAACAATAACGCATAATTACATGTTACATTGTAGGCAGATTGTCGAAAAGTTCGTGTTATGTACCTAGATGTAATAGGCTTGTGCCGTGAGTTTTTGTCAATAAATAAATTAATAAATCTTTTTAATTAAACGCCATCTGACGCAGTAGACAATAAACATAAAATAGATACATAATAGCATAATACAATATGCATGTTAAAAAGTCTTAACGTATTTTGGTTCGTTGACTTTTCATTTAGTGAAGATCTTTGTACTATTATAGTTCACATCGAGTTCACGAGTAAAACAATTTAGAAACGTAATTCGTTACATGGCAAGTTGAAGAAATAAAATCAGGAAGCAAATTTACCTAATGTGTTTCTTTATGATAGTAATCAGTCTTGATTGAGTAATGTAATTGCGAGTCACTCGCATTAGAAGCTTTTACTAAGAAAGTTCATCTTTGAAATTTTTTCGGGAAATAATTTAAGTACTCCGTAATATACGCACTTATTCATACCTGTTTCTAAAAAAATAAAGTTCGATTACCCTCACCTACTACTCTACACGTGATTTTTATTAACAACTTTATTTGTTCTATTTATCTCTTGAATAAGAATTTTCTTTACACAACAGAGAATATAATACGTAATACGAGTGAAGAAGATAAAAATTAATTTAAAAAAAAATTGTATCTATACCAACTCGGCATCCATTGTAAGAGAGGTATAGGTAGCCAGAGATTATGTGTTTCGCTATTTTAACAGCGAATATGATTCAATTCTATGTAAGTAATATTGATATAGATCACATAGACAATTCTCTGAGAAAAATCATAACATCAAAAAAAAATATAATCAAACTAATTTACTGAATGATTTTATGATGATAGGAAACAATAATTAATTAATTGAATTTTATTTTTTCTGTTAAACCCTAATACATATTTTCACTTTAAGCAATGAATTGCATAGTGGAGGTCAGCATAAGTCCGCAGTAGACGAATCGAACCCAGATATCTTGATCAGTTACCAACACACTATTAATACACATTACAATAAAATTCACCTTATTTTAGCTTGTGTGCCAAAAAAATTAAGACCAAAAGGTTTATAAAGCATTTAATTTATAAAAGATATTCTCTGAATATAATTATGTACATGAAACTGTGATTTAAACTCTGAAGAGTTTGTATTTTATAAAATCAATTTCCGAAATTTGCGTACATACCTATTGAATATAGTCTTACAAAGCTTTAGTTATTTCCTTCACTCAATCAGACATTTCGTTTCATTTCATCTCTTTATTAAATAGTACAAGATGTAACAATGTAATCTTATTCAAATACATTTCATGTTTTCCACGTTTCCTATACGTAAAACATTATTAATATTAAAACGTATATTTCAGAGAGCGGCGAATATGACAAGTGATGACATCGTATGACATTTCAATACTACGAATACTTCCGTTCCTTGCGAAGGATGAGAAAAAAATATCATATTGTACACAGATTGCGATACTTTTCACAGTTAAAGGAAATATTTATAATTATTTGCATAAAGTAGCAAATTATGCAACCAATAGCTTTTAGAAGAAAGCGGTAATTGTTTTTGTATGAAAAATTGATTAGGAATACACTGTGTACGCTATTTAATTCCATTTATTATCATCAGCCATCTCACCAGTTAACCAGCCAGCTCAATTGTATATAACGAGACACCATTCTGGCACTAAACGATTTTTTTAGATTCTGATACATTCTGGAAATGAAAATATCTCAGACATTTTCACTTACATTAAAAAAAATATTCGAATATGAAGATTGTTTTAAAGTAAACCACCAAGTTTTCTTTACTTAGGTTAATTTCGATTCTCAAATTATTATTACAATCAGTTTCAAAAATAATGTTTTTAGATAAGTATAGCAATCACAAATCAGTTGCACAGCTATTTGAAATCCATCTCACGTCTAAATCTTGACATACTATAACGCCAACTGATGACATGGTGCTTTGCAAATCAAAATATTCAATCTTGATAAATTTACACTGTAGCTGTCTTGAATGTGAACAAAGTTATAAATTACATACAAATTCTGTGACACGAACGGCTACACAAAACTTCATAATCAAAAAGTTTGTCAGAACAATGTGTT
The DNA here is from genome assembly GCA_947579605.1 of Athripsodes cinereus. Taxonomy (NCBI): domain Eukaryota; kingdom Metazoa; phylum Arthropoda; class Insecta; order Trichoptera; family Leptoceridae; genus Athripsodes; species Athripsodes cinereus. Next base: position 8,050,112 of record OX388329.1, read on the forward strand.
CTCTAAGTAAATATTATGGAAGGTATCAGATTTAAGCACGTGCTAGGAATTTTCTTGATGTTGTACAATTTAATGAACTTAAAGAAGTTTGCAGATTTTACTTCAGGCATTGTTGACATTTATTTTAGAGGCATTAATTATGTAACAATTTCTAGACATTAAAAAAAATAACTTGAATTTCTATGTTCATTTGTTACATGAAACTCATGTTAAAAATGAACATAGAAATACAACTTAATTTTTTCAATGTTCAGTTCTTCTTATAATATATTGATTTTATAGTGATGTTTTTTGTTGATGTTCTTTTTTCATGATTTCAATTGTTATTATAATATTCTCTGGTTTCTGTTTGATCTTCGACACCATAAATTATTTTACACATTGTTTTGTCACTGTTGTGTCTATGTATGCATTTTTTTAACATGTAAAGGGATTATTGCCGTGTAGGTATATTTGAATAAATAAATAAATAAATACAAATCCATAAGTTGAATTACACTCCGAATCAAATTTATATAGGTATTTCATATTTATTATATTCATCATATTATTACTTTAATGTCATCAACATGTCTGATATCAATTTTACTAAAATATTTATAGATGGACAGATCTGTTTCATGAGATCTTGACATTTTGATGATATGTAGGGAAACATGGACTGCTAAACTATACAGTTTTATAATATAATATATTTTATCTTAAAGCCAAACTATGTATATAACAAGTAGAGATAATATGTACTATTGAAATAAAGTGAATAACATACAATATTACTTTTGCTCTGATAAATATAAATAGTGAACAATATATCAGTTTTTTAATATACCTACCTTTTACGTAGGTTTTGTGCGGTAGATAATAATAATAATAATATATTCATGGATTACGTTGATACGCGTATATTGTGGTTTATCAAAAGAGCAATAAAAAGAAAACCATTTCTTTCAAGTAACGTAAAAAATGAAAGAAATAATGGTTTCTTTTATGTTTTATAAAACTATAAAGATAATTTAAGCAATTTATCTATTTCAAACATTCCTGAAATGCTTATGTTTAATCTTCTGTTACCATTCATACGGTTTATTTTATGTCACAGGATCTTTACTCTCAACATCTTTATCCATTTCCATTAAAAATTTAAGCTGTTAACGGCACCATACGGCACCATTTTCACCTCTAATTTAACTCAAATTAATCTTTAATAACTTCCATCTTATGTTTTTATTATTGTGAGTCACTCTTTTTAACTTCTCAATGTCATCATGTTTTAATACAATTTGATAATATTACAAAATTCTAGTAAAATACATCTTTTACACTCGTACGTTCTCGATATTAGACATTCGTTTATCATTCTCGTAGTCAAACAAATACACTAGTAGAGTCACCAGTTGAAACAGTATCACTAATCCACACATAAATATTCTAATGCGTTCGTATGTATGTTCGTATGTCCTTAATGGACTCTGAAATAAGGAAAGACAGAAGTAAAATAATACACTCTATACGAGGTCTCATATCCTGGGCACGTTCAAGGCCAAAAACATTTAAAATATCTTATGTATTGATAAAGATATTATAATAATAAAATTTGTATGGATAAATCTATGAAAGTTTTTGTAAGTAGCAATATTCATAGTCGAACATTTTTCAGTGTACTGAATTAATTTCACAATGGATGTAACGAGAAATACATCAGTACTGAAACTAAACATATGGGGATTATTTTGGTTATAAATTATTGTGTTTGGTTATGATAAAAACTCCTGAATTATGCGAGTTAAAATTGCATATTTTTGACATCTTGGGCTAATTTCATAATGGCCGACATGAATGACATAGAATCCAATACATTAATATTTTGGTTGGTACATCGGTTCATTAGTTTGTTTGTTTTTTTACTTTTATGTCCTCTTTACGATATGTCTCATCCAGTATGCGAGCTGAAAACATTTAATAAGTATTCTATTATAAAGATTGAATTTATAAATCATGATGTATCAACAATCTTTTGTTGATGTTTTGTAAAATCACAAAAATCTCATATTATCTACAACAATCGACAATATGTGTTCTTATTTTATTGTAGGATATTCTTAGTTTCTTCTTATTTCTAAATATAGTTATCTGTTATATCAAACACAGAGAATTTAGAAAGATTTATCATATCAAATGAAATGTATCATCCACACATAAATATTCTAAAGCGTTCGTTAGTTCGTATGTCCTCAATGGACTCTGAAATAAGGAAAGACAGAAGTAAAATAATACACTCTATACGAGGTCTCATCTCCTGGGCACGTTCAAGGCCAAAAACATTTAAAATATCTTATGTATTGATAAAGAAATTATAATAATAAAATTTGTATGGAAAAATCTATGAAAGTTTTTGTAAGTAGCAATATTCATGGTCGAACATTTTTCAATGTACTGAATTAATTTCACAATGGATATAACGAGAAATACATCAGTACTGAAACTAAACATTTGGGGATTATTTTGGTTATAAATTATTGTGTTTGGTTATGATAAAAACTCCTGAATTATGCGAGTTAAAATTGCATATTTTTGACATCTTGAGCTAATTTCATATTGGCCGACATGAATGACATAGAATCCAATACATTAATATTTAGGTTGGTACATTGGTTTGTTTGTTTTGTGATTTGTATGTTCTTATCTTATTGTAAGATGTTTAGTGTTTTTCAAAATATAGTTATCTGTAATATCAAAAACATAGAATTATTAATTCAGTGATATTTCAATGTTCTTTTGTCGAAGTATGCTAAACTTCAAAATCTTAAAAAATCTTATATATCTACAACGATACTATTAATACGTCTTCTTATTTTATTGTAAGATGTTTAGAGTTTTTCAAAATATAGTTATCTGTTATATCAAAAACATAGAATTATTAATTCAGTGATACTTCAATGTTCTATTGTCGAAGTATGCTAAACTCCAAAATCTAAAAAAATCTTATATATCGACAACGATACTATTAATACATGTTTTTATTTTATTGTAAGATATTCAGAGTTCCTTTTTATTTCAAAATATAGTTATCTGTTTTATCAAAAACTGGGATCCAACTCAAATACAATGGCATGAAATATATCATTTTTAATCATCTCATGTGCCTCATTTTTCTCATTTTTAATTAACCCATAGATAACATATAAGTAAACTTGCATTTAACATAATACGGTGATAATTTAAGTAGGCACTTTTGTAATATATTACCACATATTATGCCTCCATCTATTTGTTTCATTAGAAGTATTTCATTTATTCAAAACAAGCATCTAAAAACATGAGATTTTCAAAGTTTAGATATTAAGATATTGGCTATTGATAAAGTAAATTGTTAGAATTGCATACCAGCTTTATAATTCCGTTTTAAGGCAATGTCTCACTCCAAAAATAAAATTGTAGCTAAATATAAAACGTCATTTGTGTAACATCTATTTTAGGAATATAATTACATTTCAAATAAAGAATTATGACCGCGATTTGTAATTTCACATAATAAAATTATTATTGTTTGGTTTGCGGTATTTTTAAATTTCACTGGGGTATTCTAAATTCAAAATAATTATAGAATATTATACGTTCTAAATGCAAACATCTCAAAACTGTCATATAAGTGCCACAAATGTCAAAATCCAACGCTTTATCTGGGAGGCGTTCAGGGTAACATAAATATCGCTCGATGTTCAGTGACCTGAGCGACCATGAAGTTGCAATGAGTGGTGAATGGCACCCCGGATAATCGTGAACAACTTTGAGCGTTTTTATATTATTATTATTATTTGGATGATTTGTAAAGCGCCGTTTTGTGAAAAAAAATCCACCTCAAGGGCGCTCACATCCCAAATGTCATCGTACTGGCGCCATTTTCGTAAGATTCATTCGCGGTAGTGCGTCATGCTTTACTTGATTACGTTTTTAATTTGAATAGTTAAATTGGCTTTGCTTTAAGAATGTTTTTAGGATAATGCATATTTAAACAAACCGTAAAAAATAAATTATTCACTAAAATCTGCACTAACTATTTTAATTTCTCTTTCATTTCACTTCTTGAACTAAAAAAATATGATTTTCTGTTTTGAAAAATTATATACCGACACTTATGTTTGCAAGCGAAACTTGGACGTGGTTGAAAAAGGATGAGAGTGGAATAAATGCTGTAGAGATGCGTTCACTGAGAAGAATGGTTGGTAAAACGTTGCGAGATAGAGTGAAGAATGAGGATATCAGGAGAATGAGCGGATGTGAGAGGAGTGTTGTGAACAGAATGCGTGTAAACAAGTTGAGATGGTTTGGACATGTTGAGCGAATGCAAGATGAAAGGATGACGAAGAGGATGTATTTATCTGAAAGAAGGGGTGTGAGAAAGCGCGGACGTCCAAGAGCCACGTGGCTTGATCACGTGGACCAAATTCTTAAGGACGGACGCGTGCTGAGTAAGAGAAATCAGCGTGCATGTATGAGAAACTGGATGAATGTAGAGGAAGCGAAAGAAGTATGTAAGGATAGATCTATATGGCGTTCCGTTCTCTCTGCCTACCCCTCCTGGGACATGGCGTGAGGGTATAGTATAGTAGTAGTAGTAATTATATAAGACAAGAATACACCATAATTACGATTAACTTCGCAATTGTTTTGGCAACCGTCATCACTCAAACGTCAAGGTAACTGTCAGAGTGATAATCATCTTGCTATGATTTCGGTAGATCACCCGACGACATGCCTGAACGCAACAGTGCGAGTCGTCGGGTGACTCGCTCCGGGCGCGTGAACGGATAGAGCGTCGTCGAGTGATCACTCGGTGACTGTTTGAACGCCTCCCTGGGTTGCTAGAAAATAAATGTTGCCAGAAAATTGGTTATTGGTTATGGTTATTAATCTTTACTTTATTATGGTTTTATGAGTATTCGTTACTTTAAAATCAGTATCTGAAAAATAAATAATTGTTATTGATAATACATATCACACCAACATCAGTAGATTGGATTGCAGATTCTATTTAAAATAAGTTTTTGGTATATCCTACATTGAATCCGTTTGGTAATACGTGCTTATTTATGCATGATTTTGGCACGCATAGAGCAGATTATTATTATGACATATAGCTATTTTGGTGCTAAATAGATCTTAGACTAAGCATAATACTCAAGGTGTAACTAGACGTTAAATTAGCTGACTGAAACATAATAATTTAGATTTGTAGACTGTAACTAGAAGTCAATTTTGTACACCGTAAATATATTTCAAATTTCCAATCTGTAAACGCCAATTAATGTTTGAGGAAAATGTTTGGTTGCTCCCGGTGAATAATAATTAATATGCTTAGTTGTTACCGGTACTTAATCCTTTTTAATTAAATGACATAACATCTGATTATCTAAAGGAGCGCTCACATTTGTTCACTTCCAGTGATCACTCTGGATGATCCTCCAAAATAAAAAGGTGTGAACAGGCGTTTCATCAATAGTCAATCGTTTCATCAATCACTAGCGATTCCGGATGAAACCGATTACTACCCGACATAATGTTGACGAAAGGTCCTTTCACTGAAACGACCATAAACAAGTTTTATCCTTTAATTTGTCTTATTCTCTATGAATTTGTATTGAAAGTCAGAATCGTGTACCAAATTATCATACTTTCGTGAATTTTATTCATTTGATTTAAATTTTATTAAGTGCTATTTTTCATTTATTTTTACGACGTCAAACTACATACAACATGACCGCGAGTGTCGGATGGCAGTGAATGTATAGGATGAACAAATGTGAACAGGTGAAGCAATGTGAATGCTACTTTAGTATTACAAACTGAAAAAAATGTAGACTGAAACCAGAAGTCAAATTTGCACACAGTTACTGGATGTTAAATTTCCAACATCCAGTAACTGTAAAACGACAATTCATGTTTGAGGAGGTCGTTTGGTTGTTACCATAGAATAATAAACATACTTTGATGTTATTGGTAGTTATTTTTTTTATAAAAGATATACCTATCTGGGTTTTGTTATTTTTTTTATTTTTTAACCCAGACAGTCCTGAAAAATTTTTTTTTTTCGGATGGTCGTGATTTTTTAATATGTGGTAGTTGTTTATGTAAAAATGTTGTAAAAAATAATAAAAAAAAAATATCTTCAATTTTTAAAGTTTTATTGAAAAATATTTAGTGTTCGTTTAAACGTACAATAGGAACATACACCACCTAAATACGAGTATATGAAAAAATTACAAAATCTTTGAAAATGTTGATTTATTTGTATTATTATAGTTCCAATGATTCTCCAACAGGCAAAGTGTACATACAGAGTGTCCCAAGAAGAAAGATCAGGCGGAAGTCTTGAGATAGAGCACCCTTGCGGCTATCAGAATACTCCAATATATGTACCTACTGCGATGTTTTTGAGTTTTCGAGCAAATTTTTTTTCGTAGTTTTTTTAAAACTTACAAGTGGTCATCACACATCACATCGCATCTTCTTCCCCTTGTCCTAGTTGGGTCGGGGGCCCATTGCGCCAAGGTTCCTCCTCCAGAGATCCCTGTCTACCGCTGTTTCCAGGACATCTGGCCACTCCAAACCAAGTCACACGTGTTCGACACCTGCCTTTGCCAACTTCTTCTAGAGCGGCCCGCTGGTCTTCTGCCCTCTCCTACAGCCTCTAAAGATCTAAGTGGCAATACGTCTTCTGGTATGCGGAGCACGTGACCCAGCCATCGCAACTGCGACCTCTCTATATGCAGGAATACTGGTTCCACCTTGAGAGCCTCACGAACATACGTATACCTTATACGGTCTCTCAATGACACCTCAGCCACTCCCCTGAGGAACCGCATTTCCGCTGCCTGTAACCTTGATCTCACGCACTCCATGAGCATCCAAATTTGGTGTCCATATATGAGGATAGGCCGGTATATTTTCTTAAAAATGGTCATTTTCGTCCGTTGGGTCAGCTCAGATTTATGTATTATTGGGTTTCTAAAGGCTTTCAGCACATTTCCTGCCGACACAATCCTCTTGTCTATGCATGTTCTTTGTCGACCATCTGCTGAGAATTCTTCTCCCAGGTATTTTAATGTTGAGATTTGTTCCAGTTGGACCGAAACATATCCTTCATAATTGGGTACTCCGTAGAATACGACTACTGCTGGAGCTCTTAACCGTGATCTAAGTAAAAAAATATTAAATTGAGAATCAAAAATGTAAATGAAATATGATTGCGACTGTACACATATACTTGGAAATTAGTATTGACAAAATAGACTGCGATATATCCATATAATAATATTATGACAATTAGTACTACACACGGCACGGGTATGTTCCTGTTGTACGATTAAACGTACACCAACTTTTGGATAGTGATAAGTATTGCAAATTAAAAGTAATTTGATATTTAAATTCGCACTATCAATAATTGCATATTTTAATATAAGGAAATCATAAAAATAATTGAAATATTTAAAAATAAATAAGCTTTCTCGACCTGAAAATAGCAGCGACATTGTTATAAAATTAATTGCTGAGTACAAATCTCTAAAACACGCCCACTTATTCCAACTGACAGTTATAAACTAATTTATGTTATAAAATATGTCTCTCTTATGCAGCTAAACTAGCAAAATCATCCCTATTATTTTGCACTAAAGCAGAAACATCACCTGAACAAGTGATCGACAAGTGTTCGATAAAACGTACAGCCGGCTTATCTGGGTTAATCTAATGACAAAACATCTGAATATCTAAGTAACTGAAAATAAAAACTTAAAATACCAATTCAAATGTGGGAAATTTTATTTAACTATGTTGGTAGGTAACCAACCAATTATTATTATTTTTTCTCAAAATAGAGCATTTACCCGTTTTTTTTCTGTTATAGGCATTTCCTAATTTTTTACTTAAATAAGGGGATGTGGGTTTTAAACACTGAGTTTTTAAATTGGGAAGAGGTTAAAGTACCTACTTTTTTTCAGGTAGGCACCTACTAATATTGACGTGTGTGATTACAAACTTCATGTTTTGAAATTGGGAAGAATTTTTTTTATATAGGTTTTGCACTTTTTATTTACTTAATCAGTTTTACGTAGTTAGTGCTTACTTCACTTTTTTCAATAAGATTGTGTAGTTTTAACACATTTATTTGGATGATTATCTGTTTTTAAACCCGAGCGATGCCGGGTTATAAAAGCTAGTATTTAATAGTTTGACTACAGACATTGACAACTTTCATAGAATACACATAGGATTTGTTAGAGAAAGCATTGAATTACATAACGGTCACCAGAATGGTACATTAGTAACACTAGCAAATTTTGTCCACACGGGAGGTGCTTTCGTTAGAGAAATTGAAAATGTATATTCTGTGGGAATGATGTTTCGTTTCACTAAAGTCAAAGTTGTCATTTTATCTACTCGGATCGTATTGGCCTTCAACTATAATGATCACAATTGTCTAATTGTCTATGTACATGCAATATTTCCTTTATTGTTAAAAGGCTTTTCTATAGTATCAAGTTCCTTTATTAAGATACATCTAAATATTTTGATAATAATGTTTACAAACTGTTATTATAAATCAAAGACAATAATGTCAAATAATTATAAATGATTGGAGATTAAATTCAATACTATTATTCAAATTTATCTTGAAAGCTTTTAAAGAAGAGCGAAACAAGAACAACGAGTCAATTATCAAGAAATTTATGAAGTCAAAATAATATTTTTGAATTTATTATACAAAGATTTTTTTTTTAAATTTTGCAGATCATTTACCCATGACGTGATATCAACCTGACATTGAACTAAAATTCTGAATAATACACCCAAAAGCAAAAGTATGGAAAAGATAAAAACTGATAAAAAACATAATCCGATTCTTTTTCAGTTCATGGTGCTAGGTTGTGGAACCAGCTTCCACTAAAAACCCGAACTTGTACTTCTTTTTATAACTTCAAGAAAGAAGTTAATGGTTGCTAGTCTTCCGTCTCATCTACTTGTATAGAGGTTTCCCATGGTTTAAAATCTTTTTTTGTATATTTATACACAATGAGCAATCCTGACCCATTCCTACCACTTATCCTATTCCCGTATCCCATCATCTATGTCGTGTCACGTATCCGAAATTGTTTTATATTTGGGTAGTTTTATATATGTATGTATATATATTATTAATATTTATTTGTTTAGTATTTATTTGTATGTATATATCTTCAATTAATTATTTTATTTATTTATTGTTTTTATTTTAGTTTTTGTTTAATGGGTTAGTTGGAAGATATCGCGCTTCTGCGATAAACTCGCCCATTGCACAATTTTTTTTGTAAAGTTAAATTGAATTTTTTCATTTGTTGTTTTTTTGTGCAATAAAGTTTTTTATTATTATTATTATTATAATCCGGGGTCCGAAAAACTAAATTATAGAAATGAATGATTGTCCACGCAACATACAAGACTGCTTCACTAAATTAAGATATCTATATTACATAGATCTATCAAACAAGATATGGGGAACAGGGTAAGTCTCTTAGCGATAAAGTTCTTTCTCAAATAACCTTCAGTTTAAAATTTAAAAATATGTATATACTCTTTTAAAGTGACTGCGATATTTGTTCGACGGTTTTCTGGAATAATTAAATATTCAACGCTTTGTACGTACATAATCAATCTTGTTTATTACTTGTAGTGAGTCAACATTCATACAACTGTCAGTGTTAACTTAAAACAAACATCAGTAATTTGAGTCTATATTTTATTTTATTTTATCTATATATTGAGTAGCTTATTTATATATTTATTTATTTTTATTTTATATATATTTATATTATATGTATTCATCTCCCGACGATTCATATTTATCCATTCCTGATAGCCCCCCTTCCCCTTATAATTTCAGTCATAGTGATGATTCTTTCTACTCAGCTCTTTCTTCTTGCGAGTCTGATACATCTGATTCTTCTGGGAACTGTCAACCTTTACATGATAGTCTTATCTCTGTATTTCCTTTAAAATCTAAAGATCTTCATATTTGTCACATAAATTCTCAAAGTCTACCAGCTCACTATGATGACCTACTAGCTAATTTCTCAGATGTTAATTTTCATGCCCTGATGGTGAGTGAGTCCTGGTTAAAGCCATCTTTACCCTCTTCCCAATTTTCTCTCCCAGGATATCAACTAATTCGTAATGACAGAACGGGTAAGGGAGCCGGTGGTGTATGTATATACCTGCGTGATGACATTTCCTACTCTGTTATTGAACAATCTCCATCTAATTACGCAGCTGAACCCGAGTACATCTTCATAAAAATTCACATTCACGAAACATCCAAACTACTCGGGGTAATATACTGCCCACCCTGTATTAATTATTTTAACAAACTGGAAACTGTCCTTGTAAGTCTATTACCCCTTTTCAATGATGTCATTATCATGGGTGATCTAAATACCTCTTTACTCCTGGATGACTACCGTACCTCCCATCTCAAAAATTTGACTTACTCACTGAACATAAATATCCTCCCACTTTCACCTACACATCACACTAAAGACTCATCATCATTAATTGATCTCATTCTGACATCTGAGACCCAAAAAATTTCACTCCATGGACAGTTCCCGGCACCTGCTTTCTCTAATCACGATCTCATATTTGTCAGGTATCGGGTCAAATGTCCAAGGCCAAAGCCAAAAATGGTGCTGTTGAGAAGTTATCGTGGCCTCGACATCGACAGTTTACTATCTGACTTTAACAATATAAATTGGAACAGGTTATATTGTTCAAATTCTGTTGATGAAAAGGTTGAGATACTTAACAATTCTCTTCAATGGTTAAATGACAAACATGCACCTCTGAAATCAGTGCGTATCAAGCGTCCTCCAGCTCCATGGCTTTCGACCGAGATCAGGTGCCTGATGGGGAGACGTGACAGGGCTAAGGTAAAATTTACCAAATCTGGTACTCCCTCGAATTGGGATTCTTATCGTATCCTCCGTAACCGCTGCAACCAATTGTGTAGAAATGCCAAGCGTGCTCACTTTAAGCAAATTTTCGTTAATCGGACTCCATCCGATATATGGCGAGGCCTGGGTGCTATGGGAGTGAATCGCAATGATTCGGTAGAAAATAAAATCAGCATTGACTCCAATATTTTAAATAGCCATTTTGCTACCCCACCTTGCAATTTCAGCCAATCTATAAAAAACTCCACTCTCTCATATATTCAAAACCTGCCTGATTTTGGTAAACCCATATTTCATTTCTCTCATGTATCTAATGATACCATCCGTAAGCTTGTCAATTCAATCCAATCCAAGTCGATTGGAGCTGATGGCGTGAGCGTAATATTCGTTAAATTTCTCATTGATCCTATATTGCCAATACTAACTCACATTGTAAATTTCTCTCTAGATTCCGGTACTTTTCCTTCCATTTGGAAGAAAGCTCACGTCATACCTCTCCCCAAAAAATCTAATCCTATAACGGAAGGAGACTACCGTCCTATCTCAATTCTTCCCATTTTTTCAAAAGTCATGGAGAAGGTTGTTCATGAACAACTTGTCCACCATCTCACTTCTCATAACATACTCTCTCCCTTTCAATCTGGTTTCCGTAGTGGGCACAGCACCACTACTGCCCTTGTCAAAGTGACTGACGATATACGAGGTGCTATGGAAGAAAGAAAACTCACCCTTCTCTTACTACTTGATTTCAGCAGCGCCTTTAACTCTGTCGACTTTGACATACTTCTCGCAAAATTAAAATATTACAATCTCTCCGACAGCACAATTCGCTGGTTTGATTCTTACTTAAGAGATAGGACTCAATCAATTAAAATGAATGATAATCAAACATCAGATTGGTTACCACTGACGGCAGGAGTTCCTCAAGGCGGAATCCTATCACCTCTCTTATTTTCGCTCTATATCAACTCAATTGTCGAACATATAGATATTGACCATCATCTGTACGCAGATGACTTACAAATCTATTCACATTTCGAGTTGGATCAAGCTCAGCTTGCATTTAGTCACGTAAATGGTGAATTGGACCGCATTTCTCACTGGGCACAGCAGAATGGTCTATTACTCAACCCTTCTAAATCTCAAGCTATTCTTATTGGTAGTTCCCGCCTCTTATCTAAAATTCGATCGGAGTTATTACCCAAACTATACCTTAATAATTCTGAAATTCCTCTTTCCAAAAAGGTCAAGAACCTAGGTTTATTTCTCAACCAAAATTTATCCTGGCAGCCCCAGATTGGAGAGGTTAGTCGTAAGTTTTTCTTTAGTCTCCATTCTCTTAAACGTCACCAAAACTTTTTTCCTTTAGAGACTAAAATTCTTCTGTCCCAAACTCTACTTCTCCCTCTACTGGAATATGCGGATGTAGCCTACCTGGACATTACTAACGAACAACAAATGAAACTTGAGCGCTTACAAAACATATGCATTCGTTTTATTTACGGGCTTCGTAAATTTGATCACATCTCCCACTATCGCAACGAGCTCAAATGGTTAAAAATGTCACAGCGTCGAAATCTGCATATTCTTTGTCTTCTCTTTAATGTTCTCCACAATCCAACTACTCCGAACTACCTAAAATCTCGTTTTGCACCTTTAGCATCTCATGGTTTGCCTCTTCGTTCTGGTGCACTTGGTACGTTGACCATTCCCACTCACAGATCATCCTTCTTTACATCTTCATTCACTATACATGCAGCTCGGTTATGGAATGATTTACCCTTATTGATCAGACTTGCTCCTACTATTTCTATATTCAAAAGCAGACTGAAACATCACTATCTCTCTCTCAATAACTCAACTTAACCATATCCCTTCCCCTCCCTCCCCTCACCCTTATATATATCTATGTGTGTATGTATGTATGTGTGTGTATGTATGTGTATATGTGTGTGTGTATGTATGTATGTGTATATGTGTGTATGTATGTATGTGTGTGTATATATATGTATGTATATTTATGATTGTGTCTATACTATTTATATTATTTTATTATGCTTTTTGTTTTTAGTACTTATACCTACTTATGTTATATGTACCTATATATATTTTATTTATTTTTTATTATATCTTTTCTTTTATGTACTTTACTATGTACATCAATATTAATGTATCTCGTATCTCTCTCACATTTGGTTGGTTGGTAGAAATTGCCTAAAGGCAATAAACCCGCCATTTGTGTTACTTTGTATATTCCACAATAAAGATTATTTTATTTTATTTATTTATTAGTAATTACCTCAGTTTAAGGTTGACGTTACAAAACGATCTTAATAGTGAGAAATCAACACTATAAGGACACGATGCGAAGGTCTTAATTTATTTATCGTGTCGAAACCCAGAGAAAAAACCCATCAAACTGATCTCCAGTACTGCGCAAAACGCACAGCAGGTGGAGATGCGTTAAAAATATCCTCCATAGTGCAAGTGACAGGGCACAATGGACACTCCAATAAGTGTAGCATAGTCTGTGCTGCACTACAGTCACATGCTCCGGATTCGTCCTGTAGGAAGCCCCATCGTTCTCTATTGTCGCGGCAGTTTCCTACACCAGATCTCAGTCGATTTAGGGTTTTCCATGTCCCAAGGTCTTAATAATCTTAAATCATCAACACTTCCTATTATTTAAACATCATAAAAAATACTGTTATGAAATTAATGGTAACAATGCATAAAACTGCTTTACAAATTACTATTTATGAACATTACCTGTAAATTGGAAATAATTAAAGTCACAAGGTTCATTTTGGAAATGTTTAATTTACTCACCCTATACGATCTGCATTCAGCGATTTCCTCGAATGGGTGAAACGCGCCCACAAAATATAGTAATATACTGTTTTAATAAGAAGGGAAGGAAATTGTCTCCAAACACATGTACCAACTTTGTACACATTGATTGCCATCAAATTGAATCTTATACTGCACACAATAAATACCACGTTAGAAGCTCTTAATGACTTCAAGAATAAAAACAGACTTAATATATGAGACACAAATTCTAGCAATTTTTGTTATTGGATGGTGATAAATTCGCTTTCTCTATATTCTGGTTTATTGATTATATTAAATGTGAATAAAGTTTCTGTAAAATTACTTGTGGCTAGTGTACAATAATGAATAATGGAATCAGTCGGGCTTTATTGGCATTCAAAAAAAGCTCTTGAAATATTGAGTAAAACATGAATATTTTATTTTCGGCAGATTTCATTGAAAACCGTCGGGCTTTGGGCAAAGTATTATGTTTTTTCATTGTTTTTTATGTCGCTTCAATATGAAAACGTCTATAAATTAATATATAATTCTACTCAGTCCCTGCCCCTTCCCAAGCAACGTAACGTAAAATGTTAAATTAAAAATTGCCACACTAGTATGCAGCATAACCTGTTCATCCCATTAATACCCTTTTTTGTAATACATTAATACATAATGTAACACATGAAATAAATCAAAATTATAAATTAATGTCTTGAGTGTGAAGGCAAAAGATATCGTAACCCAATGTGAACCGAATTGCTTATTGTCGTGATAAGTAGTGTAACTTAATGACTTCTAAGCGAAAGCTTAACCCAATAAATTACGCATGTAAAGTAGATAAAAACAAAAAAAATAAGTATAAAATAATATATTGAGTGAACACAAAGATATCTTCAACTTTTATTACGTTTGACTCCCTCAATAGAAATATATAAGATTAAGTAAAAGAACCATGACTCGAAATCTCATGTAGGTAGATAATAATATGATATAGTACTTTTATACAAGAAATATACATATACCTACTTCGTATTTTCTCGAGTACTTCTTTACTTATCCTATGATAAGATTCTTTGAATCAGTATTAAAATTTGATATTACGTAAGACTTACTCGAACTGAATCACAAAGAATGATACAAGGGTATCAACACACGTGCCTTAGATGTTCGTGTATAAAATAATATTTACCTGTAGAATTTCACTGATAACAAATTCACATTCTTGTTTCCAAAAGTCACTCAGTAATCTTTCTTCTTTCGCTGCTCTTCAAAACTCTTATAAAAAACGCAGCATGCACCAAATTCTTTTTGGGAGGATATTTTTGAAGCATTTGCCTTATAATAGTTTCCATTCATCCAATTAACATTTTAAAAATAATTGAATCAAAATTTAATTATGTCCGAAATCTTTTTCTGTAACAGATTACAAAGTAATATTGTCGTGATGTTTTGTTATCTTACTTATACAAGTATCCCTTTTTAATGCTGAACATAAACTTCCCTATAGAGTTTTCCTGTCCCCTGCGTCCTCCGAGCGCAACTTTGCCTCCTTAATGTCTCTGGCAATTGTGGACCTCCAGGTGGTCACTGGTCTTCTGGGTCCTACTTCAACGTTCATTGTCTTTTTGATCATATTATCCTGTGGTAGTCTCAAGATGTGTCCGTATCATCTTAATCGGTTATTTTTTCGCCGATGGGAGCGCATTTGAAACCACCACGGATATGGACATTTCTCACCCTATCCATCCTTATTACACCACCAGCCCATCTGAGCATTTTCGATCGGAATATTAATTATAAGTTTATAACTATCTGTAACAAAATGGTTTGTATAACTGACTCATGAATGAGTTACCTGAATTGTGTTTTAATATTGAATATGCTGAAATTCTCATAATGGGGGATATTTTCCATTCGGTAAACTGTTCCGCGTTCGCTGATTAAAATTTTAATCATGTAAGGTAGTCCCTAGTACGAGTATTATGTTATTTCTCATTTCACGAAATGTATATTAGAATAACGTATTTCTATTATAACAATGTGAGAATATATCAAGAACAAGTCAAGTTTACCATGAATACCTATATGTATTATTTTATAATAAGAAACAAGAAAATAGTTACACAGCCTCTTGATTTAAAATTCTCATAATATTACAAGTAAAAATTCTCATAATATTACAATATCTATAAATGTATTACAAAAAAAGTTTTATAATATTATTCTTTCTACATTCTTGAAAATGAACTTTTTTCAGTCAGACTTGAAAACATTGTATTTTATTTAATTAATTTATATCTCTGTGTAGGAACATACATAATTAGTTTAAATATTACGTACGCATATATCTTGCGGTGCACGTTCATTGAATACGTAAATAACGTCTTACTTTCGTAGTAAGCGTATAATTATTTGTCTACCTACTCATATGTTCAATCAAATATAATATATTTTTGAATGTTCGTATGATCATAATAATTATGTACATCATAAATACCGCCTTTAGATAACACCTACAACTGCTGCAAAACAAATACAAAAATCAAAAACAACTACAAAAATCCATTAGATTAACCTTAGTTTATATTATATTTGAGTTCGTCGGTAGTCTGGAGGTAGAGTCTCGGCCTCGTGAACAGGGGGTCCGTGGTTCGATCCCAGGTGCCGGCAAACTTCCCTTTCACGACACAAGCCTTTAGCTTACTGTGAAAGGTGTATAAGGTTGTATTTGGGTTTATAACAAAACCCAGATATATCTTTTTTAAAAAAAAAAAAAAATAAACATATTCTAATAAAATATTGTAAATACACATATTCTTTAAATAATAAAAACAAATGGAATTAACTGCCTAGCTAAAGTTATATATGTTATGAGACATTTAAACATTATAAATATCTAATATTTAAATTATCAAATAAAATGAATAATTATTTATTATTATGTTCGCAGGTGCAGCACTTGATGATGCAAACTCGGAGTCCGCGAAACCGGTAGTGCGTTAATCATACTCAATAGTAATATTTAACAATACCTAATAAAAACGCGTCCCTCTTTCACAATACACCGTTCCTATGACAACGATATCAGAGCGCAGGGAATGTCGTGGAAAGAGGTTACGTAATTGGCACAGAGACGCTCTGAATGGAGGAGGCTGGTTTCTGCCCTGTGCTCCCGAGGGGAGCGTTGAGGGCGATGATGATGATGATGAATTAAAAATATTAATTTTATTTGATAATTTAAAATAAAATGTAACAAAGTTAATGCCGATACAATCAATGAAATCTAATATTTATTTTACTATACTGTACCTTCACGCCATATCCCAACAAAGATATACCTACTAGATTGGTAATTCAACGAAAAAATCGGTCATGCAGCCGATCAAAATTTGCATCTAGTTTTATACTGACGATGGTTGTAAGACAGTACATTGCTAATGCTTGAAGGCCATCGATGTTGGAACTCAAAAATTCCGAAAAAAATGTACCGCGCTGCAAGTCTAGTATGTCTATGTATCCCAAGTGGTGAAGACAAAGAGAACGGGACGCCATATATATCTTACATACTTCTTTCGCTTCTTCTTTACCTACTCATTCAGTTTCTCATGCATATACGTCAATTTCTCTTACTAATCGCAGGCCGTCTATGAGAATTTGATTCACTTAATTAAGCCACGTGATTGTTGGACATCCGCGCTTCCTTATACCCGTTCATTCAGACAAGTATATCGTCTTTATTTCCGCTAAATACCGCACGTGTGGGATATTTATGATGGAATGAAATAAAAAAAGCTAGACTACTATGCATGAATATAAGACATAGCATTCCTGAATATGAATGGATCGTGGAAATCTGAAAATAATCGGTATTTTAAGCAAAATAATTAATATCAACCTAATTTTTTTTAGCATTTCTTATTAGACTATTAATGCTATCAGTGAGTGTCGAATTTGTCAATTTAATTTTCATTACTTGAACGAAGCCTGGTAAAATTACAGTTACTTAATAATGAAAATATCACTTTCTGTAGAAGTTAATTAACCCGTAATATTATTTGTTATGTAAGTAAATACAGACAATAATTAATTAATGTAATTTGAACGATTTATTTCTTATAAATCTATTATTATTAAATCTAGACGTAACAATAATATTTAATATTTTAATGTGGCTAAATTGTAATAATCCATAGAGCACCCAGCAAAAACTTGATCTCCCACTCTTTTCTGTTAGTTTTCAAGTGTCCTATAAAGGCAGGTATTCGAAAAATAAAGACATAAAACAAATCTTAAACTCAGCAATGAAGTTTCACATCCAGTCTTAATTTTTTTGGCTCGGAAAACGGTTTGCATGTTTGTTACTGCATGTCATGTAGCTGATCTGCTAGCCTCTCTACTCTTGAGGTAAGGCGTGATGGTGCCAATATAAAAGTATGTAATTATAAATATGTATATTTTTTGATGATTGTTCATGGCAGCACGTGATTATTTAGTGATGAAAAAAACTATTAAAATTTTATATTCAATTCCAATGTAAGTTTTCGAGTGTCCTGTTAAAGGTAGGTGTATAAAAAAGTTAAGACATTTACATCTTAAATTCAGCGATGAGGTTTGCCATTCATTTTGAATGTCTTGATTTGATATTAACACGGAGAGGATGGCTTGCACGTTTGTTATATGCAGCTGATCTGCTGGCTACTCCACTTGTGGGATATGCCGTGATGTTATAGTAGAAGTAGTATGTTTAATTCTATTATTAATGTCAAGTAAGCTAGACAAAAGCGTTCATGGAATTTGATATAATTGTGTGACATATAAAACGTTTTTGAACACATTCAAGAGCAAGAATCAAAATAGAAATACACCTTAGTACACAAATTAGACTCTCTCATAAAGACGTGCCACAGAGAGTAATGTAGGATACTGAATCCTTCACAAAGGTGACCAATATGTATTTATAAATGGAATACATTTTTGGGGACAAGCTGATAGGGATACCTTCTTCGAGAAAACTTTAAGGTTTTATCTTAGAATAAAAGCTGAAGGTTATACAATAAAGAGCAAAACAAGACAGGGTAGAAGGGAGTTTGGGAACGGGTACTGACTCAAAAGTCAAAAAATGCCTTTAATTTTGAAATTTGAAAACGTTGAACGATTGTGAAGAAAGAAAAATATTCCATCATCGAGAATACTTATTCCTTACACTGCGAACAATTGATATATTTATATAAACAAATTCATTGGATTAGTAAGAAGATATCGCTACTGCGATAAACTCGCCAATTGCACAATATCATTTATTTGTATCACATTATTTCGTAACTATGTAATTTCTTATATATTTTATAGTGCAATAAAACCTATTTTATTACTATCACTAGTAGATACATTGTTTTCTTCATTTTTTTTAATAGCATTTCATCCAAATTTTTAACCTATACCTAGTGTTGTGGAATTCTCAAGAAATAATTTTTCGAGAAATTTGCCGAGAAATTTCTCGGTAAATTTCTCAAAGTAGAGAATTTTCGGAGAATTTTTTTTATTTTTTATTTAACAGTATAATAATAATAAATACTTTATTCAATCAATCAATTACAATGTACAAATGTTGAGACAATTTATCACCAATATGGCTACAATTAATTATGGAAACAAAAAAAAATGTTAAGTACCTACATAGAAAAAAGTGCTAATAACTGATGAAAAATCTTGATTTTAGACACCCCACATGCCCATATTTAAGTTTAAAAAAAATTGCAGGTACGCACATGGAAAAAGTGTTAATAACCTCTGATTTGGGCCTTAATCAGCCCCACAAATTATTGGATCAATCAGGTTGGCTGCGAAGTGTACTGGACGAAAGGTCATAATACCACTAACAAAAAAATTATGGAGAGAAATTTCTCTTCCATCAGAGGAGAAATTCTCGGAGAAATTTCTCGTTCTCGAGAAATTTCTTTGGAGAATCTTCTCTTCTGACATCACTACCTATACCATGATGGCATATTCAACAAAAAGGAAAGGTTAACAGATAAAATTTACGTAATTAATATGTAAGATTCTCTCTCCGTGTCAATCAAAAAATCGGGATGGGTGGCATACTTCATCACTACTGAGTTGAATATGCTAAAGTAATTTTTGTAAACACTTAACTTTAACAAGAAACTCAAAAACTTACAGAAAATTGGGATTAACCATTCTTACTAAATTATCATAAGTGCTCTTGTCTTTATAATAATGTTGTTAAATAGAAAAATATACGACAAATTTAATTAAATTTCGATCTATCAATACGAGATATCACTATTCCGAGTTTCATTTTATTTGCTACCTTCCTACATAGTATCCTTGTTCCAACAAATTTGAATACTATTAATCATTCATCATTCGTTACACGGTATATGAAACACCATAACTAAGGGTTAAAATGAATTACTCTCCATATCATGTATGTTTGCTTGTATTTACATGCAACCTGAGTTATCATACATTGCATAAAAAAAGTCACCATATGACAATCAATATATCGATGGTTTAAAGCACAGAAGACACATGTCCACTTTTTAGGTAAAATGAGTTAATACATGTACAAGATTCGGTTGCAACGCCATCTATGTCCTGATTAAATATTACCAACAATCTTAATATCATTATTGAAATATTTAGTAAAAACCAAATGTCACATGTCCACAAATTCACTTTGTTTTGTGCACAGATGTAACATGTCACAAAAGATATGAAGATTCTAAAAAACACATGTTCATTTAGGACGGGCATGTGTCATCTGTGCACGCATAAACGCATCCCAAAAGTCGCCGTGAGTGGCACTTCCATCACACTTCCAAACACATGTCCATGACCATCATCTAAAAATGCTAATTCTTGACATTCTGGTTAAAAATATAGTAAAAAATAAGTAATAAATGACATTAAGAAAGAACAAAGATTATGATTTTCAACACCTTCTGCATTAATTTGAAGTTAGTGAATTAATTAAGAATCTCAAACTTTCTAAACCTGTTTTCTCTAAACTGTCAAATGTGGACATGTGTCTTCTGTGCTTTAAACCATCGATATTATCATATAGATTTATTCTTGCATTATCAAAAAAAAATACCACCCATACTTCTCTCGCTACATCCACATTTAAGCAAGTTCTGATACATGTACGCTGCTTTCTTTTACTCAACAAACGATCGTCTTTGATAATTTGATCCATATAGTCGAGTCAAGGAGTTCTCAATTTTTCACACTCCTCGTAATATTTTTTTTTAACTTTGTGGTAGTTAATTAATAATCATCATTTGCAAATAAAAGAAAAAAAAACTAAGAGAATGTTCTCGGAACTACTATTTTATCTTCGGTTACCTATTATAAGTGACTAGAGATACTGTAAATAAATAATAAGTGACTGAATATTACTGAAGATAATTAATAAGTGACCGAAAATTACGGTATGTAAACAATAAGTGATAAAAATTTCTGTAGATTAATAATAAGTAACTGAGTATAAACAGTTGTTATGCCCGGTATAGTAGGTATTGTGCCGAAAAGTTATCATTAAAAATAATAATTGGTATTTAGAAAGTGGTACTGAAATACCGAAATAAACAATGCAGTTCATAAGAATTTAGAATAACCCAACATTAAAAAATAATATCCCAGCACTTAAAAGGTACCTGCATTTATTAATATTATTATTAGATATTGTTTGCTAATCTTTGTACCTACCTGTATTCACAATATTATCATTGTTTATATATATTTGTACCTGCATGGCAACAGGGGTAATAAAGAGAATAATATCAACAAAAGATTAAGGCGCATTCATTATGTATCAACTTAAGGCGCATTCATTATGTATCAAATTATTTTATGAAGATTCTAGAATGTCTGCGTATTGTAATTATTTAGTATCTGCTTGGTTGGATTTTTTATACCTACGCTTCGAGATATTGAGTGTCGATATCGGTGATATGTGTTGAATTATGTAAACAGCTCTTTAGGTATGAATTATAATTTAATTGTAACATACGTAGTTTGAGTATTTAATTATCTACCTAAAGGGTTGTATTGTGCTATGTAATAGAATAAGATGTGTGTTATTTGTGCTGTGCGAAAATACGCTATAATAATAATGGTGATAATGGACACAAGAAATGTTTTAGATTTAATATCAGTGCAAGAGACGCTTTAAATATTCATATGTGAATTAATTAATAATTATAAATCAGCGCATTGGACGCTTAACAATATCAAACTTATTTGTAAATATTTATTTCATCATGTACATAATTCCTGGAATGCAGACAAGGGTGCAGGTGTACTCGCAATACAATGGAACTTGCGGTGAGCGTGTATTGGTATTCAATTAGCCAATCACGGCGCTGCACAGAGATGCATCACAGCGTAGGAGGGGTATATGACCAACCCCTCTCTACACCACTCAAGGAACAGCGGAGAAATGTCCTTGAAAGATCAGTTAGTCTCCATCAGCCATCAGTGGTGAACAGTTATCATCAGCGAGTCGTAGTGAGCAGTCAGTTGTCCTTGGTAGAAGGATCGCTCCTGCCATCACTCATCAGCTGACCTTCAGAGAGACAAGTGTCTCTAGTCATTGGGCTTCAGTTGAGTCGAGATATTCTCCTCCTGAAGCCATGACGTGCCAACTTCGTACCTGTGTAGGCTGTTAATTGCCTCCAGAAGCCTCGGACGTAGGGCTTCGCCCTACCAGCACTGCGCCCAGGGGCGCCTTCTTCAACTTGTTTTGCCTTTAAGCATTTTCATGCTTGAGGCCCCCTCAACGTGGGATCCGTTTGCTCGTCAGCGTAAAGTGAAAATTAATTTATTTTGAAAGTGCTTCGTTTCTTAATTGAACTAGTTATCAAGTGTGTTAATTATTTTTAATGGGGATAATTACGTGTGCACAGACAATACGGGGTAGTGAGTAAGTTGTAGTATTGTCTAGCCTTGTTTTTGAGTGTTTGTAATAGTGGTAAGAATTTTTTTTATTTTTAATTAAATGTTTATTTGAATCTAAATTTGTCTTTTACACATTTGTCCATTTAATTACAGATAACTTGTAGTCTCTTAATTTATATAGCCTCACTGTATACTTTAATCGAGACCATTTTATTGTTTTAACTCCTGGAGTGCTGTGGGTAGCCCAGTAGAGTCTCAGCCGTTGGCATTTTTGGCATAATATTTTATTTATTTTATCCTCAACCAAAACCATTCTTTCACCATCTCTCTCTCACCCCCCCCATATCACAGTATATAAATAATAAGTGAGTGAAGAATGCTGTAGATTAATATTCAGTGTAGATAAAAAATGAGTAACCGAAGTTTACTGCAGATAAAAAATATAAATAAGGTAACTGAAGTTTTTTGTAATAATAGTTTATTGACGATGAAACAGCAGTTAATGAATTTTTAGATATGTTTAGTATTTTTTTTAAATTTAAATAATTGCTATTATATTTTTTTACTATTCTATGCACAGATTACAGTCTAGTTGGCACACTTACCACTTTTGTAATTTCTTCCAGATAACCAGTGTGTTTCACAAAATTTGGAATGAAAATCACACGATCCAACCGGGAATCAAATCCAAAACTTCAATGATGCAAGTCGATTACAATTGCCATTGCCAGTACATTAATAAATAGTATGTACGCTCAAAAAAAGTATTAAATTTTAGGTCATTCGGCACCATGAAACGGTTCTAAAACATCATCCATGGTTTTACTACGAGTGTTTAATAAAATACATGCATCGTGTTATAGTTGTACTTTGTTGTTAGTCCTGTGAGTTTTGGAGACAGAATAGGTAGTACAATAATTAATAACAATATCACCTATGTAATACCAACTAGTCTAGCCGTATGGATTTAAACAGTAAATCATAGTTAATCCCGCACGAAACACCAGTCCCACATACAGCATACTAAATAATATCACTGTTGTTGTGGAATGTAAATTTTATGTTGCGAAATAAACGTATTTTTCATTTTATTTTATTTTTTTGATATTCATATACCTACGTTTATTTCGCACGCGTTCCGTGACAATTCAATCAGAGCTTCGCATAATAATTAAATGAAAATGTAAATAAAATATCGTTAATTTCCTGATGTCTGAAAATTGGCTGCAAAATAGAATTAAGGTCTAAAAATTACATGGCTTGAGCACGTCTATAAAATTTTAAAGAACGGCCGTGTGTTGAGTGAGAGTACCTAATCGCCGTGATGTATGAGAAATCGCATGAATGTGGAGTAAACGAACAAATATGTAAACATGTATCAATGTGGCGTTCCTTTCTCTCTGGCTAGCCCATTGGTGATACGACGTGAGGATATATTACATTTTAGTATAATAATTTACTTCTCTGTCGATTGAATTGGGATAATTGTTTTTCTGTTGAATTACTTAAATTTTGAAAATATCGAGATAGGTACGCAATGTTAAGTAGTGTTTGGAAAGATTACGATATGAAAATATTAAAAAATATGGCGGCCGATATTGCGCTGAGGTAACGCTCTTTCCTCTGAGTCACGAGGTCTCGGATTCGATTCTGAGCCAGGGCAAAATAAAGAATTACCTTTTTCAAATTGTCCTGGATCTGTGTGTTTCATGTTTATGTGTTTAGTACATTGTACATATTTGTATGGTTGTGTTAGTAGGTACTCATAATAGTTTCATGTCTTAATTTGGGATAAGCTCGATCGGTGTGAATTGTCTATACATGTTATGTTATGTTATAAATACATAAAGATTATTTAATTATTTACAAACCAAATATGCACATGAATTAAACCAGTTCGAGAGATTAGTAATCAATAGAAAAATATGTGTGAAGTGGATGTATTTACGAATTTATAATTACATAGCTGAAATTGCGGGTAATTTTTTTTAATAAAATATCTATGAAAAAGTATTATGGTAATATTAATTGAGTCGTTTAACACGATTCGTACAACAAACATCACGTTACGTTTTGTCGACAAATTTCACAGAGCTTTTAGTACAGTCACAATAATATAATAATAATAATAATAACACCCTCAGTAGAGCAGAAGAGAAAATAAACTGGAATGACACAGAAAATCTAATTTCATATACAGTACCAACAGCCTAACAAAAGGGTGCATGCAAATGTAATAAAAGGAATCAACGTTGACAAGAATGTATTGTGGCAACCATCTTACGGTAATAATACAATCTATAAAATATATTGTGTCTACGAAAATACATAAGTATTTAATGTAATATACGTATGGTAATAATGGTATTATTGTGGTTTGGAGCTTTGCTAGCGAGT
This sequence comes from Athripsodes cinereus, assembly GCA_947579605.1. NCBI lineage: Eukaryota > Metazoa > Arthropoda > Insecta > Trichoptera > Leptoceridae > Athripsodes > Athripsodes cinereus. Next base: position 8,075,233 of record OX388329.1, read on the forward strand.
TCGTGATTTTAGCATGTGTAGATACTACTCATCAAGTACATTTACAAAAATAAGATTTAGTACTAAGTAAGTCACTGAGAGTTCGTTTAAATAAATTAGATACTGTCTAAGAGCATGATACATGTATATTATAAGTCCTTGTTGATATTTCTGAGGAAACTTATTTATGAACGATTTCCACAAAAAACTTTATTTCAATGAGATGCAGGGGATTATAATATTACTCAAAGCCTTGAATCGAACTAAAATAGACACCTCATTTGCACAGTTAATAGGTTAATAAGATGTGCAAACGCCTTTAAGTAGGAAACAGTAAAGGTGTTCCGATGCTTACGAATCGGCTGAATCTGGTTTAAGTGGATTCTTAATATCTTCACTAAACGCGGGTGTGAGATATGATATATGAGGTGTGGGATATGCGAAAACTACGTTATACGTTAAATACGGTTTCTTTGATTTTTTTTATAATGTCAATCATCAGTTTGATAGTCAGTTGAGACTTAAAGTGTTTATAGCCTTTACGATCTGAATATAAAACCCAATGATCCCAACCTCAGGGTATCAACAAAACAAAACTAGATACGTAAGTTTGTATAAAGAATGAGTAGAATCTTTAAGAAAATCTGCACAATGGATAATTAAATTTAAACGGTAATCAGCTGTAGAAAAAAATGAGGAAAGAGTGAGTGATAGTTTGTCGAAATTTGTGAGATATAAAATCAATTGATACTATATTTTCGATAACTCAAATACAAATACAATTCAAGACAAAGAGTTGAGTCAGAAAAAGTCACAAGATTTTGCGATATTTCCAGTAGTAATAATAATAATATTATATTATGATAACAACTGTATGTTACTACTTCTTGGTACAATGTACTGGTACTGTATGTTTCTTCTTTCCTTTATACTTTTATATATTATTTTCTTATCTAATCTTTCAACCGAGTTTCACCTTTGTCCTTATTGAACAAAAGTCACTACCCAAACATAATGTTATCTCTTACGTCGCATGGAATAATGGACGGAAACGTCCGAGGAGACCCATACCTAATAAAAACAGGGAAATATATGTATGTATCATCTACCTATTTCAAGAAATTAAATATATTATTTCATATATTTTTTTAGTTATATTTTTTTATTGACCGAGTTCCCGGATTATAAAAGACTCCACAAATGGTAGGCATTCGCAAAACATGGCATTAAATACGTTGAATATCCTCATTAGCGATGGGATAACTAATTTTAATAGAAAACAGAAGGGGCAATCTGCTGGTAGATCATATTATTCTTGTTAGTCCACAAACTCATCAACTGTTGGAGATGCCGTGGTGATATAAAGAAATATAGTAGAATTCATGCTAGAGTGCTCCGCTCATAGGTAAATAATTACTAACACATTCTACACACCACACACTGCACCAGCCAATCACAGTGATGCAACTCGGCTACTAACACAATCACGTGTTTTGTAATACACTAATCACCTGTGACTGTGTGCGTAAGGCACTCTTATAAAAATCCTAGTCTACCTATATTAAAATTTCATTTGTAGAGTTTAACTTTGGAAACATTTTTTTGTAATCCTTGGAATAACAGCGAAAGGGGCAGGTAGGTATTTATAAACAAATAACACAAAAATATAATAAACATCTTCAAATCAGCGATGATGTAGGCCACTCATCCCAAATTTTGTATCCAATGATGTATAATCAAATGACATTTTATATCCTTATTATCGCTGATATTAATATATTGAATCATATTATTTTTATGAGATCATTTTTCGAATTGTGTCTTACCCCATTAAAATTTTATTTCTTTGACGTGCTTTAACCAATGTTTTATATAATTACTAGTTCATTTTGATACACCAGAATTGAGTCATTTTATAGTTTTTTTTTATTAATTCTTTTTTTTTATTTTGATCTTGACTTCAGAATTTGCAATGTACCTGTGTGATTGTGTATGGTTTTTTTTGTTGTTGTTGTCTGTCATATTTTTTGTCAACGTGTAAAAGGCTCACGCCGTATATGATTTTAAATAAATAAATAAAAATAAATAACAAAAATATATTTTCAAGATACAACAAGATGACCTATATGACATTACACAAAGATTTACCTACAACCTATAGACAGATATAGAGGAATAATTTGAGAATTGTATGAGCACGCTATGATGCGAAATTCTGTGTTGGTCGCCCGCATTATTATTATTAATACGGAAAATATAATTTTCATTACAAAATTTATACTCATTTTGTACACAAGTCGGACACGTATTATTAGTGCTAAGAATCTCATTCACTAAGAATGTTAGTATTTAGTAAATTTTCCATCACGACGTGTCTCAAAAGGGATCCGAAAAATCTCTTTGTAGATATTAAAAAAAGATAACTGACCTAATATAGGTATATAATGAAATTACAAAATACTTTCGAACCTATTATATTGTAAACTGTTTCGTACCAACTGTATTATAAACGAAACAAGCATGTGTAATAATGTATCATATTATTTTTTGGGTTAGTTGGAAAAGATCGAGACTCTGCGATAAACTGTGTGTATTCATTGAAGGTAACATCTTATGTTGTATTAAATATCCCTTCCTATGAAAATCTCAGATCTCTTACATGAATTATATATGACTGATCAAATTTTCATCCAAAATGCATACGGTCTCGCAATAAGGTATTGTATATAATTGTTATCATAAAATTCTTAAAATAAATAAAGCGCAGTGCGTGCGAATGAAACTCTTAGGTACCTAAGTGTCTCTTACCAATCAAAATCCAGTATTTAATTTTATCATAGAAGGTTTATATAGTGCTCATTATGTGTTAGAGAATGACAACACTCTAACGAATACTTCGGTAAGCATTTTTTTTTTTTTTGAATAAGTGCATAATCTTGCTTTGAATAAGCTTGTCTTTGGTACTTTAATAGTTGATATACCATCTTTAGCAACATTTGGTACGAAAACCTTTAATAAATTACTTCCTGAAGATATTTTTCAATTCTTCAGATACGGTATTACGGTCACGCGATTGATCGAATTCATTTTCAATATTAATTAAGTTTTAAAAATTCCTTAATCCAGTCAAGCATGAAACATGGAAATTTCATTCAGATATTCGGAGCTTAAATAAGTCTTTGGTAAGATTTCGTTAAGTATTCGTCGCATATATATCATTTAAGCCGGATTAGGCAGGCTTTTGGTACTTGGAGTTTATGGGGATTGAAGAGAAGATTGCAATTACTTTAATATTATCAAATAAAGTTTAATACCAACAGCTGTGTTTTAAAAGGAATTTTATTTTATGTTTCTATGTAGGTACCTATTGGCAAATATTGCCATTTATTTTTATTATATCATCGATCTTGTTACTAATGCTAATCTAAAAAAAACTTTTGATGATAAAAATACACTCATAATTATTTACAATTCTATAAATACATCTCAATTTAATAAACTTGTTTATATTATCATTATTAGTTAATTTAAATGCTCATATAACACAATCATATAATTATTTACAATCCTATAAATACATCTCATCAATTTAATAAACTAGTTTATATTATCATTATTAGTTAATTTAGATGCTCATAAAACACAATCATATAATTATTTACAATTCTATAAATACATCTCATCAATTTAATAAACTAGTTTATATTATCATTATTAGTTAATTTAGATGCTCATATAACACAATCATATAATTATTTACAATTCTATAAATACATCTCATCAATTTAATAAACTAGTTTATATTATCATTATTAGTTAATTTAGATGCTCATATAACACAATCATATAATTTGCCGTGTACAAGTGATAAATGTCTTTACGGGTGGATTGCCGGTAATAAAAAAAAAGTGATAAATAAATTAATAAAATTGGAGACAAGGAAAATAATACATTTTTATTTTTAAGAGACGGAATTAAAGTGCGTTAGATCGATCAAATAAAGCTGGCTTGTGATCGGACTCTATCAATTTACAATGCAGTTCACCTGCTAGAGAACAAAAGGTAGGTATGAGCCCCGGCCCCCAAACTTGGAGATACGACTGAACGGAGAAAGATACGATTCTAAGATACATTAAAGCGGATTATTACACAGATAGATACTAAGTAAATAAAGATTCTTTCCATAGTCTATTTACTGAATAGTAAATAGACTATGGAAACTATGGATACTGTAAATAATGTGACTTATATGCAATCAAAACATCGTAATGTATTAGATTTTAAATAAATTAATCTGTAAAAAAGTAAACATACACACACAATCACACAGTTTCCCTCGTGGGGTAAGCAGAAAAGATCGAGCGCCACTTCCTTCTATCTTTCCATACACCTTTCGCTTCTTTCACTGTCATACAATTACTCATTCATACTCTACTGTTCAATGTGCTCACCACGTGATTTATATGATCTTGCCATTTGATCCTCGGACGGTCACGTCTCCGGACACCATTCCTCTCAGCTAAATATATTTTCTTGATCATTCTGTCCTCATTCATTCTTTCAATATGCCCAATATCATAATATAATAACGCGTTCATAAATATTATAATTCTGATCAAAAATATATAAAATATTCTTGCTGTAAACAAGATTCAAAATGACCAGAATTAAAGGTAAAGTTCATATTGTCTATATTACCTCATTTTTTCTAATTATTCATTTCAGGTTTGTATAACGTTCAGAGTCCATTCAGTATCAACACAATTTTTCTTCATACTAGAGTGCGTTAATATAAAAATATCAATCCCAATGGGTCTTTTGATGTTATTAATATCGCTTACAGGTCTAAAAGGACAGCTGTAAATAATATAAAAGTTGTGTGTAGTACCTAGCAGTTATAAAGAATAAATAAGGTTCATACATCCGATTTTATGCTGGTACAGCTTCTTCTTCTACTACAACATACCGCACTGAAAACGTGAGCTGAAATAATATTATGAAGAGAGGAAAATAACGTGAAGATGAAGAAGAAGTCAGAAGGATTTAGATGTGTAGAGAAAAGAAATAATAAGATATTTTATTATGACTTCGTATATTTTTCGTACTTTATTGAACTCATTCACATCAAGGTTGCCCAGAGCCGCCGATGTATTCCCGAAAGAAAATTATGTTATTGTTTTAACTTCAATACAATTCCAAAATTAAAAATAATCATACTCTGTAAAATACATATGCCAACTCGAGTTTTGTTTTTCTTTTTACCGAAATCAACTTGATATTTGAGTACATCCGAATTGGAGTTTTAGTGTAAATAATTATTTTTAATTGATTTTTAGAACTTATGGGTATTCCACTAACATACATATAAATATAAATTGTGTTGTACCTACCTACCTACACAGAAAAATGTGTGTGTTTTTTATAAATAAATCTATCAACATATATATCTATACCATCATAGCATACCCGTCAAATAAAGAAGCCAGCAGATTTACTGCATTAAAATTAAATAGAGATTTTTTTAGAATAAAATTCTAACGGTCTTATACGTGACGCCTTACAAATATACTTTTTGCAGGACACTCGAAAACATATCTAAAAGGGTGAATAATAAAATTAAAACGTTTAATCAAAAAATAACCCAACATACATACTTACCTACATACACAAAACATTTACAAATACACATAATTAAGACATTGAAAGCACTTGCCCTTCACGCCAACTATGAGATAAAATATACATAATATACTCCAATCACATAAAAATCAACAAAACTTCATACAACAGCGACTTCATTACTTATTGATTGAGAGTCGACATTTAATTTATATAACTTCATACCTATATTTAAGACATTTGAGACATTTTAGACCACACATATTTATAGACTAATAAGACATTTAAGAAACAATATCGCGTGTAGTAAATTTAGTTTGACATTGATTTCCTAAGTAACTATATCTAACATATTTTGAACTACTCCAGATTTATCATTCCAATTGATCACACTCATACATAGTCAACCTATTTGAATAGGTATCAACTAGGTAGGTATGTTGTATATAATACACATACATATGTGAACCTCCTTAAGGAGTGCCCAACACAGAGCTTCGACGCTTATGAATCGACTTAGGCTTGGTTAAGAGTAAGGTACTCTTTAAACCTAGGTAACATTCCAATTGTCAAGGAAATATTATGTTTGACATCTACACTTCTAGTAAGTTAAAAATCCAGTTCCCGACATCCAATTGTGTCAAAAAATTCATAACATAACTATATCTATTTTTAAAAATAGCAAAACTCTAGATAATAGTGTCACGTAAATTAAACTTCACTACTATAATAAAAGTATTAACGTCATTTTGCAGTTTATTAGATATTGGTTATTACTTTATTGTCTACATAAGTAAGTAATGAAACTTTGTCTAATAAATTTCATTATTTTAATGAAAAGAATTTTAATACAAGCAAAATATTAATCTTTTTTATCTGAAACCATTAAAGATAATATCAAACACTTTTTTTTTGTAAATGTAAACGCCTTTGATATTTTAATCAAGAAATTAAAAAGAACGAAAACTAATTCCTATTCCTCAATTTCCAATACTTAGAAAAACTTTATTCTACCGTTCTTCATCTTTCGGAGAATTAAAAAACTTTGAATATTTTATCTCTGGTTAAAAATCTACAAAAAAAGTTTATTTCTCTTTTTAATCATAATTTTACTTCATAAATATATAAAAGGTGTCGGGTCGGGTGAGTATCTTCTGCTTAACTCTTTTATAATATTTATTTTTTATTTTTATTTTATTTTAATAGACACAACAGATTTGAAAATGAATAATACAGTTAATTATTGACATCGCCAATCAAAGTGTCTAAACTATGAACAATTTAATAGCACATTATTTAAAAATAATTATTGGAAGGTGAAAGGAAGCGAGGGAGAAAGGAATACAACTTAGTTCAATGTACAATGGTATAACGCATTGTTACTTATTATATAGATAGGTATACATACAATATACTGCAGCTATGACAATAAAATCTAATAATAATTCATAGGTGTTAAACGGTGACAATAATATTATTTTAGCAAAACATTCCAATATAAAAAGCACCCAATCAATAAGTAGCACTGGACAATAAAGTTTAAGATACCTATCAATATAAACGTTTAAGTCAAATATGTTTAATATATCGCTAATCAAAAATCACATGGTATGATTATACTGGTGACATTTTTACTTCGTGAATTGGGGACTGTATTTAATAATTTATTGATTTCCTCAAATACGTAAGTACATATTATGATAAACTAATACAGTTCAAATATCCATGTGGTAATACAATTATTAATTAAATATTGCCGCCTCAATAGGCCAAAGCCTGTATCGAGGCGGATAGTACATACAATCAGTAGTATATTTATGTACGAAAAATAAATTTAGACATCATAATAAATACATTAGTAACAATATTCTTATAGACGATAGATATCAGAAAGAATGAATGTGAAGGAAGCGCGAATAGCATGTATTAATACATTTTACACTAAATTTATCACAAGAAAATGAAGAGATGAAATAAATTAAAATATATAAGTATGTCGGACTATTTTATAGATAATATTAAAATTGTGTGCATTTAAATAAACAAAGGAGTTAGGTGGTCTAATTTAATTGCTTGCATAGCGTGACTTATGATAATGTTTGCTAATATTATAAATTTTATCTACCCTATAATATTATTTTACACACTATTGTATATACTATTCAGGCATAGTAGATTTAGTCCAAACGCATTAAAACTAGTTTTCATATTAATGAGAATTAATGTGGATTAAAGAGCTGTTCTTTGGATCACCGTACCAAAAATAACAAATTTTTAAAATATCACTTCAAATTATTGTTCTATGAAGATTTGTTTCTTTTTTTAATATCTTTACTCTACTTTAAGGCATCTACGCTCAGCAAAGACATCCTTCAATATATATTTATATATGGACAATTTGTAAAGCGCCGTTTACTCATGACATGACCTCAAGGGCGCCGTATATCGTATCCATATGTTATATGTTGGAAGAGATCAATAGAGCCAACAAGTCTTGCTTTTCATGTCATAGGACCTGTCACAATTAATCGATAACAACGTTCAGGAGCAAACAGAAGACATCGCTCTTCCAAAATAGTTTCCTGTCCCCTTAACAGGGATGTTCGCAAATCATCTTAAATACATGAAACAATGTGTTAAGTCGCAGAATTCCTGGAATAGAATTTATTTTTACACTGCAATTTTTGAATAACAGAACAAATAAGTAGGCACACATTCATTGCCTCCGATTTTCGAATGGTGCTTCCCATCCCGAATGAATGGCACAAAGTGTATTTTCGTTACATGTCAATATTAGTATTACCTAATTTATTTATTATGCATTGAACGGCCATAATCACCTACAAAAAATATAATACCTAATACATATGTAAATAGTAATAATATTTTCTACCAATAAAATACCTTATGCATGTTATATCTACCTGCATAGTATAATAATATCATATAAATTGAATTATGTCTATCTACGATCATACACATTGGAATTTAAGACTTCAAGTAAATATATAGGCAAACATTATAATAATTAGAATTTATCTCTATCTATCTATCTATACCCTCACGCCATGTCCCAGGAGGGGTAGGCACAGAGAACGGACCGCCATATAGATCTATCCTTACATACATCTTTCGCTTCCTTTACATTCATCCAGTTTCTCATACATGCACGCCGATTCCTCTTACTCAAGACGCAGCCGTTCTCAAGAATTTGATCCACGTAATCAAGACACGCGGTTCTTGGACGTCCGCGCTTTTTAACACCCCCTCTTTCAGTTAAATACATCCTCTTCGTCATTCTTTCATCTTGCATTCGCTCAACATGTCCAAACCACCGTTACTTATTTACACGCATTCTATCCGCAACACTCTTCTTGCATCCGCTCATTCTCCTGATATCCTCATTCTTCACTCTATCCCGCAACGTTTTACCAACCATTATTCTGAGTGAACTCATCTCCACAGCATTTATTCCACTCTCATCCTTCTTCAACCACGTCCAAGTAATAGTTAAAGTATACATAATAAGTAGAAACAAGATTATAAGTGTAAATAATACAATAATAATAATATAGCAGAAAAGAAGTATACCTATGGGATAAACTGTAGTTGTTTTGATAGAAAATAGATGAGTTTTATATATTTGACAGGTCTTTGGGAAGTTCCGTGATCATAATAATGTAAGTATATTGAGTATCTGAGTGTCTAATATTACTCTAATATTAATCTCTAATATTATGTACCTATGGTCAATTTTCACACATTATTAGACATCGCTATTCTAACATAGGTGTATATTTGTACTTTATATTTACCTATTATGTAGGTACCTACAACATGTTGAAAATGTTGGTACATTGTATAGTACTTTCGTATATATAGTTCAAATACACTACATTATACAATATGCAGTGTACATAATTACTTAGGTACACTGTGTCCACATATTATAGAAACCGCAGGATTCCGAGCATACAAATACACTCGTATGTACACATCTACATACTGTTTAATGTAGGGAGGATAGGTATAAGTATCGTTGAACCTACCAACAAATGTATCTAATATGTAATAATTATTATACTTTGTTCTATACTGATGTATAATAATATATACAAAGAGTTCAAGAGAGATTTCCGTCTTTCTACGTACTTTCAGATATTTGTTACATACATATTTAGTTGAGCGAGATGCAGCCATTTAAAATAAGTATGTATCTATGTATATACTTGTACGTTGTTATTTTAATAATAAAAATATTTATTTTATACTGAGTTACATAGGCTTATGTAAAAATAATGTTCTTATCTAGTTCTATAGGTTTTTTAAGATGGATTTATTATAAAAAGAGTATACACAAAAAAGGAACCCAAGAAAATAAATGTAAGTATGGCTTAGGAACGGCTCATTAGAGAGTTAATTCTCTGTACACAATAGCTTCTAATACTTGGTTAGTCTTGTGTATCGAAAATAATGTAAGATTGGGTCGAACGAGAATGTCGTTATGGGGCTAAAATGCCTTTGTGGGAAAGAGAGCAAAAAAGAAAATAAGATTTTATTTATGGTGATGAGCCAAAGAGGTCTGATATTAAGCAAAAGCATTAATTTTAAATTATCTTTTTCTCTTATCGTCTCTACGGCTACTCGCTGCTCTTATTATTAAGATGTAACTCAATATCAGCTAGCAGTTAATTACTTATTATTTATTTAACTGAAATGTAATAAATTAATAATGTTTATTTTGATAAGGAGAGCGGAACGAAATTTATGCATAAATAAATACTTGTTTTATGAACAGGAATTGTCATCTAAGATATCCGGAAAAGATAATCACTGTAAGGAAAAACATCTTTGAATTTTTTTGAAAACAAAATGAATGCTGTCTATTTCACCATCAACCTTGAGCAGATCCAGTAATATTAGAACGATGTTAAATGGAATTAATCTACCGCCAATAAAAAGCATTCACAATAATATAATCATGATTTTTATTGCAAATACATTTTAAGATTAAATCATGAAATTAATACAATAATTTTCGGTAGTAGAAATGTCATAGCAGTTGTTTACCTACAGAATATTCAAAGTATTCGCTATGTGATTTAAAAATAGGATGTTTCGTTTATATGTTGTGTTAAAGTGGATATAAGTGTCATTCAAACAAACGGATTGATTAGCATATACCTACAAACAATCATACTATATGCAACAAATGCTATTTCATATACATATTTCGCAATACTATTTTTAAATAAGTTTGTTTGTAGTTTAACAATTATAGCTTTCTGTGTATGTTTACAAATATTTTTATGCTTTACTTAAATTTCAGTAAACACTTTAAAAGTAGGTTATAATCAACTTCTTTCAGGAGTCGAATAATAAAAAAAAACTAAACTTGGATAAGGTCGAGGGAATTGCGTTTACAGTTGACCACCCCTCAGCATTAAATGATTATAACAAGTATCTGAGAAAAAAGCATTGTCTTAAAAAGAGACATCTCCATAATCGTTTACTCTTAACATTACACTTGGGGACAAAGGGTTGGAAAAAGCAGCTACTAATCGAATATATCTTTTACCAATACACTGACATCTTCATACGTTCTTTTTCTATCATTAATTTTTCATATGATGATGATGATGTTGGATGATTTTCTTTTGACGCCATTTAACAATCCCTAGACCACGTTTAATGTACACCACCATATCACGTCTAATGTACACCATCACCATGGCCAGTGAAAAAATGTAATTATGATTTTGAAAAGAATGACATATTATGTGAATATGTTATAGTATGAGCAAGTTACAATAGTAAATTATTTCAGATAATGCAATCGGTTACTATGGAACGGTATAAAAAAAATCAGATACATAATATTTATTTATATTACGAGTATTTATTTATTTATAGTTTAAACGAACACTTATAGGAGTTATAGTCAAACAGCCAGTTTGTGTGATTTGCACAAAAGAAAAAAACACAGAGGTAAGATGGTCGGCTAAATTTCAAAGAAAATTACTTATATAGAGATATATGTACCTATTTACCTACTTACTTTCGATGGCCGGAAATCCTTTGTAAGACCTTTGACAAAACAATAGATCTCCAAGCTTCTTTATATTGAGCAATGGAATGCCAGTCGTCTTTAGCATTTAGCTCCTCTAGATCTCGGTTGATGTTATCTAACAATCTTTATCTTAGTCTGCCTAACATATTCTCCCCTCGGGTATACCCTGCAGAATACCTTGAGTAGCCCTTTCTTCTTCGGCTCTAATGAAGTGGCCAATCCATGCCAATCTTCGGGATCCGATCTTACTTGTGATGAAAGGTTGGTTTGATGTGGAGCAAATTTCTTCAATTATTTAGTACAGAAAGATAGATAAAATATTAATTTTATAAAATTTAAATTTTCTTTTTTCCTTTAATAAAGCAAATGAGCGACCTTTTAAGAGGTAACTAATTTTATTATCTCACAGTTTTATCTTTATTAGGCGCTCAGAAATTCATGAAAATCCCTAATAATTACTTGGAGAAAATATTAATTATTTAATTGCCTATGAAAACAAAGATAATATATCTTGATTGGACATTATTATTATTATAAGTATAATTATTTCTCCTAAAATATTTTAAGGAAGGTTATCCGGAATGAAAGGGACAAAGAACTCATAAGTTAGTAAAGTAAATGTTCTGTAAGCATATTATCTACAATAGGAGATCTGCAACGTGGAGAAAGTGGATCAGGAAATAGAGCGGAAAACAATACTTTAATATATTTATATTTTTTTATTGATCCAAATTAAAGATTCTCGTGTTAATCATCTCAAATAAGTTGTTACCAGAATATACATGTTGAAAAATACAGATTGGCTAATAAGCTCTAGATAGTTTAAAAATAAAGATATCCCAGATTAAACTAAAACCTTGCTGAAAAAATAGCTTTTCATAGTGCACTCTCACCTTCTTCATATTATGCAAATTCAAATATTTGATCAACATTTTGTTCCATAATGGAATTTCGGAATTCTTCGACTACTTACATAGGTACTCTTGTTACTTAATCAAATTAATTACGTCAGCCGAGACTTATGTAAGCAAAATACAATGTCGATATAATTCTTATATTTGTTTGTGAGTAGATTGTGTCGCTTTAATAAATATAAAAGACAGAAACCAGTTATATCAAAAATAAAATAAACTATAATAATAAATGAAAAAAGCGAAATCACTCCTATAAATCTTTGTATTATTATTGTATATGGGTATTTGAATACAACAATTGATTATAATCGAAGTAAAAGCACTAGACAAGTAATAATATTTCATACGATTAATGAAAGAAAAGCATTTGAAAATATCTACTCTTAGTAAAAGGTAAAATAAAATTTGTATCTTCCAATACGTACATAAAATAAAATGGAAGTTGACCAGGATATTATTAAATTTGTATGGTTGTATTGACATAATCACAATACGGGTGAGTTGGTATAAGTATTTCATATAAAATATAACAATGATAATATATAATCCCAATAAATACATAAGTATATTATATAATAAGACAGAACTAAAATTTCCTGGGTTCTTTTACAATAAATTCATTTTATTTAATAAAATCTACTTTCTACAAAAATATCATTCAGTCAACTAGTTAGCTTCGTTGGCGGTCACTTCATGTAAGTCCTCTTAAACGAACTGAAAGCCGTACACAGAACATTCCGCATTGTGGTCCGTTGTCTGGTATAATTCGAGACTAGATGACTAGCCTCACCAGTGCATTTGGTCTGTACAACTGGCATGCTCCTTAAGGACGAGGGGACACAAATACTAGATGACGGTTTTAGTCTTCACAGTCGTTGGTAAATTTACTAATGATTTGTTTGCGAAAAGTTAATATTATAGATCCGTACTAATGAATCGTTTGTACTATCTCTGGTCCTAATCTGATAGTACGTACCAATGATTCTTTGTGAGTATCAGTGTATAATAAAGGGTAAGTTTTTAGAGCCTCATACATACTACCGATTCGATTACCCTGAGGGTATTGATGAAAACATCGACTAAATGTGCTTATGTGCTACTGAATCTGATCGTATCTTGATATACCTAGATAGGTGTACTTCTTCCGAAAGAGAAAAATAATATTTGGTCTTTAAATATTGGCACTTATCGACAATTTTAGATGATACTGTTGTAAATCATTGAGATTGTCCAGAATTTATGATGTTTGTAGATGGCAATTGATGGTGGCGCCGTTTAATAGACGCTCATGTATCTCAAGACACTGACAAAGTTTTGAATAGGTAGATGAAACACATATCACATACGTAAACTATAAAACCATGAAGTCTCTGCAATATACAACATATACCTCTACAACATCTGTAATAATTATGTGTAAATATTCAATTGCCCAGTCAAATGCACATATTTTGAAAAATGTTTCATTTGCGATCCTTTTTGAATGTTGTATTGTTTTATACACTGTGAAAAGAACTTGCTTTTGAATATTTTACATTGAATACATAAATAAAAAATATAAGAAAATAACAATTTCGTTAAATGTTTATTAATAATTTGTCTACATTCGGAATGGAATACACATTTCAAGACAAGAACCAACAACGACGGAGAACAAATGATTAAATAAATAATAAAGAAAAAACAACATGGTAAAGATTTTATTACCAAAGATTTATATGAAAATAACGTAATATCATATGATACATTTATGAACTATGCGAGTAGAAGTGATGATGCAATATTGTTGCATTATCGGCTGCTTCACATTGAAATCGACGTTCATAATAATATTATACGCTATAAAGTGACAATTTAGAAAATATATTTACCTATTTTCTGCTTTTACCTTAGAGCCAAGATATTAGTTTCTGTGACTTTTACTTATATACCAGTAATACACAGTAATAATAATAATAATATTTAATGTTAATACTTGAAAAAGATTTTATCCAGAAAATCTTATAAATTATATAGATATTTTTGATTTCAAACTGTATCGATAAAATGCTATTAAGAGTTATGAGAGAGTACATCTGCGAACAATAATTACTAAGTAGAGAAAAGTATTTTTTTTTTATTAAATGTTATTAGTATTTATTAAAATGTTAAATAATACGATTTTAACACTAATCAGTGAGTGATTACAATCTTTTTGTATGGGTTTGAAATGAAAATTTTGGGAAATCAAACTTGACTTCCCCAGGTCCTTTTAGAAAAAAACATGTATTATTGATAATACGCATATTTTTTCTGTTATTTTACTAAATGTTTTGTCTGTTCCATGAATTATTCAAATGTTTTCATTTGTAATAATTTTGTTTTTTACTAGCCGTATGATGTTAAATGAATACATAAATAAAATAATTATTTTAATATAATACTGGAAACTAACTTTCATCTCAGCTTTAAAAAAGTCACTTTTTCACGAAAGGATACGGTGTGATTTCACAGCATAAACTATCGTGTGATTTATCGAAAGATTAGTAGTATGCAGTTTCATGGTTCAATCTTTGTTTTACAATAAAAAGCTATCACTCCTTTACCCGAATATCTCAGCAATTGTTAGGCAGTATTTATTTTGGCCGCTGCGCTGGTAGAATTTAAACAATCTTCCAAGCAATCATGACCGCTGCTGGAAGATATATTTATCAATGGAGACTAGAAAATACCAAAGTAAGTATATAAGTAAGAAAGCGGTGAAAACAATAAAAACAAAAAATAAAATACTGTACTTCGAAAATATCAGAACACAAAATAATGAATGTTACATTTGTATGGTCAGTTTGATCTCACGTACGTGAATATGAAATTAATTCTCGCGTAAGAATATTAATGCGTAAAACAACGTACATAATATCTCTGTACGTACATGTTACAACATTGGATTACTAGATGTACATATCTTTAATGTAAAACTTCAATAAAAATAGTTTTTTCAACAGGTAGCTATGAAAAAAGTTCAGATAAATTATTTCATGATAAATTTCCAAGAAAAAAAAAATGTAATTTCACACAACATATTTTCCACCTTATCTTTAATCTTGAAAGTCTAAAACTGAGACCTACATACTTCACCAAGGAAGAATGTCTGAATATAAAGATGTCACGATAGTTTTTACTTTTCCTGCCTTTTGTAGTTTTTTTTCTATCATAACAATACGTTCAAAGTTTCCCTTTTTACGGCACGGGTTGGAAACGTGTAACGTAAAACAGGCAGGTAGAGGTTGGTACTATATTACAATTATTATATCCGAAAGTGCTGCAAAGTTCAGAAAACTTTTACCTTTTATCAAAAAAAGATAAATGAAGGTAGAAGTATAGATATATTCCATACTAGTATCAAACACAACATCGCTCAGGAAACAGTCATCAACTTGACAAAAATACATATTATAGATAATAAAGTAAAATATAAAACTTTACTGTGATGTTTTTTAAATGTGGCGAAAATTATGTAAAAACTGTCAGCTGATAACACATGAAACAAAATTTTAACTATCGTTGCTTTCTACAATATTGTACTGGAAACTTGAATACAAAATATTCGTAATGTTTCATAAATGTTTTACATTTCATAATACCTACTTTATTTGACTATGTTTTAAAAAGAAAAAAATAATTAGATATTCAATTGAGAGACGATTATTTCAAAATAAAATAAAAACCTTTGAATATTAAATATCACTTTTTGCAATGACAAGAGAGATAAAGTGCAATACAAAAACTGACAGATTGATTCACTAAACATGTTTCAATTTTTAATGCGGTAAAAATTATAACAGTGTGTATGATTTTATGATTGTGGAACATGTTTGAGTTCGTACAGAAGATAAAAGAAGATATTTTATCATATAAATCTTCATGGTTTTTGTCTGTACAGTGAACAGATAAATAAACATAAATCTATATAAACGAACGGACAACAATATTTATGCGAGGATTATATTATGAGTTTCACATACATAAATTCTTATAGATTTTAGATATATCATAAAATATTCCGATGGTGAATTTTGAAGGGTAAGAACTTTTACTGTTTCATTATTACTTCGTTCCAGAGTGTGAAAGTTCGTGTTACTCTTATTAATTGATTACTTTTAGTTCAAAAATAACAAGACATAGATTTTTTTTATTATTATCAATTACTAGACACACTCCAAACAGTATAACACATGCATGTATGAACATTTTACTTGACGATTTCATAATATTAAGTGCGAGTTTTTAGTTATTAAAAAAAATTAAACTAGCAACAAAGATTATGAAAGAAAGGATGTGACGAAGCGCGGGTTGCCGAAAACTACGTGGCTTGATCACGTAGATCAAATTATCATGGACAGCCGTGTGGTGAGTTAAGAGGAAGCGATATGCGTGCATGAGAAATAGTATGAATGTGGAGGAAGTGAAGGAAGTGTGTAAGGAGAGATCTATTTGGCGTTCCATTATCTTTCTACCTACCCCGCTTGAGACACGGCATGAGGGTATAGTATAGTTAAGTATAGTTTTTAGTATTTTGTGTATTAGCTAAATCACCAAAAAATATAAAAATGTATATTAATTTTTGTTTTCATATTCTATGACCATGTAATTCTTTAGTTAAAAATTATATATGTTTGTACATGCATAAACACCATCCGCCGCGGCGCTCCAATTATGGGGTAGGCAGAAAAAATCGAGCGCCTCTTACCCCTATTCCTATTTCAATGATTTAGTCATTCAACTCTCGGACAGCCACGTTTCCCAGCACCTTTTATCATATGTAGTTATGCATAGATATCTCAAGAGTTTGAGGTGTAAATGTAAAAATGTACAAATTTGAGATGAAGGAAAAAATCTAATTAAAAATAATAATCTTTTCATAACGTTACTGAGTTTCCTACGTAACACTTTGAAACATAATATTATTATTATATTAATACTCTATTAAAGATGATAATTTAATTGAGATTCTGTACTCCTAAATAAACTTTCCGAAACATGATACTTTCGAATTTCAATACACCAAAATAATAATAATTATTATTCAACACGATTCGATTGGTTTTGATAATTTGTAACTCTATTAATCTATATTTGTTAAGTTCAACACTGTACTGTACGTATCGCCTATTTGGTTAGTGATTTGATTATGATTTGTATTAGTAATGCTATTTTATCATATGTACATAAAGTCGACTATCAAGAAACTCTATGTAGCACAAAGAAAGAGCGATGCTACAAATAAAACTCTCTGATCGCATAAGAAACACTGAAATATATAGTAGAATATCGTGAGTTACGGATGTTATCGAAATAGTGGCGAGGTTAAAGTGGTCATGGGCAGGTCAAGTTGCTATATTCAAAAATCAAAGATGGAGAAAAAGAGTAGTGGAGTGGAGACCTCGTGAAGATACATAAATGGAGAAGAGGAAGACCTCCCACAACATGGTCTGACGATATTAGAAAATCGCTGGTGAATGGTTGCAGGAAGCTCAGGACAAAGATGCTTGGAGACATATGAGGAAGGCTTATGTTCAGCAGTGGACAAGAATGGCTGCGTACCTAAGTATGCAAGTTATAAAGTTATCTTTTTCAGTAGGCCACCCGGCAAAGAATTTATCTTCCACTCACGTATTTAAAGCAGATCAAATGTGATATGATGAAGTAAACGAATAAATAAATAAATTGCTACTACTAGCAAAGTATTTACAAAATTGATTCCATCTATACTTTATCAATGATATGAAAATTAATAAAATAAAAACTTTTTTATTGAAGCAATACAATTTAATATAGATTAAACTATTTCGTTTTACGGTTGACCTTTTTGATACTATATCCATTATTATTGTTATAACTTTCATACATAGAGAAATCGATGACCAAACAATAAAGTCTAAATGACTTTAACGGAGAAAAGGTAATCTTTATATAGATATTAGAGTAAATGGACAAGTTCCAATACATACTGATTCATTCTGTCTCTTTCATACATCATTGAAATGCGACAGATATAATTTTATTATTAAAGTAGTGATTTTAAACTAAAGTTTTACCATAAAACTTAAATTCATTTATAAATACTATTTTACAGCTGTCTCCCAGGACATTTATTGTACAAATATATTTCAAAAAGAATATGACACAGGATGTATTTCTTACTGACTGCTTGTATGAAGTGATTGAGAACATTTTGTTTAAAAGCTTTTATAGATCGATACGAAAGCTACTTCTTTCTGACTCAAGCTGTAATTAAAGTAATTTAAAAAAAATGTTCATTTCAAATCTAACCAAAATAAAAAAATTATCATTGTATTTTCCATTCAAATAACTCTATTTAGTTAAAACGTTTTCTGACTAAGTAAAAACATAATTTCAGTGCATATTGAATTGATAATGTATGCATATTGGAATACTAATGAATTCTTACGATTTTTTTGGTCAGATATTATATTAATCGTTTGTTAATTGTATATTATTTTTTATACACAGCACGCCTCGATACTGGGCAACCTAGTGAGGCTGCTGCAACTTAATTGTAGCCATATCGGTAATAAATTGGCAAAACCTGTGTGGTCTTTCATCACGATAACGCTAGACCACATACACCTTTAGCCACTCAGCAAAAATTAAGAGAGTTTGGCTGGGAAGTGTTAATGCATCCGCTATATAGTCCTGACCTTGCACCTTCAGATTTCCATCTATTTCAGTCTCTTTAGAATTCTTTAGGCAGTGTAAGGTTAAAATCAAGAGAGGACTGCCAAAACTACTTGTTGCGTTTTTTTATCTTTACTTGTTAAGTCCTAAAATTTCTACAGCAATGGGATCATGTCTCTACCTACAAGATGGCAGAAAGTCTACAAATAAAATGGCACATATATACTGTTATTAAATATAAATTAACATTGAAAAAAAAATGTCTTGAATTTTCATATTATATGCGAAGAAACTTTTTCCCCGACCTATTATATTATATACAAGAATAAAACATATTTCTTACCTCTATAAAAAATAAAGAAACAGAAAATTATGGACACTTAAATTATAAAATCGTAAAATATTGAAAAATATATATTCACGTTTAAAATCAACTCATAAAACTTAATCATTTATTGCACACTGTACAAGCATTTATTAATTAATGATCCGAATAGCAATGGTTGAAAACTGATCGAAAATCCACGCTACAATCCCCCGATAATCTCTTCCAGCGAACATGATTATGCCCGTAATTGAGATGATGTTGCAATGTGGCTACGATATCTACTGAATAACTAACTATATATTGTATGTATTATTAAACCTTGACAAATGTATATCAGTATTCACATTAGATGAGAATAGAAGGCGTCGAGATTAGTCGGTTAATAAGTTAACTAGAGTTTGTATCATTACTCGACGAATAAATATTTTAGCCCGTTTGTTGATGATAATATGGATCTATTTTTTTATCACATATCTAACATCCACAATTCTGCAATGAGATATGCCACCACCAACCCTGAATGCTTGTGTTGACACAGAAAAAATATTTGTTTATTTATTAATGTCGGTTAGTTTGCCCACCAGCTACCACACTTGAATTAATGTATCTTCCTTAAACAATATACTAATCTATTATTAAAAAAATAATATAATATCTTTAAGTGCAATTAAAATATGGTTGACGGTCCAGTTCCAAAACTCAACAACTTCAAATGTCTTTTATTCTAGAAATGATGTAATAATTGCACTATTAGAGGCATTATGCTGCCTTTGATTCGTTCAATAGTAAGACAATTCGAAATATTTATTTGTGGAATTGAAAATAGGAATATTTTTTTTCATTAACTGAATAATTAATATAAAAAAGGAAACCGTGTATTTTCTAAAAGTTATTTGTTTGTGAAATTGATAAGGTGGAGTTGATTTCATGAATTACCAATTAAATAAAAAAAAAAATCGAAAATTTCGACTTGTGGGTGTGGAACTGGACCGTCGCGTCGGACTGTTCGCAAAAATATTTATAAAAATACTAGTACCTACATACTTCTGTTAAAAACGTTAAGTACCTTACAAAGTATTACAACGTGTTCTCAGGTAGGTACGTTTATTTCCTAAAGGAAGCTAGTTTAAAAGCTAGTACTAAATTTAGTTGTGGTTTAATACTAAGATACTAAGATACCTACGTACCTACATTTAGATGATGGGGAACGATTCTCATAGTGTATCGTGCATTGTATCTCGTTTCACGCTGCAATCAACTCTCATTGCAGATCTTGGAAACCAGTATCACTTTAATCTTGGTTAGTTCTTAAATCTATTCCAGTTAAATATCCTTTGTATTCTGTTTTCAGTGCCAATTTAAACATTTGAGTCCATTCACGTAACTTAATTCATTTATTTATTCATTCTTTACTGAACATTGATCACAATACATAGGTAGAATTTAATAGAAAAATGTATTCAAATTATGTAGATATAATCAATATACAGAGGGCGAGTTTATCGTAAAGGTGCGATGTCTTCCAACTTTCTTTTTGAATAGGTTTTTCTTATATTCATTTCGATTTATGTTTTCTAATCACCTTATTAATACACCTCACATTTGCAGATAAAAACATTGATAATGTCCTTACGAGACGAAAGACGTTTTTCTTTCAATGAAAATTTATAGTACTTAACAACAACTACTTCATTCTATTCTATCTTTAAAGACCATCCACTCGTCTGCGAGTGATCAGGGGCACTGCTTCATTTACCCATCACAGAATATCCCACAAGTTGGATAGTCAAAAAATCAACTGCATGTAGTTACCATGCAAGCTGTCTTCTTCGTGCCAATAAAATATCAAGGTGGCAAACCTTGTTGAAGAATTTAATATGTAAAATGACAATCAAATACGTGTCTGTTACAGGACATTCGTAATCTCGCAGAAAATTACTCCAATATTTTTTTTTATATAAAACCTTGTAGGTGATGGTCTTGGATAAATCGTAAGATCCCTGATTCTATTCAGCTCGCTATTTTACTTTCACGATAAAAAAAAAACATATTGCATAGTTTAAGGACGTTTGGTGTGTATTTGGCTGTATTGTAAAACCTGATTCATCTGAAAAAAAAAATGTAGACATTTGGGTAAAAGACTGAAAATATCACTAATGGTTTCATACGTAGGTACATAACACGATACCTTTATAGTATTGCAGAAATAACATTCACAGAGCGATATTAGCGATAACGTAGGTATATAAGGTCTAACTAACGTATATAAAAATATATAGTTTCATTTTCCGCCAAGTGCCATATGACGTTTACAACACTTTTCCACTATTACTACTACGACTATACATTATTGTAATATACTATTAGTCGATATTATTATTATACCGGATTCGGTCAGCGAATTTCACGGCGGGTGATCTTGCAGGAAGAACATTATTATTATTATTACTTAATACTAGGTTCCATAACGTTTTATATAAAGTATCGGATTACTCTAACTTTATGTTCTTTCCATAGCTGAACAGTTTATATTATTATTATTATCAAAGTAAACGATTCTTTCACATAATAAATCTTTAATAATAAGTAGATATATTAAAAAATAAAACTGAATATTCGTGTATTAAAGTATTTCTTTTACAACAACATAATTATGCATCAAACAGCGGTAGGTAATCGTAAATAATAAATAACTGTTAGGTTTGATTTCTAACTAACATAAAAATGTTGACGCTGTTACAACTTTGCGTTTGCCAGCATAATGAACTACTACTATACTACTACTACTATACCATCACGGCATATCCCACAAGTGGGGTAACCAGCAGACCAGCTGCATGTAAGAAACATTCAAGCTGTCCTCTTCGTGCCAATATAAAATCAAGATATTCAGGATGGGTGGCAAACCTCATCGCTGAATTTAAGATGTACAATGTCTTAATTTTTTCGAATACCTGCCTTTTACAGGACACTCGAAAACTTAAGTAGAAGAGTGGGAGAACAATTCTTTACCGGGTGCTCCACGGGTTAAATAACATAATGAACTAAATGTGACAAAATAATTAAAAAATATTAAGTTATAGTTACTATGTACTAGAAGTACACGATTCTGTTAGTACGTAGTAACTATAACTAGATATTTTTGAAATATTTCGTGATTATCACATTGTTGTACCAATGTTATCTATTTATGTGTCTATATTTGTTTATTGTTGTGTCTTGACATTTCAATTTTTTCTTGTATGTTGTGCTTTACTGCGCTCTTTCTGTTGTATTGATGTTTTTCCTTCTTTTGTACTATTGTAATGTTGATAATCCCAAGTGTTCTGTAAAGGACCTACGGGAGATGTTGGAGAATAAAGAATAATAAAATTAAACAAATTGATAAAATAATACTATGTGCTACTTTAATTCTGAAAAAAATTATATAACAAACTAGTAAACAACTGGAATAGTATAGATATGTCTTTTCTATGATGATTTCGACCAACGAAGAAGTAAAATTTATATAGTTGGATGGTTGGTGGTGTTTTGAGAGTTTTAAATAACCACTGATTAAAAATATTGTTTAAAATATCTTAGAACTACAATGCAACGTCACTTCATTCACTTCAAACACTTACACAGCTGATCTCAGGTCATTTTTATTTTAAAGGGAGGCTTTTTGAACCAAACTTGTACTCTTACTTGTTTGTGTATGTCCACTCCATTTGTTGGAGGTGGTTTTTCCAACATTTAAAGTACCTATCCAAGGAAATGTGGTGGGAAACCCTTAATGATTAAAAAGGACGCTTTACCAGAATACAATTTTCCAATGATAATTTTAACAGAAAATGTGGACTAAGTATTTTATCTTAAAGCAAGTGGCCTCTGCAGAGAGTCTAGCTGCTGCCTTAGTCGTAAAAAATACGAATAGAATAATATTCCAAGATAAATATTATGAATCAATGAACCTCGTAGAAGCACCATAAAAAAGCTGATCATAAGTATCAACCTTTGGTGATAATTTTTCTTCTCGAGAAAAACCTACTCAGGTCTAAAAGTTCGGCGATTTCTTGTCAGCAATTTTCTGTCCGAAATGTCAGAAACATCGATGCAAACATATAAAGTTACACAAGTAATGGTCCACCAGTGTTTAAGTGCCTGACTAGGGAAGCAAAATAATCGATTACCAATATTCGTTGTTACAATAGAAATTGTCGTTATAATCGATGGCCATGTTGTGAATATTATTGTGAAATAAATAATTTGCAATATTTTGCGGAGAACGTAAGATCAAGGTTACAGGCAGCAGAAATGCGGTTCTTCAGGGGAGTGGCTGGTGTGTCATTGAGAGACCGTATAAGGAATATTGATTGTATTTAATTTGAATGTATACCTTTTATGTAATTGTTTTTTATCAATGTACAGTAAAGAATGAATAAATAAATAAATAAAATAATACGTATGTTCGTGAGGCTCTCAAGGTGGAACCAGTACTCCTGCATATAGAGAGGTCGCAGTTGCGATGGCTGGGTCACGTTCTCCGCATGCCAGAAGACAGACTACCACTAAGATCTTTGGAGGCTGTGGGAGAGGGCAGAAGATCGGTGGGCTGCCCTAGAAGAAGCTGGCAAGGGCAGGTGTTAAACTTGTGTGTTGAAAGGCTTGGTTTGGAGTGGTCAGAGGTCCTGGAAGCAGCGGTGGACAGGGATCTCTGGAGGAGGTACCTAGGCGCAATGGGCCCCCGACCCAACTAGGACAAGGGGAAGAAGATGTATGTATGTATGTATGTATGTATGCAATATTTTTAAATACCTACGCAATGAGTTAACATTAATTTATTTATCGATTTATACAATCATGGCACATAAATGTACTTCCCACAAGTAAGATAGTTAATAGATTGACTAAGTAATGGACGCATGTCCTTTTTGAATGTGGCATCGCTATAATAAAAAAACTTTTAATATAACTTAGTGATGTTTTATGAATGTTTTCTAATAACATGATATAAGAAAACTAATAAAAAATTGTTGGCTCTATGGTTTTTTGTATTTAAATAACATAATAAGACTTCATTGACTGCACTAAAAAAGGAGTGAAAATAGTTTACACAAGTCAAGCTATTTGCCTTTTAAAATTTTATAAGCCTCGGATTATTTATTTATTTATTTTATTCTTCATCGTATATTGATTACAATATTACAAAATAAAACAGTGTCATATAAATATCAGTTATACAATTCAATGTTCAGAGGGCGAGTTTATTATTATTCGAAATATTTCGTTCGAAAATATAAAAAAAAAACGGCTGCACCTAAACGATTGGAAAATATTGTTGTTACTGCAACGGTTCTTTTCATCCCTCATTCTTCGTACTTCTGTTTTGCCCGTAGTCTCCCTTCCACTCGAGACGAGAATTATTATTAATCGATTATATTTAGCGATTAAATGTCCTTTATCGAAGTAAAACGGAATCGAATACGTCGTCGTAAATAAAATAATATTGTTCCTATGTGAATTTCGTTTTCGACAGAAAAAAATAATAAAACTCACACATTTTCTGTAATACTCGTTCGATACGAATCTATAAAATGTAAGTTTATCTAATGGCGAGTAAACAGAATCGTTTTATTGAATAGACTTAAACTATGAGAATGTTTATTTGATATAAAATATTTCTTTCTTCTACTTCATTCTACGTTTCTTGGATCGTAAGTAGAATGTTTATTAACGCACTTTTTATTAAACTCCCTCTTATTTTTTTTATCACATATCATCATGTAATAAAAATCATATTAAATATAATATGATCAAACTCAAAAAAATTTGAAGACTGGTTTCTTTCGCGCAAAAACAATATGCTTATTCTCGGTAATATCCTTTTTTTTTAATCTTATAAATCTTATTTCTTCACTGACTTTGTTA
The DNA here is from genome assembly GCA_947579605.1 of Athripsodes cinereus. NCBI lineage: Eukaryota > Metazoa > Arthropoda > Insecta > Trichoptera > Leptoceridae > Athripsodes > Athripsodes cinereus. Next base: position 8,100,731 of record OX388329.1, read on the forward strand.
TATTATATTCCTGAAAAAATGTAAATGTTCTTCATTAATTTGATATACAATTAACATCGTTCATCATCATTCAACTCAAGATGTATGTCTTTTGCCTCAACTTGACGTATGTCTTTTGCTATACATGCCTGTTTTGCCTAGCGATTTTGTAATATAATACGGCTTTCGAGAATGTGGTGAAAGAAATTTATTTAGTTATTCATTCATACAAATGGCTCAGGAGCCTATAACAACAACATATACGTTTTGAACAGATAACAAGACACTATTATTACGAGCGAAATAATAAAAAATACAGAAATAATCAAAACATGGTAGGTATATATCTATGATATTTACAAAGAAATTAAAATATATAAGATATTTGGGTGGAATATCTGACCATGTAACATAATATTGTACAAAAGCATCGATTCAAACGACCTTTTTCTTTATAGTATCTGCTATTATTATTAAAGTACACAAAATAAATTTAGAGTTTAATAAAAATCGATAATTAATGTTGTCCGTAGATAAACTTGTTCTATATTTAATGTGCCACAGAAACCTCCACTTATCTCCGCTTGTCTAGGCTATATACATAAACCTTGAAGCATGGATATAACACAGATATGCAAAAAATAAGCAAAGTCGTATAATTATATTAGACTTGATCAGTTGGTTATGCAATTTATTCATTAACTGTACACATAAAAAAGTATATTATACACATACATACCTAGATATAAAATTGTCTCACTTAATGGTCTCCGCAATAAAAAATAAATAAACTACTTTTATAGTAAAAGAAACAACATTTAAAATATTTTCTCTTAACTGCTCTGTACATAATGAGTTGCCATCATTAACTGCAAATTTCTCAAGTTAATTGATCGTATTTTTGTTCGTAATTGCGTTAATTGTTTAGGTTAATTACACGTTCATTAAATACGAAATTTATGCTTGGAAGGATACGCAGTCTGTGTTGGAAAAAATATATAACATACTGTACATACAACATCCGATATAAAGTGTTAGTAGAGTCTGAATGTATCTATCTACTATTTTGTAATCTTACACACATAAGTTTGTCAAACTTTCAATTCTTATTTCCTTTTTCCGGGATTGAAGTTCAAAGTTTAATTCCCGTTGGGAATAACGTTTGTTAAAAAAGCTTGTTGTTACTCTGCTTTTTTGTCAATAGGTGTTAGGCAAGTGACTAATAGGTACATGAATAGAAAGATATAGAAGATAAAAGAAAAAGGTGATCGAATAATATATAGGTAACCGAAACAAGTATTGACATGAAATTCAATATGGAGAGTGTAGGGGTTTAGAGATATATGTCAATACAAAAAACTTGTGAGAATAAAAGGTTGGAATACGTATTTTTTTTTATTAAAGTGTTTCATCATCATCATCATTTCTGTCGGTCCCTCAATCCTGAGGATCGTGACCATCATGCCTCGTTCTGTAGACCATCTGTCTCCATGTTGAGCGATCCTCTGCCATGTGTAAGGCCACGTGAAGTGAGCTCTGTGTGGCCTCCTTAATTTGGTCGCTCCATCTTATTGGCACTCTGCCCCTTCCTCTCCTCCCTTCTACAACCCCAGTCATAATCATAAAGTGTTTACTCTAAAAAAAAATAATTCTACATTTAGGCAATCTCGTATTATTTTGATGTCACGAAAAAGACGGAGTTAGTTGGAAGATAAACTCGCTCATTGCACAAATTTATTTGTTCAGTAAATATTTTATCAACTTTTTCTTACTGTTGATATTTTTTGTGCAATATTTTATTTTTATAATTATTAAAATAACATTTTCTTTTTCTTTATGTTGATTGTGAAAGATGTCGTGATATTAAAAAAAAGAAAAAGATACACTCGTCGTAAATCTATATTTTTCACCTATGTTTCTTCCTCCTGTTAAGAGTCTTTGGAAAAGAAATCCTTCCACTACTTTTGTTTTTTTGTTGTTGAGTTTCTTGTCTAACGTAGTTGTTCAGAAAATCTCACTTATAAGACGATTCACATCTACAGTTAGTTGCCATTCGTTCTGAATGTGTTATCACTGTATTGGCACGAGGAGGATGATCTTCGTGTCTATTACAATATGCAGTCAATCCTCTGGCTGCTCCACTTGTGGAATACACCGTGATGTATAATATATATAATATACGAAACAGTATAATTATTGTATAGGTACATTTGACATTAATGGTTTGTGAGAGGAGGTGTATGGAGAGAGCTTTAAAAGAGGGCTGAAGACGCATCTTTTTGTTGGGAGTTACGGGTGATACACGCAGTATGCGGCGCCCTTGAGGTAATGTTATGAGTAAACGGCGTTTTACAAACTGTCCATATATGAATTCTTTAATAACCATTCAATGTTTAAATATGAATAAATAAACGAAATAAAACAATATTTTGTTACATCGGTATAATCATAACATGGAAAAATAACCGAACGCGAATAAAAAATTCAAAATATCTAAGAGAAGAATAAGGTGGCAGAATTATTTCGATATTACGTTGACGAGAGCGCTACGTATACGTTTACAGTCAATAATAATATGATACATTTTGATGGGAAAACGTACCAAGAAAATGGAACTACTTTCAAAGAGGACGGGTGTTATGTTATAAACTGCTGTATTTGACAGTTGTGAATATAATAATATATACATGCTAATAATATCTAATACGTATATGTATAGGAAGATGTTTCTTATAATAAACTTTATATAAAAGTCTGTTTATATACGCATACATCATATTGTGTATGTTTTATTACATTTCTATAGAGGTCTGAAAGTAGGAAACTAATTCCCTCTATAAGAACTATGATTCATTGAGCGTGTTTTGGTACAAGTTTCATAAAATTATATCATTAAATAGGTACTACATATCTTTAGATGTTGATATATGTACTTCCGGGTTTACTACGTCTCGTTGATTTTCCTCCTTCGTCTTGACGTTTCGACTCTACTGATTGAGTCATTATCAAAAATTACAGTACACACATAACGCGCACACCACCGCGCGCACACTGCAGCCGTAAATTACATGTATAATTACATGTTACATAAATAAAATGTAACGATACACAAACTTTTGATAATGACTCAATCAGTAGAGTCGAAACGTCAAGACGAAGAAGGATGATCAATAAGACGCGGTGAACCCAGAAGAAAATCAACATCTATAAATGACCACTAGACCACGAAAGCCTACAACTAATAAAGGACTATCTTGTTTATTGATAACGAAATACTAATGAAGGTGTGATAGAATGTCCAAAATAAAGTATGAAGTGTAAATAAAATATTATAATTTTTATCATTATTTTAATATCAATTAAATGTTTTTAATAATGAACAACTACATTAATATATTAATGTTGCTATTTTAAAAATAATTTAAACAAATTTTGAATAACTTTTTTACGATCAAATAAAGAGAAACTGTTTAAATATTATGAAAAAAATGTATGCATGGATATGTGTAAGTATCGCTCAATTCATTCTGCTTTACCCACAAAAAGAGAAGCGTGATCATAATACGAAGTTACCTATGTAATAAGAATGGTGTCATTTACAATTATGTTTTGTTTGCTTTTGATATTGCTCAATGAAAACCTGACTTAAAACTAGTAGTTTGTAGGTAATGTGGGTACGATATATACCGCACACTGATCAGACACTCAATCAGACACTCACTCAAGAAGACATGTTTTACACTTCAAGATGTGCGGATGATATTATCATCATTATAAAGTGACAGAAGGTACCTACCTATTCATCATCTTCTTTCTTTATGACAATATTCACGCCAAAAAAAAAATTTTCTGTTGAGAATATTCATTATTTTTTTATTGTTTCAGCGAATTTGGGCACAGCGCGCAGATGACAAAACCAATAAGACATCTTGATTGGAGAACCATGTTTACACAATGTAGCATTGTGCCAAATCTAATCGGAAGTAGTGAAAAGGCGTGAAAAAGAATGAGATCTGAAATATGAGATTCCAAAAAATGATTGTTTATATTGTTTGCATTAAATGTTTCTCCATTGGTGGAACTTACGTAAATCGTGACAGTGAGAATGACGAAATTGGTGAATGTTGTCCATGGACACCAAAAATTATCACTTTAGCCAGCCTAAAGTCAATTCGTTAACGTTGGGACGCCATTCTCACTTTTTCCGATTAGAATTTGCACAACGTTACATTGTGTAAACGCGGTTCTCCAATTAAGATGTCTGATTGGTTTTGGATTTTCTCTGCTTGGAAAATTGTTTCTGTTCTGTTGGACTAGCTGTTGTCCATTTAAATAGTTTATTTATTTATTCGTTTTTAATTTCGAAAAAGTTAAGTCAATAATACCTAGGGAATGCAATCTCGACTCGAGATTGACGAATCGAGATCTCGTCTCAAAATTTGAAGTCGAGATTAAGTCATTCGAGATCTCGTCAAATAATTCGGCGAGTTTCACGAGATCTCGATTTAATCAAGATTAGACAACTTTATAAAAATACCTTATTATTTGTTCAAAAAATGTTAAATTGAATAAAAAAACTACATACCCATGTGACTGTTATAATTATTGTAAATAAAACACAATAATATTTGAGCATAAATTTAAAAAATCAACTTTTATTAAAGAAAAGGTAAGTGTTGAGTCTCCATGACGTTCTCCAAATTTTAGTGCACTAAATATCTTAGCATGCTCAGTTTGTATTGTGTAAAGGCAGATATACGTTGGTATACACTATACAAACTCAGCAAGCTACAACATTTAGTGCACTGAAGTTTGGGGAATGTAATGGGCACATTAGAAGAGATATCTATACTGTACGTATCAATCATGTTCGCAAGACTTGACTAGCGAGTTTTACAGTCTAGTGTCAGTTGGAGGGGTTTTCCTATTTCTAACTAGATATAAGGCTGTAGGACATCATTCCTTGTCGGCGAGTTCTTAAAAAACTTGACGAGTTTCGATATAATTTATCGATATTCCAAAGCCAAATCTACTTGCCTTGATGGAAATGAAAAACGAAATCCATAGTCATCGTTGTCATCCTCTTATCACTTCCACCTTCTCTCTCTGATTCTGTATTAGGCTGTCCATCTTTTTCTACCGACCTTAACAAATCTTTTTCCTCAAGCTCAGCATTCGATTAAATTTACTTGTAGTTACGTCCATATACACTTGGCTTGAGAAGTTCTTAGACATAATTATTTCACTTGGTTAACTATATAATACTTTAATAGTAATTAGTTTAGTTAGTTATCATATTTACTGGAGAAAGCTAAGTAAACAATACTTAAATAATACGTACATTTTTCATGCGCGCTCAATCTCGATCTCGATTGTGATCTCGATCGAATTGGTCGAGATCTCGAACGATATTTTAAAAACGAGATTACCTAGCTTCGAGATTAAGGTTTATGGTTTCATTCTTTTATTGCAGAACGTTGGTTTTACATTAATTATTATTTTGATATTTTAATTGCTAATAAAGTAGGTATATACCTACTTCAAAAACAAATAATTACATTTTATTTCTTGATTATTTGCTAACGTTATATTTAACGTTATTTATTACTGATAAAATATATTTTGTTACATTTATTTTACAAATATGTATCATAATATTATTGAAAATCATCATGTTGTTGTGGCGCATTAAATTCAATGCTTTTTATTTAATTAATATTTTACAATATTATCAACATTTTCAATTTATTGCTGTAAAATGTTAATAATTTCACATCAATTTTTAATAAATTATTAAAATTATTTTATTACAGAAAAATCAATTTTAATATTTATTAGAAGCACAAAGTATGTTGGTATAAAAGTAATATAATTAAATTATCAAGAGGATTTCATGCACCGGATATAAACAACAATTTTATTTTTTTATTATTATAAACCATAGCAAAACTCGGTTGTAACTATATATAGATAGAATGTAATAATACTACGCTGAAGCATAACATTTTTAAAGTCTGTTCTTTCAGTGTCGCTGCCTCTAGAGTATAATATATCGTTAGTATTTTTTTATTATCGTGGTCCTTATAGTGCTTTGGATTATAGCATCTAATACTATGTGTCCATACACGGGCGTATCTAGAATTATCTCTAAGGTTAGAAAATTTCCTCACAACAATCAAATGTGTGAATCTGTATTTTTTACAATTTTGGAAACGCTTTATATTTACAAAGGGTGGTCGAACTAATTTAGTCTCTCAAAAAATATAGTTTAAGTACATTATTTACTTACAGTGGTTTTGATGTTTTAAGTAATATCGACCTGTTTATTTCTGTAACTTATTACTGGTAGTATCGTTCATACTTTTCACGTGTGGCAACCTCATAATGCATACATTATAAAATTTGTCACAGAATTAAGCTTGTTGTTTTCAGATATGCACGCGATATTTGATCTTATTTTACCTGCTTGCATTCATCAGTGAATAAAAGAAATTTAAACACTTACGCGGGTAAGATGAAAGATGACACTTAAAGTCTAACTTTTATGGACCGGACGCAAACTGAAATAATAGTTTTAAAAATCGCGTGCATATCTAAGAACTTAACTGATATCTGTAGCAAACTTCACTATGTACGAATTATGGTCTTGCCACTAGCAAAAAATATGAACAGTTCTATCAGTTATCAGTTACAGAAAGACACAGGTTGGTATTTCTTAAAATATCAAAACTACTGCAAGAAAATGCATCAATGACAACTTTTCATACTTTTCCTATACTAAAATACCTACAATTTTTTCATACTCTACTACTGTTTTCGAGTTTCTAGATACGCCCATGTGTTCATCCCTCAAGGGGTATTTTATTCTACATACGTTGAAAGTGTGAATATGAAATGGGTGGCTAAAAAGGGGAGAGTTGAATTTATGCAAAGAGGAAAGTAGAACGGAGTTCAAGTAAATCGCATGATACCTACCTATCTCGGGGAAAATATAGCAATATAAAAAAAAACTGTATGTAACAAAATAGCTAATTCTTGCAAATACATAATTGCGCCAATTCATAAGACAATGGCATGTTCGTGTTTTATAAAACAATGTATACATTACAAACATAGTGTGTATAATTTAATCACATAATTCGAACTCTCACCTATTTGACAGAAAATTGAAATAAAGAAAAAATCCAATTAATTTATTTATTTATAGATATTCTATATGGAACTTACATACGTGGATTGTATAAATTTATACAAAAAATATATCTATATATAAATTTATAATTCGATGAATCGAAGGCGAATTTATCGCTGTACTACAATATTTTCTATGACTAGCCAAAACTTCATCTGAATATTGGTGTGTAATGTTACAATAATATTTAACCATTCACGATGTATTTATATGTATGTCGGCTTATTGTTTATTCAGGGTTCGGGAAACTATATTAGAAGAGCGATGTTTTCAGTTTACTCCTAAACGTTGTTATTGAGGTTGTTAAAGATTTTTACGAAAGTCCTCGGGGAATCGATTCCAGGTGACGGATCATTCGACATTGCCTTAGAAGCAGAAGCCTTGTCGTAGAAAGAGAACTTCTTAGCCCTATTGATCTCTTTCAGCATGTTTATTTACTTATTTAATACAATGTTCGGTCGTTAATCCATATAATAAAGAAAAATAAAACAAGTTTACATTGATACAAGGTATTTAGAAAAAGCATAAGATACAAATTAAAATAATGACTGATATTATTAATATAGAAAAAATATCACCAATAAAATATCTCAAACATGAGCAGGCATAAAATAAAAAGGTATATAAAAATTGTTTTCAAAGTACAGATTAATGTTTTACCTCTTGTAATAATATCAAAATAGGGAGGAATGGAGAAAAAATCCAAATTGCAGACCAATCCAATGCACTATATACCTACATAATAACATCGAAACAGGAAGAAAAAATATCTTGATGTGCAATGTCAAAAGTTTGCAAACAAACATTGCAACTGAACAGTAAAAAATCCACCACTTCGCAAAATATTTTTTTGAAGTGTTAACATTTTGTTACAATTTTCCATACTTGTTCTTGTGCTCGGTGACTTTAATCTTCACTCTTGCAATTATCCAAAAGATGAGCATGATCATTTTCTCAGCTTATTTAATTTGGAACAAAGAAACAAGATTCGGAATGACAAGCACAGAATGTTGGATTTAGTATATAGCAATTTGAGCCCATCTCATATTAAGGTTGAAAGACATGATCTTCCTCTTGTATCCGAGGATCCTTGCCATCCTACTCTCAGTGTGGACTTGATGATCACCCACAAAAGTGGTTACCATGAAAGCGATGTGAGGAGTGGACAAGAGGTAAGCATTGCCAGAAGATGGAATTTTCGGCGTAGGAACATTCCAATGTTTTTGGATAAGCTTGCTTCCAGCACTTGGCGGGAGATTTTTGATTCTGAGGATGTGAATGTAGCAGTACACGAGTTCTACAAGGTTGTTTACAGATCATTCGATGAATGTTTTGGTAATGATGGAAGAGAATTGCAAAACGGTTTCCCAAGATGGTTTTCTAAAACTCTGATTGGTAGTATCAGGATGAAATCGATGTTTCACAAAAGATGGAAGAACACAGGTTCGTCGGTTGCATATGGCAAGTTTAAATATTATCGAACTCAAGTTAAGAAACTAATAGAATCAGATCATAATAAATACATCAATAGATCTGAAGGTATGATACGATCTGACCCTTCACGATTTTGGAATTTCGTTAATGCTAAGAGAAAGGCCAATCAAATGGCATCTTGTATGCAGTTGGCAGGGAAATCATATATTGGAGACAATGAAATAACAGAAGGATTTGCCTCCTTTTTTTCTTCAGTATTTGGAGAGCCATCATCTGATAATGGTGAACCCCTTACAAACGCAGAACAACCTATAAGCTCATTCATAAACATAGACCTCCCACAGATTTCTTATTCGGATGTTAAAGATAGTTTAAAGCGCTTAAAGCCTAAATACTCTGCGGGACCGGATATGATACCACCATATCTGCTGAAACGGGCTGGCCATATCTTGCTGGAGGTTCTGACCTTTTTGTTCAGAAGGTGCATCGATTTAAGAAGGATTCCGGATCAATGGAAGATTACCAAAGTGACACCTATTCTCAAGAAGGGCGACCCTACAGAAATTATTAATTATAGACCGGTAGCAATTTTATCATCCCCAGCCAAATTGTTGGAGATGATACTACATAAGCACATTTTCAATGAATGCAAACACTTGCTTATAGACGAGCAACATGGATTTCGGCCAGCACGTTCAACAGTAACTAATTTGCTTTGTTTTAGTACCTATGTTACGAAGAGTCTGGATAATGGTGTGCAGGTGGATGTGAATTATGACGATTTCGAGAAAGCATTCGATAGGGTGGACCATCGTGTTCTGCTGAAAAAACTTTCGAACCTGGGATTTTCCCAAAATCTGGTGGATCTGTTTTCTGATTACTTCAAGGACAGAAAACAATATGTCACCAGAGGAGGTCATAGCTCCTGTCTTTTCTCGGCGACCTCGGGCGTTCCTCAGGGCTCTAATTTGGGTCCCTTACTTTTCTCCCTTTTTATTAATGATATTGGTACTTGCATACGATTTTCTAGATATCTCCTATTCGCTGATGATTTGAAAATTTACCGGAGTATAGGGTGTTTTGAGGATGCTCTTGAGTTGCAGGCGGATATACAGGCTGTTGTCGAATGGTCCAAAATCAATAAACTTCCGTTCAGCGTCAAAAAGTGCACAATCATGACGTACTCAAGATCCAGACAGCCTTTGTTGTACGATTATTATATGAACGGATTATTGCTAACTCGAGTCGAGGACTGTAGAGATCTTGGGGTCACATTCACTCGGGACTTTCGTTTTGGACTTCATATCAGTGACATAACCGACAAAGCTACTAAAGTTCTTGGTTTCGTGCTAAGACATTCAAGACATTTTCGTGAGCCTAATACTATTGGGTTGCTGTATGATTCATTGGTTCGCAGCATCTTAGAATCGGCTTCAGTTATATGGAACCCTTGCGAGGCTAGATATTGTCTAATGTTGGAGAAGGTCCAGAAAAGGTGTTTAAGAATGATTTACTTATATACATTTGGATACTATCCTTATTTGTTTCCATCTGCTTTCATACTGGGTTGTCTGGGATATGATACGCTGATGCACCGTCGGGATGTATATTGTGCGAGGCATTTTTTCAAACTCTTGAGTGGCTTTATAAGTAATCCAATGATTTTGAGTGAGTTTTGTATCTACGTCCCAGTATCGTTCAATCGTTCTCGACAACATTTACTTTTTTACCCCCCTGGTAGCAGAACTAACATAATACCTAACTCTCCTGTCGGAAGGGCTATAAAATTGTTTAATAATTTGAGTGTTCATGTCGATATTTTCAACATAACATATAATGACTTTATCGCCAGGATAGAGATTCTCCTCTGATTTTTTTTTTTTTTTTGACTTGGCATTTTTTTTTGCTTTTTGTTTTTTTTATTTTTCCTGCTGAGACCGCCTTGGCCAAAAGCTGTTATGGTCTCAGTGCAGGGTGATGTTTTATAATAATAATAATAATAATACTTTATAGAAGTGTGTATAAAAATACAATCCTTGTTAATACTATCCACAATATGTTTTATTGTATTACTATACTACTACACAAACACGGCATATTTTATATGGCAGGACCATCGCGCCGTTGTAATAAGTATGCTGATTATTCTCTCCATGCCAATTAATGGGTGACGTGCTTCATCACTGAAGTTCCTTAAGATTTGATTGCCTTGTACGTGAGGTTTTACGAACATCTGTATTTTACAGGATACTTGAATATTAACAGAAACAGTGGAAGACTAATCGTTGTCGGGTACTCCACGGGGGTTTTTTTTTAATCACGTTTTTACTTATTTCCCGAATGAAGCCTGGTATAAAATAATGCACGATTTAATCACCCATGCGGCGTTAAGTCACTGCTTCTGTATAATAATTATGGTTATTTTTATTTGAGTTTCAAATTAAGCATCCCCTGTTTATTCTGAAATTAATTTAACACATTTCATTTTCTGTTTATTTATTCATTTTTTATTTTGGTTGCTTCTATTATTATTTAAATTTTCAGTTGTCCGATTAGTTTTATTTTTTTTATTTTGTTTCACATTTCGCTAACTTTTGCTAACTGTCCGGCTACTAAAAAATGTAAAATATAGACAATATTCTTTTCGTCATCAGTCATCCGTGACTAATTACCTAACTTTTGTATGAAACATGCATTCCATGGAACAATGATCATATGATTTTAAGAAGGAGATAAACATTGAAGGCTCCCTCCCATATCCAAATATCTCAGGATTCACGGAACTTCTATTGATCCATTCTCTAAGTTAATATGCTGTCCTCACCGGTGGGCCCTAATTGGCAGCCTGAAGAGACTCTGTTGATTAAAACCAGGTTACTGTATCTATTTTTAATATAGGTAATAAAACATTAAAAGTTTGTGTTTCCTTCTATAAACCAACTGAACTGCTTTTTGTCAAGTTACACGTACAAAATTACATAAATTTAAAAATTAAATAATGTGTATAATGAGCATGCCTATTGAGAATGCCTAATGATAGTTGGCCAAAAAGAGCACTGTTCTCCCGTTCGCAGGGGTTCCGTCGGCCTGGGCGTCCCTCTTTCACAAAACACCGTTCCTATGACAACGATATCAGAGCGCAAGGAATGTCGTGGAAAGAGGTGACGCAATTGGCACAGAGACGCTCTGAATGGAGGAGGCTGGTTTCTGCCCTGTGCTCCCGAGAGGAGAGTTGAGGGCGATGATGATGATGATGATGATGATAATGAGCAAATATTCGTTTTGAGTTTTCGAAAGATCGCCATTTTGCTTCTGAACTTTAACGTGACATTCTTAGAATATTGAATATCAAGTTGCTGGTATATGGAACTGGAGATTCGATATGATATACTCGTATATATATAATATGAGGTGAAAGTTTTACTCTATTTCCATGTATTAATGAGGCGGTGTCTGTCGACCGGATATGGGAAGTTATTAATAATTATAGACATTATGTGAGTATACACCTACATAGGCAAACAGTATAATACTTGTATAATAACATAAGATGATATCAAAAGGAAGTTTATATTGCATACTAGTGATGTAACGAATGTGTCATTTTGGATATTCGCGAACGCGAATATTTGTTGCCGACATTCGCGAATGCGAATGCGATAGCGAATATTGACTTGCTTAGATTTCTACAATATTGCTCAATCATTAAAATTTCTACCCCCCCCCCTCGTCGCCGAATTTTCAAAATGGTATAGGAATTTAAAATATTTCCAAACTCCTCGGTTTTCTTAAAGAACATTTTCTTGCAGTACCTTTTTCTACAATGTACCGGGTAAGTATCCGTTACTTTTACCGAATATCCGATACTTTATTACCGAAATAATATTCGCTAAATATTCGCATATTTTTTTGCGAATACTTTGAAATATGCGAATATTCGCGAATGCGAATGCGAATACGAATATTCGTTACATCACTATTGCATACACCATTTCTTCCGGCCAATCTCGATTTATAATCGACATTTTTATCTTAAGTTCAAATACAATGATTTCGGTACTAAAAAAGTTGTATATCTACGTAACTGTTAGAAAATCTCAATAGTTTATTTTATTTTATACTTTGTCTTAAACCTTCGTGTCGTAATTAGTAAGTTGTTATTTTCAGAAAAAGTTTTGATTAAGATGAGTTATATGTTGTTGTTTTTCTTTTGGAGCAAAACGGAGAGCTTTTTTTAGTTAAGAAGCTTCTCTTATATCAATTAAGGACTTTGGTTTAATAATAGTTTATACCAAGAACGTGATACGAGAATGATAACAAAGATTAGGAAATTCTGTACGAATAGAATTATTATCGTTTGAGTTCTTTTATATGTTTCAAATAGATAAAGTAAGCAAAACTCAGGAAAATATAATGCTCACTTGATATTAAATTACATTTCGTATTTGAAAAGTTCTTAGAATGTGGAGAAACTAAGAATTGATTCAATTATAATATAAAATAAAATAATAGTCATAGCGCAGTAATGTGATAACATCACTTCAAGTTATAATAGAGCATATTCTTATCCTTGTAACCACATAAATTGGACATTGCAGTAATTATCTACGATGTCCTGCCAAACATATGAATAACCCTACACTGTAGTACCCTACACCTTCATACATTTTTCATACACACATACATGTTTTCCGCGTCTTCTTATTTGAAGTTACGAAATTAGCGTAGTAATATATATATATATATATATATATATATATATATATATATATATGTATATAAAGTGGTTAAATGCAACGTTGATTGTTTACTTTTTCAATGCATAAAAAAACAGTATGCGAAAAATAACAAAGCATAGGTAAATCGCATCGGTATCTGCATTCTGAAATATTAGTTTATCCTGTACAAAATGCTCCAATAAACCGATCGTGTACGTAACAAATACCTACGTACTTACTCTGAAATTTAAACAAAAAAAATGCTTTATTTTGGATCACATAGAACTCATTATTTTCAAAAAAACCAACACCGTAAAAACAATCATTTAGTTTTTTTGTTGAATCAAATAAACATTCATTGGTGAAATGTCGTAAAGAATTATTCCTCGTATGTATATTACAAAAAGAACTATTTTTTCTCCTTTCCAATAAATAGAAGTAGGAAGTTCAATAAAATAATCAATTCAAAGGATTCAAAGGAGTTCATTGACTATATTGGATTCTTGTTGAGACTCAATGGACGAATCGAGAGTTTGTCGAGTACATGAGTATTATCGTTACTATTTTACTACAACTACCAACAGAAGGTCGTCTTGGTTTTTGTTTTTCCATTGAAGTGAATACACTATAAAATACATTAATGAAAAACCCTCCAACACATTTACATAAGGCTGGACAATGGAGTAAAAAGATCAGCATCGTAAGTTATTCTGTCGGTAATACATTGAAGGACCCACCGTCCACCCGGATACCGCAGAAGTCTGGGGACTTCCATTTATCCGAAATACTACACTCAACAAATCTTTTCCACACCGAAATGGAGATTTTGTCGGTAATGGAGATTCGGGAAAAAAATATATTGGTACCTTTAAAATACAATTTGAGATATTTAATATCTTTGATTCAGCCGTTGTGTGATGTCGCCAATCGGATAAAAAGGAGAAAAGTATGTTATTAGAAAAGACATTTATAAAATATATACTAGTAAATACCTACACATTCGTGAGCCCTCAATAAACTCCGGAATTAGTCAATGCAGAGAAAAAATTATACCCCTACACGAGGTCTTATCCTTTGGACACATTATAGGCTAAAGTAAAATTAACATCTTTTATTATATTGACAGAGATATAACTATTTGTATGGAAATCTAATGTATTGTACTCGTAATCGAGTGTAGTAATTTTTTAATAATTTGCTTAAATTTTAGCCATTTCTTTGGAAAGTCGATACTTACGTTATCTAAAACTGCTTATTTGTCTATTTTTGATCTCTATTTCCTGGGCTTGGATAAAACTATAAATTTAATGTATTTCCAAAAGTAATTTACTAAAGGTAGGTACTTATAGAAAGTCCATTTCAAGATAAATAAAAAAAACACAGTTTGTAGTTATTTCGGAGACTCTGATTCCATCATCAGGCAATAAGAAAAAAACTATTTTCTTATGTACAAAAAATAAATCAAAATTACAAACATGGTAATTTCTCGAATATATGACATTTCTACTTGTTGAGTTGTGACACTGGACAGTCGATATGTAAAGTAAAAAATGCTTTCTCATTGATGTAAAAACAACTTAATGCGATAGTATACGAATCAATTTACAGTGGTTTAAATATCCGTTACAATATCAAATTTAAATAAACGTTCTAATAAAATCGTTTTCAAAATGATACTCTCTTCAAAAGTGGACCATTGATATAACAGTATAAAACAAATAGAAACTTAAACAAAATGAGTATTTGCTTACAGAAGGGTTTTCCCCACTTCTCTGCATATTATTTCTCTCAACCCTTTCAGGACCGTATTTTTAATTATTCAGGTATCTTGTTTTATTGTTAAATGGGAAGAATTAAAGTTTTAAATTACCATTAAGTAACAAAATCTATTGGTAAAGAATTTCCCTTGATCCATAAAAGAGCACATAGCTCGATAAATGCTATTTTTATTAACAAAATAGATCAAACATATTTCAAATATTACATTAATACGTATTTGTTTAGTTAATATTTTATACTTCCTAATAGTAAGTATAAGCAGATTATGAAACTGACGATTCATATACCTAAGAATTAAGCGCCACTTACTTCTGTCCTTGCACATATTTTTTGATTCCATCACATTCATATATACAAATAATTTTCAGTTATTGCATTTATCATAGGGGTTTGTTCTATAATATGTTCTAGCCATTTAATCCTCGACCGACCTTGTCTTTGAGTACCCTTCCTCTCAGCCATATACCTACACACATATTTTCAGCAGTCACTATGTCTTATGTCTTCGTTCATTCTTTCCACATACCCAAACTACTGTAACTTATTTGCATTCATCTCGGTTATTAAATCAACATTCATTTTATTTTCTCGTTTACCACTGTTGAGCACTCTTAATCTCTCAAGTTTTAACATCATTGTCATCTCTGGCGGTCCCTCGATTCGCAGATCACGATAATATGCCTCATTCTATTGGCCATTAGTCTCCAACTCGAACAATCAGTATATTTTACCACCCATGAACGAGAATATAAAAATCTTTGGAGAAAAGTGGACTTTAATTCTTGGACCTTAAAGGGTTATATTGTGTACATTTAAAAAAATCCTTTAACCCTCAAATAGTGGCAATGCAAAATAATCATGTATGTTATTTTATTCAAATCGCTGTTTTTATTTCCTGATACCAAAATGTCAAGAATTTTTATGTCGGTTTTCCAACAAGGATATTTGCAATAATCATAATACACGTTAGGAATATTATTAAAACCGAATCTATAATATTTTATTATTCTCCAGCTCTTTTCAATAAGTTTTCGAGTGTTCTGTAAAATGTCATGTACAAGACATGTATTTTCTTATACTCAGCAATGATGCGGTATGTCCCTCAACCTGAAAGCATTTTTACTGGTACAGAGAAAACATCTCACATCTTAATTATATGTAGTTAATCTACTAGTTATCCCGCTTAAATAGGGATACGTTGTGTTCCTTGTTCCTATACGTAGATAGATAATTTATTTTCGATATTTAAAATTTTCTTTTTTCTTCTTTCAGAATCTTTCCAAGACACAGTTCTACGTTAATACATTCCTTTTCCCAGAATATTTCAATTTTTCTGACATCTTTTAATTTGAAAATATTATATAAATAAGTAGATACAGAAATAATGAGACAATGATAATACTTACCTTTTGATTACGTTTTAATACCATTGATCAAAGCATAGATAATCATTCCCTTGTAAAGATTTTGTAAAGTCAATACACAGTCGTAAATACTCGTGCTTGAGTAATATTGAAATCTCGAAATATTTCGACTACCAACGTATATTAATTTAAGTACGTACCTACTTATATCGAAAGGTAAAGCAAAATACGAGAAGGTATGTAGGAACGTGAAGACGGCAAAGTCAAAAGTAAATTAATTTTAAATTTACAGGTTTTGGGAAAATTTCAATTCAACGATGAATAAATTTACAGAACGTGTTGTTTTTGATAAACAGTTTAAAACTTATTTACGAGTTGAAAGCAATGCCAATTCTATTGTATTTTATGCAATGATTTGTGATGCTACCTGTTTTAAACTTATAACATGATTTATTTAGATACGAAATTACTGTTTGGTTAGGGAATTGGTCACCATAGTGACACTGAGAACAAAAAAATGTTATTTACACTAAAGACAAATACAATTAGTCATCTTGACGCCTACGCCTACGAAGTGTGGCTATACAGATGCGTTCTTAAGACTGACACAATCAGTAATACAAAGAACTTAGCCAGAGAACAAAAAGTTTGTGAGATTTTATCTGACAAAAATCGACGTGAACTTTAATATGCACTTGTATATTTTTACTTTAACTCACTCTTTGTGAAAGGGGACTGAAGCGTTTTGATAAAAAACATGCAAACTGTTTTGATTTATTTATTTAGATATTCATATTTTTGTAATGTAGCTTTATTTATTATTTGATTGATTACCTGAAATAAAATACATTAAATAGATAAAAGCTCGAAATTATTATAAGAAGTGATGAGGCTCTTTGGGATATAGAAAAACAATCACCCATGTAATCGGGAGAACCTGACATGGTACGAGAAAAATATACGTTAACACAATCATGTTTAATTTACAATAAGAAGGAGCCTAAAAAAACAAGAATAAGATGATTCGACGATAAAGAAAAGGCAGCTGGAAGCCTGTCCTGAATATGCAGTGTCCGAATGGAGGACACTCAATTTTGTTATAGGTAATATTACTTGTTTGATAAAGAATATGTATGCTAACGAACGAACTAAATATGTAATTTATAATGCCTTGATTTGTTAACTACGTTTGAAACTTAGCACGGCATAATATCATATTATTGAGATATTTATATAATTTACTGAAAGTATAATAAATGATATCACAGATAACCGGATATTATTCAGTGAAAATTAATCAAACTTTATGCAGTAGGTTCTAACGTTGAGCTATTACGTTCGTTGGCCCACCTCGCTGAATCGAAAGGAAATTGAATTGCGACAATTTATAAGTTCAGTATCTGATTCACGATTGGTCAAGGCGATTTCAGATAAAGATAGAAATTATCGGCGATTTTAATTGAAGTAAGGCAAATTAGATAAATCAGCTTACTTCCTGCAAAATATGTTCCTAATATTGTATGAACCAATCAGTAGATTTTGTAATTATATCAATAATTTATGAGAAGCCAGAACACTTGTCAGTGAATATGCAAGTGATACAATCTCTCAGGAGGAGCGAGAAACTTCATTTAAAGCTTTGTATCAAAGATGTAAAATAATATTTAATGAATCCCTCCCATTTCTATGGTACTCGGAAGTGTGCAGATTCGCAAGAATTATTTTGAAGTTGAAAATCACATTACTAACTTATACAAAACATTAAAAAAATGTATTAATATTCTTATCAATGTATTTCACACTGATGACAATAAACCTGTTTTTTTCTTATAGTTAAGTTTGAATAGTCAAGTTTTTTAAAGAAAAAAAATATCACTTCACAAATCTTCTGGTAATTAAACAAAAATATTCTAATCTGTTATAAAAAATGTTCTTTTTTGTTATTTCAGCGAAAAAAAATAATTTCTGTTATTTCAAAGGTAGAAATTTTCCAAGAAGAACCGGATCATTTGGAAATTAACTCCAACATCTTTAGAGGTAAATTAAAATCTAAGAACATGTACCAGGTACCTACTTACGAAGATATCTCATACTTTGTTGATTCTTTGTTCAGGTCCATTAAATAAATTGAAATGAGTTTTAATTCTCCTTTACTTACTTATTTTCTAATCAATAAGTTATTATCTTCCATAAATTCTGTTAATAAAGTTTACCTCAATATTAATAATTAATATTGAATAATCGGTATCTTTGTGAAAATGTTTGGAAATTATTGCATAAAAGTTATTACTTCAACTAGCTAGACGGTTGAACCTAGTCATGGTGATTCATTCATTCAGTCATACCATCACGGCATTTCTAACAAATGAGGTAGTTAGTGGACTAAGTGCAATATAATAAACATAAAAAATATGACTTCTGAATGGGTGGCATGTTGTCATTAAATTGAAAATATCAGGTAAATATCTTATTCGTGAAATTTCACACATTTGACCACTTTCTCAAAAACACTCGGAAACTTATAGAAAAGATAAAGAGACATATTCTTTTGTAAGGACTGCATGGAATATAAATACTCCATGGATTGATCCAATGACATCAATATACGGAACCAAAAATTTTCATGACAAAGCTTTCAATGTTACGTATTCTGTCTGAGAATAGGCTATCTACCAATCTGTGCTAATTAAAATAAAAGGCGCCATTTTCATCATCACCATTGATTGAGAGGTACGGTAGATGGATTGTAAAATGAGGATAAAACTTTCTATCTATATCATCACGGCACATTCCGCATGTAAGGTAGCTAGCAGATCAGCTATATGTAACAAACATACAAGCTGTCCTCTCCGTGCCAACAAAATAAAGACACTCAGGATGCGTGGAAAACCTCATCACTGAATTTAAGATGCAAATACCTTTATTTTTTGGGATAAATGAACAAATCATGTATTATAATCATGGTCGTTAAAAAATGGCGGGCCTTCGCTGTAAGATTGTAAAAACTATAAGAGACCTTTGTCCAACATATTGGATACGGGAATGAGGATTAAGTCAAAGTAAGATACGATACGTTAAAATTTCATACTACTACTATACTACTATACCATCACGGCACATCCCACAAGTGGGGCAGCCAGCAGACCAGCTGCATGTAAGAAACATGCAAACTGTCCTCTTCGTGCCAATATAAAATCAAGACATTCAGGATGGGTGGCAAGCCTCATCGCTGAATTTAAGATGTCAAATGTCTTCATTTTTTCGAACACCTGCCTCCTACAGGACACTCGAAAACTTACGCAGAAGAGTGGGAGACCAAATTTCATACACGATTATCAATTCAGTATATAAATACATTTTGATTAGATATTGTAAATAAGGGTTTGAATGAACATTCTACATGATTGATTCCTAGGTAAATCATTAATATTCAAATACTGTCTGCAAAGTTTACCAACTGAATTTCAAAATTATATTATTTTTAAATACAACAATATCAGATAAATACAAAATGTGGGCAAATATTTTATATTATCAGTTTTTGTTTGTAAACGAGAACTGTAAGAGGATTAGTATGAGTTGGAATCACAAGAAGATTAAAGTGTAAGCATTAATAACATAATACAAAATTGTTAAATAAAAAGAGAATATTATACAATGATAACAAGATTTTAAACCTGGAATTGAGGAGTGTAATTTTTATTCTATTTTTCTTTGCTTCGTTTTTTTAATGAGAATTATAATATAGGTATATTATCATTTACTAGAAGTATTGAATTTTTATACCACATTTACGGTATTCCCAACATTTTGGTATCTGGGAACTACCTTATGAAAGCGTCGCAGCAATAAATTAATAAATAATAATTACATTTTTTTAAGGAATGGTAATACTCTCTATGTGCCTGATTATGTAATTGAAAGTTCTTGAAAGCCGACAAGTGAATCATAAAAAAATCTAGTAGATTTATTGAACACTATGTTTTTTATTGCAATATTTTTTTATCGGCAAACAAGAATGATCGATCGATCTTTCCTTTATTTTAAAGATAAAACAGGTTAAATAATTACAAATTCCAAAAGCATCGCCAAGAATACTTTTATATTCTCATCTTCTACTACTACTACAGAATAACTGTGGAAGCTTTGTTCTTGAATGAGGACTCCAAGGGGTCGCGAAATTATTTCACAAGCTATTTGTCCATCTCAGCTGTTCCCACAAGTGGGACAGGCAGCGGAACAACTGCTTATAATTTACATGCAAGTCGCCCTCTCTGAGCTAATAAGAGTTAAGACAATCAAGATGGTTGGCATACTGAAGATGTTCAATGATTTAAATCACCATTTCACAAGTTAATGAAGTATTATTCTTATCAATTGTGATGTTTTTGATCAAGTAAAATATATGTTTAATTTTTTCAATTTGTAAAATTAAAAAAAAATATATATTGCACGACAAAATGTGGTTTGAAGGCTTTCATGGCGATCTTCACTATCTGGTTGTTGATTTTCGGGTTTGCCATGTCTCGATTTGTTTATTCGACGTTTCGGTGCACTTGCTGCCCCCATATTCATATCCTGAAGATGGGGCCAGCAAGTGCACTGAAACGTCGACTAAACAAATCGAGATATGGCAAACCCGAAAATCAACAACCAGATTGCACTACAAAATGATTGTAGAAACGGTGTGTTTTATTGGCTTACGACAATCTCTAACAATCGACCAAAATAAATTATAAATTTTAGAGAAATCTAAAGTTATTAATTCAATAATGAAATGAGTATTATTCTATCATTAAAATTCCAAGAAAAAAAAAATACTTTACCACTACGTATACATAAATAATGTCTATATTATAACGGTTTTATTTATAACTGATGAGTTTCATACATATACATATAAGTTGAAATAAGAAGATTAATAAAATAAACATTCATACAAACTATAATTTTTTTATTAAAATAAATCTCCAGGCACAATTCCGAGTATAGTTTTCAACTGGCATTTGAAATAATATATTTTACTTTCATGTTGTTTTTTAGATGATCAGATTACATTTTTTTTTTCAATTTCACTACATTTTACTGTGATTAATAATATCTGCCGCTATATCTTTTCAACTATTTTTTGTTTGTTAAGGTTTCGTGTGAAAGTAAATCTATCATCATATAATATGCATGTGCTTTGTATTTTCTGTATTGTATACAACTTATGAGCGTCGTTCAGTAACACATAAGCGTTAATTTTGAACGATCATCATCTGATTTTAAAATTTCTTATCTGCATATCCTCTTTGCTGAACTCAGAAACGTAATCCAATAGATCTTGTACTTAATCCTCCTTTTTTATCAGCCAACTATACACTTTCCAAAAATTTATTCTTTTTTATGTCTCTTAATGTTTCTCCAGGGAGTACAAGATCAAAATCAGCCTCCTCCATTCAAAGCGTCTCTGCATCAATAGAGACCTCCGATATCTTCTGTGAAGCTCTGATTTCGTTGTTATTAAAGCAACACTGTTTATATTTATATGTCTTTCATCTGTTGTGTACCATGTAAATAAATAAATAAACACTATATCGTGAATGACAGACTCCAGGCCGTTCGCCTGACATTTTCAGGATAAAAGAATAAATGCTCTTTTAGGCTTGATATCCTCTTCAATTAATGTTATAGTGTAGCTTAAATTGGAAACCAAGTATCTTCCACTAGTATGATGACTGTATTTGTTATTAAAAAACATTTATTATCTCTATTTTCAAACACAAAAGAACTGTATACAATTCATTGAATATGTTCACTGTTTGGCATTTAGATAATGGAAATCCATAATAAAATAATCATAAAAACCTATTATACTGTTTTTTTAGAGAGACGTCTTTCGTATTTCATAGAATTTGGTAATAAATTAAAATCTAATTGAAGGTTGTTTAACGAATAAATAAA
This sequence comes from Athripsodes cinereus, assembly GCA_947579605.1. Lineage (NCBI taxonomy): Eukaryota > Metazoa > Arthropoda > Insecta > Trichoptera > Leptoceridae > Athripsodes > Athripsodes cinereus. The sequence goes on from OX388329.1 coordinate 8,123,143, forward strand.
CGTTAAGAAAATATTAGATATATTATCATGTTTGTTTTTAAATAAAAAAAATCATGCATTTTAATAAAAGCTACATATATTAGGTATATATATATATATATATGTACATCTTACCAAAGACAGTTAGTTAGAAAATTGTAATAATACATACTTAGGTACGAAATTATTATCTTTTACAGTAGTGTAAGTAAAAGTATCTTGTGTTGGTGTAAGTATGATGATAGTAATGGTAGGTAGGTAGGTACCCAGCACCCTTTAGTTTAACAAAGTTATAATAATATCAAAAATTTACGTTACCGAGATAACAACGTTATTCTCCGTGTTATGGAATAAAAGTTTAAGATTTAAATTACCATAAAGTGAGACATTCTTCTTATCTACATGTCTCAGTAAATTTAATTCTCATCATCGGCAGTAAGTAAGTACTACAATCTATTTACATAGTAGGTACTGTTTATACCTACTATAAAGTCTTGCATACCAAATAAAATGTCAGTGAATTGTTTTCATAGCACACACTTGGCTCCAGTCAAGGTTGGAGTTAAGTTATTAATAAAACAAGATAGTAATTGTGATTCTACTTTAATTACAACACAGTTAACTTTTCACTTATATTTATTTATCCGTTCGTGGATGTGTGGGTCTCAAGATGGGATCTGCTACGTCAGCCGGGTCTCCCGCCCACTGACGTGGTAGGGTCGGAGATGCCAACTCTGGCATAGTGGTACTGGACTAGAGAGAGTTGAAATGTAAATAAATTGTCATCCAAACGGATAAATAGGAGTCCTTGGACTCCTGAAATATCCGACAAACAAAGTTATTTCAACATATAAATTCATTTAAATCTTGAGCGCTTTCGTCAATGTTGATATATACCTAAGAGTTATTAAGATAGTAATTATATACGTTATTAGGATAGTAATTATATACCTTGCATGTTTTATATGCAGCTGGTCTGCTGGCTACCCCACTTGTGGGATATGCCGTGATGGTATAGTAGTAGTAGTAGTAGTAGTAATTATATACCTAGTTATTCTTTTGTTGACTTTAATAATTTGCGAGCCGGTTTGAAAGAACTTCCAATTCCTTCGTCAGGCATAAGTTAAGTTACGCTTTAATATAAAGCTATCGTATCAACGCTGGTAAAACGGAGTACATATGTAATATTGCATGCACAAGTACTCACACCCCACTAATGGTTGGTAATGCCCAAATATCTCAGATTAGCAAATTCAGGTACCTGGGAGCAACCATAACGCCAGAAGGTGATCTCCGGTCGGAATTACCAATCCACATATGAGCAGCTAGCGGGGCTTTCAATAACATGAACAAAGTTTGGAAGGCGTCTGGACTCAGCATCAGGACAAAATGCCGCTTGTTCAATGCGTGCATCATCCTAATCCTTCTATATGGCTGTGAGTCTTGGAACCTAACCAAGGCTCAAGAGCGGAAGATACTCAGCTTTGAAAACAAGTGTCTTAGAAGGATTTTGTATGTCAAATGGTATGGACATGTTACAAATGATGTTGTGCGCCGGCGCACCCAGCAGAGACCTGTAATCTCCGTAATACAGGAGAGACGATGGTCCTGGCTGGGACATGTTTTGAGAATGCCTAATGATGTTTGGCCAAAAAGAGCACTGTTTCTCCGTCCGCAGGGGTTCCGTCGTCCCGGGCGTCCCTCTTTCACAATACACCGTTCCTATGACAACGATATCAGAGCGCAAGGAATGTCGTGGAAAGAGGTGACGCAATTGGCACAGAGACGCTCTGAATGGAGGAGGCTGGTTTCTGCCCTGTGCTCCCGAGAGGAGCGTTGAGGGCGATGATGATGATAATGATATTATAAAGGTTGGTTGATGTATGCAAGTGAGACGTGGACATGGTTAAAGAAGGATGAATGCGGTAGAAAAGAGATCGTTAAAAAGGATGTGTGGTTAAAGTCTTAGAAATCACCGGTGACTGGTTGCGGAAAATCCAGGCTATAGAAGCCTGGAGAAATAATAATTTGGTGCAGTGGACAGGTATAATTGTTGTATAAGAATATAAGTCTCGTTAGAATCATTACATTGAAAGTCAATTTAGATTTTGAGCTAATGAATAACAGGTAGATAGTGTAATTTATTTAAATGTTAATAACATTTAATTAGGTGGTTAGTACGAGTTTTCCTAATGATTAGGTACATACCAACTGTAATAATATTTCCCAGGGTAAATCCATTTAGGGATCATTAATAATAAATTCATTTTCGCACTTGACTAATCATGCCTGAATCTTTATTGTGATACAGGAAACTGAAAGTTATGGGAAAGGTACTTTATAGAATTTAGATATTCACGATAAAATCTATAGCACTTTATTTTGACAAACTGTTTGGTATCAACATTTCCTCAATATTATTTACCTTTTTTTTTCACTTTGAAAAGAATGGTGGAAATCCATGTTAAAATTATTTATTTATTGATTTGTTACACTCAATATAATTACACAATATAAAAACATAATTATGCCAAACACTCAACAGCTGAATACTCTCAATTATGAGCATAAAAAAAAAAAATTTACATTCAACGATGACTTGTGTACAAGTAACACAAATAATTGCCATACAATGCACGTAAAGCAACAAAAAATTAGCAAATAAACATCAACAAACCTGATTATATAAACGAGTCAAGTCTTTCGAAAACATTAGGTACTAATATTTTTATAAGTAATCGTGCAAACGATTTATTTGGGAATTAAGATTGTTCAAATCATTCGACCAAATATCGCTCGTCCAAAACATTGCCTTGTTAGGATCTATTTTTTTATATGACGGACAAAAGGTTTTTGTTAAGCACATCGGCGCACAGCAACATTTGGACATAATATTCATTGAACTATTTTTATATTACCTTTTTACATACCCATTGTCATTGAAAATATTATTCTTTATTTCATTTACTATTATTTGAAAGAGATGATAGTTCTCGCTCTTAGTTGGGTCGTATTCAGAAATTTCCAATGAGATTCAGCTAAATATAGTGTGAGTTTTCTGTCTAGTAAATGCTCTTTTACAATTATTACTTACATTAATTCCTTTATGAACGCTATCAATGTGTCAGAAATTTCGTAATGAATGTTATTCATTCATTGATTCATACCATTATAACATTTCCTACAACTGGGGTAACTAGTGTACATAATAATAATCTGGACAATTTATTTAGCGCCGTTTTGTGGTACAAACCACCGCAAAGGCGCATTTTCAGTTTTTTTATTCATTTATTGTTATTATCAAATTTTAATATATTTTATAAATTTAATTTAACTATTAAAAAAAATTTAATACATTTTTGTAATTGTCACAAATATGAAATATGAAACAATTATGTGAGTTCCAATCATAGTTATTATTATTTGTCACAAATTTTACCCACTAGTTCATTTGTTTTTAAATTTGTAATTTTTAATTAGTTTGCAAATAATTTAACACTCAAAAAACAAATATCTTTATAAAACTATTGAAACCAAAAATACTGTTTTAAAATTTTGTTGTGAAAAAAATGAGACGACATGTAATAAATATGCAGGAAGTCCTCTTAATGACAATAATAAATGAGACATTCGAGATGGACGGCATAAATCATCGCTGATGCGTAAATTTTTATACGGGATACAAAAGTTAAACTCAAATATTACTTATATAAAGTTAAATTAGATTTTTTTTTCAGATTCAAATGTTTATTATCAAGGTGTGTTTTATTTTTTTCCATAATAATACACAGATTTTTTGACAACATAATATGCAATTTGTACTATCAAAATTGAGCAGATCTCGTGCTATTATTAGGTTAACTTACATTTTCTTTTACCTAGAGGGGTAATGGAGAGGGAATGGATGAAATTTTATTTTTTAATGGTGAGGTAAATAAAATATATCTACCGTGCATTAAATTTACCCCTTATTTTAAAAGTAGGTGTTTTTTTGGTACCTACTGCGATAAAAAAATCTCATCTCCCCTTCAATTAAAAATCGATCGATGCGTGCATGATAGGTAGTGTAATAATACGTGATTGTGAGCGATCGAAAATAATGCTGTCTACATTTTCGGAAAAATCTGTCTCATCTGAAAGTCGTTTGATATCTACATCAAAACACTATTTTTGATGCCATATTTTTCCCCACCCCTAGGTACATCATAGACACACCATTTTTAAAAATTATTAGTCCAAATTTGTTAAACGAAAATGAAAAAACAATGAATTAGTAAAAAATATCTTCCCTAATTAAATGCTAATCCATCTTGAATAAAAACTTCTCAATTGCTTCTCAACTAAACTAAAAAAACGTCTTTTTATGACTAAGTATTTGTAATATAAAATCTTTTTTTACTGTAGATTGCTGTCTTCTTGCGGTTCTTTTTAAATACTCATTCAACTTTAATTGATTGAAATGTAGGTCATGATTAAGCAAATCCAACTCGAAGGACCAATACATAGAAAAATCGAGACTAGTAAGAGATTGACAGATGTTGTCTATGAAATAATAGAAAAATAAGGATATTCTGGATATTTAGTGGAAAGAACCACAGATATATCATGTAACCATAATGTTATTTATTTATTCATTAATTTCTATCATCAACGGCATTTAGCCTTTTACATTAGTAAGGTTTAAACATGTTTTACAATAATCAATCAATACATATAAAGCAAACAAAAAAACAATAAAATAAAATAAAACCTTATGACATAACATTATGAAACTCAATTTACATATTCAGTTGATTCGACCTCGAATTCGGCCTATTGGAATAGATAGATATAATTCGGAACGGGCGACAAATAATTTTCGATCGAACACTAATACGTACGTGATCCCTTGATAATGTTGCGACATGAAAAGCCACGTTGAGTCGCGAAGGTACTTTTTATTCCTATTGCGGCGTTTTCAATCTGATTCCAACACACGGATGGTTTTTTGTGTAAATATTTTTTTAATAATAAATCACAATATATCTACTGCACATGTTTGATTATATTTAGCAGAAAATATATAATTGAGTCTCTATGTCTTATTTCTTCAGTTTTACACATATTATAATTGGCTAACGTTAACCACGAACACCAAAAGTGTGTGTAAAGAGAATTAAGTTATATTTTATTGCTTGTTATTAAAAAAAAATCTTTACAAATCAGTCCATTTTCTAGGGCAAAACATTCTCAACATTTTGAGATGCCATAAATCATAGAAAATTCACAATTTTTAACCAAAGCATGAACATTTAATCTGTGGTACTTAGAATAACTTAATCCGCTGACTAATTGAGCGGGTTGTGTCAAAATTATCACACATTTATTTAAGTATCCTATTTACTTAGTAACGACCTTCATTAAGTAGAATCCTTAATTAAAATTATAATTAGTCGAATATTAAAGCAATAAGGTTTTTCTATAATACCCTACTTTCCCAATTTGATTCGACATTCGTAAGTAGGTAGGTACCTATATCTTTACTTATTCACGCTGTGAAATAATCCTTTTTAGCTAATGTATTTTTTCCCTCAATTATAAAAAAAAAATATTGTCAATTACTGGAATTTTAAAGCAATATATTTCATTTTATTACTGAATTGCCAATAAAATGTTAAACTTGTAAACCACGGAAATACTAGCGATAAAAAAGCTATTCATGAATTCGTTATCGATATACTCGCTACCTTCGTAGTTTGAAATGTCAGATTAGGTGTATTCGAAATACAAACTTTGCAAACAACCTACTTACACACAAATGATACTATCAAATTGAATTATTTTTGAATAAATATTTCTAATATTTATATTTGGATATTTAGTTTATGTATCTAAAAGTTAAATACTGTTCTATAACCTCATGCCGTAAACCAAGCGGGGTAATCAGAGGACGGAACGCCACACAGCAACACGTACCTATTCATTTTGTTCCTCTAAAACAAAATGTATGGTCGTTGGAAAAGAGGAAGCGACTGCGAACATTGCCATAAATGGAGTGAGCATCAAACAAGTAAGAGAATTCGTGTATACTTGGGCAGCAGAATAAACCAAGATGGACGCTCCAAATCGGAAATTGTGAGCAGAATAAACCAGGCAAGGATTGCTTTTAACAAAAAATCTAAGATATTGGAATCCCCAAATATTGATTTAAGCGTAAGGAAGAACCTTACTAAAGCCTTTGTATATAGAATTCTGCTTTATGGTTGCGAGACGTGGAGCATCAGCAAGAGTGAAAGCGGACGGTTGGCGGCCTTTGAAATGTGGTGCTACAGACGCATGTTGAAGATCAATTGGTCGGAACACATCGAAAACGAAGAAGTTTTAACCAGGGAAGGCGAAAAAAGGCAACTTCTTAAGAGAATCGGCCAACAGCGAGCTAACTGGATTGGCCACAACATCAGGCACCCAGGACTACGACAGGAGGGTAAGACCGAGGGGACAAATGACAGAGGCCGACCAAGAGATGCGTATATGGACCAACTGAAGAGGGACATGAACTGTGGCTCATACGTAGAGCTGAAAAGACTGGCTGAGAATAGGGAGGAATGGAGAAGAAAGTCAAAACTCGTTGCAAACCAATCCAGTGGATTGTAACTCATTATATATTATACATTCATAAAATATCTCATACACGCACGCTGATTTCTCTTACTCAGCCCATAAGAATTTGATCCATAAGAAGTTCTCGGACGTTTTATCACACCCCCTCTTTCAGATATTTATTTTATTTAGTCATTTCTGGACGTTCGTTACAAGCCATTTTGTACGAAAATACAGTAATTTTAAAAATCATCAATATCCCTAATAAAATTGGACCTTCTTCGCGTAAAACAGATCACTGACAATCGTAAAGCATGCGACACAGACGGCACCACGACGAGGTGAATCATCACACCACTGCTAAATTATCTTTGGATCTAAACTAGTAGATGTCTCTTTGAGTGTTGCCGAACAAATCTCGGAATTAATATTCGAAATTTGAAAAAATGAGTCACGTATTTCATAAACATGTTCACAATAAATGTCTTTCGTGAATACTCTTATTATATTAAAAATAAAAACTCGAATTTAGAATAATTCCTCGTACTTTTTTGAAATAGAGCAGTTGTGTAATAAAACGAATTAAACGCGTTCAAAAAACACTTGCTCAATGCGAGAGTTCTGAGACATTTATGGTACCTACTTATGTAGTTAGTATATTCAATAGAACGTTGTGTGTACGCATATGTATGCGTAGTAGGCGAGTTTCAAAGATATAAAATATATTTTTATTTTCATTAGTTATATGGGTAGGGACTTACCGTCATGAGAATCGTACATGTATATGATTCTCTTCCATCCGTAGTAGCGCACAGTGTCTATAATTGCTTGATGGTATTCCGGTCTCATACTGATGGCATAATCCAGAAATCCTGAAGATGGCGCGAGAACCTGAAATAAAAGTATAAAAGTATATTGGGTATACGGGCAAAAAATTACTGACAAATGCGAAAGCAAAAATTTCAAATTCAAATATAGATTTTGCATTTTTATTAAAATAACATTTCACACTTAATACCTACATACACTGAGAAAAATACTAACGAAATTTCACAACGAATCATTTGTACGTACTATCAGATTAGGACCAGAGATCGTACAAACGATTCATTAGTACGAATCTATAATATTAACTTTTCGCAAACAAGTTGTTGGTAAATTTACCAATGATTTGTTTGCGAAGAGTTAATATTATAGATTTATACCAATGAATCGTTTGTACGATCTCTGGTCCTAATCTGATAGTTCTGTACCAATGATTCGTTTTGAGTATTTTTCTCAGTGTACCTACAATCATTATTATAATATTACACAACGATTTATAATAAGCTAGTTTACACCATTGAGTGTTAACATATTAGATCAATGGTTTACACTCGAAATTGAGCAGAGCTCGTGCTTTGAGAGATAATAAAATCTACTGGAGGATATTAAATAATTGCAATAATATTATATTATATCCTTTTATATGTAAAAAAAAATTATGTGTTCACTGATCTTTGTGATGCAAAGAAGATAATAAATCAAAACAATAAACAAAAACAATTTAATATTCAAGGTGTAATACACACACCAGCGGGTCGAATCGAGAAATGATTTTTGAATTTGTTTTGCAAGAAATTTAGAATGTTTTTTGAAATAAAAAGAATTTGGTAGTAATTTTATAATGCAGGTACTCCACCCGAAACCAGTGATTTGTGAATGCAGGTACTTGTGTAGCTAGTGTATGTACTTATGTAGGTACTCCTATATCTTCTATATCACCACGGTGTATCCCAGAAGTGTGGAAGCTGACAAGCTTAATATTTCAAAAATGCAAGCTATCCTTTCCGTGCCAATTTGTTAATTTTTATTGGAACAAAGATGATAATTTGCATGCTTTTTACACGCAGTAGTCATGTCAGACATAGACATAGTAGTATGTCACAATAGCCCACTGGTAGGTACTTATGAGACATGCCGAGATGGTAAGAGTGAATTATGTTGATATTTAAATCTTATAATGCGCGCGCAATTTTTTTTAATGCATTTGTGAGTCTAAAGATTCAAAGGTAAATTTGTTAGTAATCTCATCTCATGTAGATCATAGCAGTGTTTTGTGAAAGATTAAAGATCGTCTGGGCCATCTTTTTGGAGACCTTTTTTGGTCAATCATCAGTGAATGTGTTGATAATTTAAATTGTGAATGAACATAGATAATTTAAATTATTCCTATTAATCCAACATGCTGATTATTCACTTGTTACCGATTTGTGATCAAGGAAAATGTATACATTTTATTTGATAGATACATTGAATTTAACGTGAAGAAAGAAAAAACCATTTATGAAAATTTGACCTGAGCTTTTTTAAAAAACAAATAAAGAGGATTTTCATATTTTCACAGAGAAAATTTCAAAATGATAGCAATTTTCGTCGTAAGACCCAATCAGTAATATATCAAACTACGTTTACTTTCAAAGTTATTTACACAAACAGACTTCTTTTATCAGATTAGAGACGCTTTTGTATATTTTCTTTCGTTTTCTTTTTCGTCATTTGTTTTTTTTTTCAACTTTTGTTTCGATATTATATTTTCTTACCTAGATTTCGATATTATTGTTTCGATGATATATTTTCTTACTAAGAGCTGTTAAAATACCGGTGAAAAGTTTAAAGGAATTATTTATACACAATAAGTTGAGCACATTTTGTTAAAATAATATAACACTTTATTGTAAAATAAATTCTGTACAAAAGGCGTATATATTGCCACGTCTTCCAGTAAACGTAATCATCATCATCACCATCACCCTCAACGCTCCTTCCAGAAGCACAGGGTAGAAACCAGCCTCCTCCATTCAGAGCGTCTCTGTGCCAATTGCGTCACCTCTTCCCACGACCTCCCCACATAATCTAATCTAATATATAAAATTCTCGTGTCAAAGTGTTTGTTTTCATACCTACTCCTCCGAAACGGCTGGACCGATTTTGATGAAATCTTGTGTGCTTATCCGGTAGGTCTGAAAATCGGCCAACATCTATTTTTCATACCCTTAAAAGCTAAGGATGGTCCACCCCGAATTTTTTTTTTGTTTATTTTTTAACAAGATTTTTTACGGTGAGGCATTAAAAAATACATACAGCCCTAAATTTTCACTCTTTTACCATCAACCACTATTTTTTATTAACGGTGGTTCCATTGTAAAAGAATCCCTCTGAATCGATACAGCTTGTTCCTGCCTTGTTCTCATTAGCAGAGCTTCAAAGGGCAAAACGAAGGAAATAGTATATTACTGGTACGTATGACCACAGTGTGTTAAAGAAAAAAAAAATGAATAAAGGACGAAAATAAACTAAATGTCATGAGGTTTATTAATGTCAACATTAATGTTTCTAAGTCAAAATGTTATGTGTAAAAAGCTTTGTGGGGAAATCTGAAGATTTCTTTCGCCTTTGACACAAAAGAATAAGAGGGAAAGATAAGATGAGATGAAGTAAAAAAAAACACTCTTTCTTTTTTACATTCGGCAAAATAGTTTCTCCTAATGATACCCGTGCAGCCTTTTAGAGAGAAATGCGTCCATTATTGTGTTGTACTTGAAAATGTATATAAAATAATACCTACACACTTTACTTTCTAGCACAAGGACAAGTCCGGAGATGTGTGCCTTTGTATTTGAAGCGTGACCACTAAGCATAGACAATTATTTACGCCCAATTTTATCATGAGCTTAACAACTATTATTGTATAATAAAATGTAATAAAATTGTGCCTACGAGTACTTCTTCTACTATTTAAAATTAAAAAAAAACTGCATCTAAGTGCTACAAAATGCCATTTTTTAGGAAAAATGTCTATACACCTGTTTTAAAAAAAAATTATACACTGACATTCTATTGAGTGTTATTGCTATAATGACGGTTGGCGGCCTTTGAGATGTGGTGCTATAGACGCATGCTGATGATTCATTAGTCGGTACACGTCGAAAACGAAGAAGTGTTAGCCAGGATAGGCGAAAAAAGGCAACTCCTCAAAAGAATCAGCCAACAGCGAGCTAACTAGATTGTTAATTTTAAAGAATGTTTTGAATATTTTTAGTTTGACACACAGACAGATTTCGACAGATACAATACGTACTTATTAGCACTTACATATTCCTTGATAACGTATGTATTCATGATAATATTTTGACAACAAAACAAAATTGTGATAGAATAAAATAAAAGGTTTCATTAATAATCTATATAATTCTTGTTTACAATATAGCCATCAGGCTATAAAGTTTTGTTTATTTATTATAATAATAATAATACAGACAACTATGTTTATCGATATCCTGTAAGAAGGAAGTTACCTTATTTCATTCACACTTTCAAGCTTCTATGAAATATAATATTCAATTTCCTCGTGTCTATAGTGACAAAGTGAATTGATTACATTCGTTTCTATTATGTAACACGCTATTGATAGACACAAATTCTTCGATGGAGTCTAATATCAATCATTGTAGGATATGATACCATTCCAACTTCAGCTTAGAAATATATTCGACTTCAATAGATATTATATACATATTTATCCTTCTGTAATCAGATTTGCCTTTTTAAATAATATTATTATTCTTAATTTAGCAAACAAAATTTTATATGGTGAACAAAATCATTAAAATAAAATAACAATTAATCTGAGTTTCAGCTCGGAAATTAAATAAATAAATAAAATAATCATTATTGTACATTTTTAAAGTAGTACAAATGGTGGGTTTATTGCCTGTAGGCAATTTTAGACAACCAACCGGTTGTATTTATTTGAAAACAACTTAGGATATTAAAACATAGACCGCTCCCTCCTTCAAGTACTCATAAAAATAATACTTCAAAACTATTACCATCTTAATTCTTAACAAAATTTCTTCAGTTTTAAACCAAAAAAACATTAATATAATTATTATTGAATTAGTGCATGATTATAAGAATATTACATTTCAGAAAAGAAATCTATAAAATATGTTCTAGTAGGTAAGTATATTTTATTTTGTCAATCTAATCGAATTATTAAATAAAAAAAAACAATAAATAAAAAAACTGCTTTAATAGGTAGGTACTATTCCAATCACATATAGGTAATTGTCACATACCTACATAGTAATGCCTTCCACGGCTGGGAAGCGACAGAAGAGAAACACTGAGCGTCGTTATTTTTTTTAATATCAGTTGAAAAACCGTCCGAGCTAAATCGTGGTACAAGTATATGCCTTTAAGAAAGTAGCTATCTAATTGACTTTAACCTAGATGAATTGTCTTTGCATTGGAGTTTAATTTATCATTCAGCAGAACTCCTTTTTACTATATACATTATATATTTAACTTCTACGAATTTAATACAGATTTCTATCCCACTCGACGCTTAGGTATATTTGTTATTTTGTAACGTTATTGTACCTATACGCGTATTATTCCATATACTTAACGTTATTTTTTTATTAAGTAATTTCGTTAGAAATAAACATTTTTTTTAATATTATTCTTAATATTGTATATTTTTGGACATATTTACCCATAATAAATTCAAACCAAAATTAGATATTTTTTTTAAATAAAGTATGATCCCGAAGGCGATTTGCTGATAATTCAATCTTTATTTATTTTATTATTTTATTCTTCACTGCACATTGGTTGCAATATTTCGAATCAGTACAAAGTATCTTAAAAATATCAGTTATATAGTTCAATGAATGTATGAATTTCGTGAAGTGCTTGAGTTCTGTTATTATTCATATTATTGTGGTGATTGGTGAATGATATCTAAGGTTGTTATTTTTGACCCCTTATACCAGCATTTAAATACTGTCTGGGGTCTTTAATCAAAAATCAACAAAATTGTTTGTGAAAATATTCCAACAATGTTATTTTATACTAATAAATAAATAAATGTACAGAGGGCGAGTTTATCGCTAGAATTCGATGTCTTCCAACTAACCCGGTAATACCTAAATTTTTCTATTGAATGCATCGATAGCATGCATTTTAGATACCTAGATACCTATTGCATGGATAACGCTTCTAATTTGAAAATGTATACAAAAAATATACTATAAACAGGCCAATCTATAAAAAAAACTGCATCGTTGATTTTTTATAATTCTCCATATTGCATTTTTTATTGAAATTAAAAATGTATGGCGCAAATAATTTTCTTCATAATTTTTCATCCTGTGAATTTGTAAGATATTTAAATAGCCTATCGGCTATTCGGGGCGGAGAAGAATCCAACAAATCAAAGATCATTCAAATCGGTACAGCCGAGTTATAAATGGTGTAACACACACGACTTCCTTTTATAGATTTATGCATATGAATCATTCTGTAATTACTAAATATATAAACTTATAATAAATAACTTGTATCTAAATCTCTGATCTTTCGAAATAATAAAAACTTTTGAAATATACTTACCTCTTGCTTGAGGGAAATTCGATAAAAAATCATATTTATTTATTTATCTGTTATTTATTAATTTATTTTATAAATGAAACAATGATTAACATTACAGTAAAAAACCTTTTCGCTGTCATTGTACGTAAACAATCAAGACAATAGTAACAAAACATTATAGAAAAATACAGACACAGAAATTTTATGACATAAATTTACAAGAAAAAGGAATACCTATTGACCATACGAACCACGCATCCCCCTCCCGTACGCAATATATGGCGCGCAAGAGGGAGACGCGCGATCCAGGCACACACACATAAACACCTGCAACGTCAATACAATAGACCAACAAATCAAAATAAGGATGCAAAGTCTTCACAAAGCAATCTGATCGAGTCGTCTGACAAATTCATTATAAGTGACGCCAAATAAATCGAAATATGTGAACCTTTCATAGCTCAAGAAAACCCTGATGCAGGAGGCGAACAAGACTATAGGACATGGGAAACCCTGAACAGACTGATATCTGGTGTGGGTAACTGCCGTGAGAATAGAGAATGATGGAACTTTGTACAGAACGAATTCCGTACGTGTGACTGCGGTTCAGCGCAGACCATGCCACACTAACTTGTTTGAATTTTGAAAAACTACAATTTTTCGGTACTCGTACATGTTTTTTTTTAATCTATTTTGAGCCTGTAAGTAAAAAAATAGTGCGTTGAAATGATTTTCTTCTCCACGGGACGAAAAGAAATTGTAGCTTTGGAGAATACTTTGTCGGATGAAGACCTTCTCTAGCAAACCCTAAGGCTTTTTTATTTGAATATTTAGTTAGGTATGTAAAATTTGGATGAAACGATATCTGAACTTTTGAAATAGTCAGGAGAAAGTGGTGAGAAATCCTTTATAGGTATGTACATTTATTACGTATAATCAATAGTATTTAAAATTTCTTTTACGTTAACCACTATCAATAAATGCATGGAGCGAGTATATTGATTGCATAATCGACCAAAAATCTACTGCATTTCTACCAGAAGCATGAAACTTTCAAATTTGTAAATAAAATTACGTTTTGTCTATGTATAATCATAAGTTATAATTGTATATATGTGAATGTAACACTACTAGCTCTACCTCGAAAATCTCGTTAATATAAGAAGATATTTCATAATTTAATTTCTAAATACCACTCTAGTTACCTCACTGAGATACCGCATCATTCGTAATACTTTCTATCATGAAGCGAAGGTAACAAGTAAATTGAGAACCTAATAATATACCAACCGAATTAATGGGACATGAATTTAATGTCTTTATATTATTATTCCTCCTCAATTAATTCTGATATAAAATTAGATAATGTCCACATTAACGACCTATTGGACCTTTCTGATAGTATTAAAATAAACAAATGGAACACAATATAATACTAATAATAATGTCCTTAAACTAATGTCCCGGTAAATGAAAGTTCCTATTACCTTTATAACCTTTCAAATATACAATTAACTACAGTTAGTTATACATATATTATTTTTACAACAATATATTTAAAAAGTTGTCTAGTAAGAATCGCATCGTCATCACCATCACAACTCTTCATGCATGCTCTCCTATTCAACTTGCTCAACACCTGTCCATCTTCATGATCTAGTTCGTATGATCTTTCCGTTTACCCCTCAGACGGCCACGTCTTTGAGCATCGTTTCTCTTAGCCATCTCAGCAATTTTGTCATTCAGTCTTCGTTCATTCTTTCCACTATTTATGCACTACACTATAATTTTCAAAACATAGCCATTCGTATTTATTGAGCAATCAATACCTTTATACATTACCAGAATAAAACTATGAACTAAAACTATGAAATAAAACTACAAACTATTTTGAGTTCGTCGGTAGCCTGGAGGTAGAGTCTCGGCCTTCAGAACAAGGGGTCCGTGGTTCGATCCCAGGTGCCGGCAAACTCCCCTTTCACGGCACAAGCTTTCATACATACATACCATCACCCCGCTTCCCTCGAGGGGTAGGCAGAAAGAATCGAGCGCCACTTCCTTCTATCCTTGCATACATCTTTCGCTTCCATCACTGTCATACAATTCCTCATGCATGCTCTCTTGGTTAATATGCTCAACACGTAACCGTCCTGTAGGATTTGATTTAAATGACCTTGCCATTTAATCCTCGGACGTCCACGTCTCCGAGCACCATTCCTCTCAGCCAAATATATCTTCTTAGTCATTCTGTCCTCATTCATTCTTTCCACGTGCCCAAACCATCTTAACTTATTTACATTCATCCTTGTTATTACACCAACTTTCATTCCACATTCCTTTCGTATATCACTGTTACGCACACGATCTCTCAGACTTTTACCACACATCCTTCTCAACGATCTCATTTCCACTGCATTTATACCACTTTCTTTAACCATGTCCACGTCTCACTTGCATAAAATACCCAGAATAAAACACTCGTAGTAAATATGTGTGTAGAAAAAATAAACTCTGTTTCTTACCTTTTCAGGGAACCATGGTGTCACAAAGGGCATCTGAAATGTGTTGGAGTAAGAATGAAGGGTGTCGAAAGAATCAGGCGAGACCGCACCGATCATTGCGAAGACACCGCGAGCAAACTGATTACATACTGAAAAAAGAACACAGAACAGGTCTAAGAAAAATATTCAATATAAAACAACAAATTGCAATAGTAATGTATTATTAGTATTGACATAGCAGTACTATAATTTCTTAATTAGATACTTTAGGAAGTTGGACGAATTTTGAGTAAAAACTCTTTAAGAAATAATATGTCATGTATATAAACTTATAATATATAAAAAATTTACATGATAATCCAAGAACAGTGATGACGTGATGAATGAATAATGAAATTTTTTTCAATTGTTGTTTTTTCTTGATATGATCCAAAAATGTTCTTATTTTAAAATTTTGAAATAAATTTAATGTTAGTGGGTAGGTGGTGTAACTACTAACTAGCCGCTACACACAGATACATTGAAAAAAGGGTTTTGTCTACTATAGATGAAACAATGCGAGAGAGACATCTTTCGACTTCTTATGTCACCATCAATCTATCAAGACAGTAAAAGTCGAAAGACGTCTCTCTCGTTTTGTTTAATCTACAGAAGAACGAAATGTTTCTTTCAATCTATCCAATCCATGTAATTATGCAAATAGATTTAAGTTACTTTGATTAGATTTAAAACTAAATATATCTAATTAATTAAAAAATGTAAATTAATATATTATTAATTCAACGCATAATGCCGTTAGCACACCTCCGCGGCGGAATCGAGAAAGCGGCTCCGCTTAAATCTGTCAGTTCGTGTGCGTCGTACGCAAGAGCGAGATGGCATGCTCAAATACATAGTGTTTTCTATACATCTATCTCTTTCTAGCACCGTTTCGAAATAGATTACGAAATATACATTCACATCTCCGCCTGTTTTTTCGCAGTCTCTGATGTTTCGCTTTTGTGCCGCTTTTGTATTTGTACAATTCGACAGATTTTTGGAGCGAAACCATGACCAAACGTCGAAATAGCGTGGGTCTGCGGTTAAGTGAAGTAAGATTCTATCTATCTATATCATCATGAAATTTCCCACATATGGGGCAGTCACTAATAAACATAATAGTCGTCCTCTCCGTGCCAATATCCACATGCCGTTATTCTACGGATTACTACACTATCTATACCATCACACATCTCTCACAAGTTTATTACATGCAGTTGGTCTACTGACTATCCCACTTTATCTATTTATACCATCACGGCTTTCCCACAAGTTTATTGCATGCAGTTGGTCTACTGACTATCCCACTTTATCTATCTATACCATCACGGATTTCCCACAAGTTTATTACATAGTCACCAATTGCATGTAATAAACTTGTGGGAAAGCCGTGATGGTATAGATAGATAAAGTGGGATAGTCAGTAGACCAACTGCATGTAATAAACTTGTGGGAAAGCCGTGCTGGTATAGATAGATTTTAGTTCAATATTTACTATTCGGCCAATATCGGATAGTTACTATGGAATATGCAATTTAGTTCAACTAATTTCACACTACTACGTACGTAATAGTGTTTATTCGGTATAACGATTTCGCTGTTCGCGTTCCTCGCAAGTGTACTAGCTGAAAGCGGTTTCGTTACTACGATTCCGCTCAGCGGTTTCGCATTCGCTATTTCGCGGCGGAGGTGTGCTAAAGCCCTAAATCTATCGAACATAAAGCTTAGAAAAGACAACGTTTCATTATGTTATATTTACATTTTATATAATGTAACCTCATACAATTAAATTGTTAATTTTAAAACACTCACAAAATAGGTAGGTACATTGTTTTATTTATATTTTTGCGCTTTCCTTCAACTACATTCGTCTTCTATTGAGTTCCAGCACTATTGTACATATATAGTTACTAGTTTATTGAAGAGAATTCTCAGAACAAAGGCCATTTTTTTGGTGTCTTAAACAGAACAATCACTATTTTCATTCTAAAACAACGTTCCCATTTCTTCTTCTTCATTTCTAGTTTATAGAATCTCACCACACAGGAAAGTGTATTATTTCAAATAAAAATAATATTTACATTTATACCTATGCGTCCCAAGAATCAAAGGACGGTTCAAATAAATACAACATATTTTATTCACAATTTATAAGCAAAATGTACGGTTCCGGTGGTGTATTAAGAAATTAGTGAATAGGATGCCTATATATCTCTTCGCTCTCTACAGTATTGTGACTTGAATTTCAACCGTAGAATATAAGTGAAGTGTTTGTAAGAGACAAGAGAATTTCTTTGTCGCTAGTCAATTATTAATCTCAAAGCGTTCGCCACCAAGGGCGGCGGCTGGTTTGTACTCTAATGTCAGTTCTATTTTTGTTACCAAAGTAGTTAGTGAAGAAGTAGTAAAGCGCAATCTATAAAGAGACCCATTTACTATGCAAGACTCTTCTTTTCATGCTTTCTTTATGAAGGATATCGAATCGAAAACTTTTTAATTAAAGTTCTTTTAGAAATGTTCGATTAGATTCCTGGTTTGCGGTTTTCATCAACTTCGACATTTGTTTTGGATGGGGAAATTTTATTCCCATCCGTTTCCTTTTATCCCCAAGCTGCCTATTCCCGTTCCCACCATACTATAACCATCCAGTCAGGACGGAGAAATAATATAATATAAACCTATAATGTACAAGCTTATCTACATTTTTTAATAAATAAGTTTACGTAGATTTCAATAATGCCCAATATTGAACACAATTCTCATAACGAGAATGTTACAACCATGACAATAACATAGAAAAGCGTATGGCTATATTATTCTACTTTATATAGGAAAATTATTCTTTTCGTACTGAATTTAATTGATGAAAGTCATTAGATGAAATTGGATATTCAGAATTTCTCCAAACTATCATTTACACAGAAGTGGAAGAATCTTAAAATACATGTCACAAAAAAATGTCGCACATCGTCTTCCTCCCACGACTTAGTTGTAAATTATTTTCATAAAATACAAAAAAGTCATCATAATCTAACTTACATTTTTTTCGTTTGCTAGTCTTCATTTTATTATTAATCGATGAATGAGATCGTACACAATATATATATTTCACAAACACGTATTGTTACTTCCGCATTTTTTTAATTTATTGTATACACGCACAATATTATATGCCTATGATCTTTCGCATGACAGACAAGATTATCCTAGTTTCGCCTCTGCAGGGACCATATATTTGTTAATATTTATTTTGACACTGCAATATTATCAAATATTAGTAGATACTCCATACTCAATGTTTATCGATGTTATTTTTACAATTAATCATTGTATAAGGTTATATAATCATGTAAATTTAACACATGAAACTATCATATAAGGTCTAGAAAAGACAACGTCACCTTATTTAGTATTGTCTCAGACGAGACTTGCAACCCGCAACCCAACCTTTTCGCGACGAGTGCTTTATTCAATTATGCGGGTTCGGGTCCTACCGCATAAGTTGACGTGGTCTTTTCCAGGCCTTATATGGTAGTTATTCAAATTATACTTATGTTTGATATCGATACCTATATAAACTCATTATCACCAAAACCATTATAAAAATGCACGTACATAAGAGTATTACATATTTTTAAGACAGGAATAAAAATAAGCATAAAAATATTTCCTTTATTTTCAATTTACTCATCTACATCATCATAATATGGTATTGGTATTCATACAACGCATACATTATTAATATTCAGTAACTTGGCGGCACATAAAACATCATATTTTTTTACGATTATCGTCACATTAAGATATTTTGAAAGTAGGTATATATTCACATCATAATCGATGAATTTGCGTATATTTTTCTCTACATCAGTTTTGTTATGGAATCGAAATTGATTCTTAATTCTTTATGTACTAAGTTAATATCAATATTATTTATTGTTTTTTTACTATGGGGTCTCTAGCAAAGAAATACTCAGTTTTTTTATAATTTTTAGAGTGTTCTGTGTAAAGAAGCTATTTCAAAAACATTACGTTTAAGAAATTTTACATAATCAGAGATGTGCAACCAATTCCGCATGTCAAATGATGAATTTAGACGTTAGAATTGTACTTATATTGCTGATTACTAAAAAGGCTGGTTCGTCTTTTATAACATACTTGAAATAATAATATTGAGTGCCTTTTGCTTATTCTACCGTCCCTTCGACTTGAACAAGCAAACACCATACGTAGGTACAAGCACCTAATGTCTACACACAGAATACCAAATTATAACGTACGTATAAGTAACGCACATACCAACCTAAAACGGTACACTGAAAATACACAGAATAATCTCATTTGTGGGGCTTTGAAAGAGATCTTCTTAATTAAACGAAAGAGGATACCTTTCCTTAATTAAAATTGCATCAAACATTTTGTATCTACCCAACGATCTATAATCAAACGTTGATATAAAAATAATAAAAACAACTGAACAAATATCAATGTTAAAAGATTTAATTAAATTTATATTTATATTAGAAAAGTTCGTTTGATAGAAAAAAGGTTTTCAAATTTCAAGATCACAAGTTGAAGAATTCTCAACTTTGAAACATCGTCAAATCAAAGTTTTTCAAGTTTAATTCAAATAAATTTGATATAAATTCAGTTACCTACTAAATAAATAGAGTGAGTTTATTTTTTTATGAAGTTTTATTTGATAGGCACTAATTAATTTTTATTAAAATTTAATAATGAATATCTGGGGGGTGCAATTGAGACACATCTATTGAAGCTTTCAAAAAGATTTTTAACAGGATTTGGGGATATCTGGAGTCAATGTTAGGTGGTATGAGCATGCCACAAATGATACTGCACGCTAATGCTCTCAGCAAAAAATCTGTAGTGTCTGTAATACAGGAGAGACGATGGTCCTGATTGGGCTATGTTTTGAGAGTATTCGGTAATAGTTGGCTAAAAATGGTCGTCCATCTTCATAATACATCTTTTTTAAGACAACGCGATATCAGAGCGCTTTTATCAGAGCACTTTTTCAACCACGTTAACTTCTGGAGGAAGTACCCAGGCGTAATGAGCTCTGACTCGAATAGAACAAGGGAAAGAACATGTACGTATGAAGTCATATTCTATCCTGCACCGTCTATTAGCAAAACCATTCACAATAGTACTTGAGTAATTTTCATATTGAACTTTTAAATTTATTTCTATTTTAAACGAAAATATTGTTTTGTAACAAGTAGGAAGTCTTTGACTGATAGTTGATACTAAGTACGATATTCTAAGTTTAAAACATTCATCTTTTAACGAGTTTAGTATTACAATATCTTAGCCACGAGAATAGCTTTGTCTAGTATCTACCTATCATGAATAACTAATGAGAAAATTAATTAATGCAAATGCTTTTAACTGAATCTTTAACTCGCTAATTTGTTGTATTATTGTTTAATCAAGGGACAATTAACAAGTTTTGAAATTATTAATGTATAGAATAAATTAAAATAATATTGCAATATTGAAGAAGACCCACTGACCACCCTATTTTCAAACTAAGCAAAACTTGTCCACACGAGAGAGGCCGTAGTGGGCATCTTGAAGGTAATAAGTTATAAGATCGACGTATTTTTCTCTAGTGTATGTCAGCGCATTCAGTAAATACCCGGTCTCGCTATATGTAATGCAATAGAACCGACAGCTCTGGCAGGGTCATATTTCAATGGTTTGTCAGAAAATACTGTTTTGTCCACAAGGTTTTCAACAGCATAGATTACTTTCATATTTCTTCTCGTTGTATTATTTCGTCCGGCAATGGTTTGCTGAAATCGATAGCGATATATATACAATGAAGTAACAGAAGTGTACTGTAGAACACTCGTTTAAAAAACATCCAAAAAGTATACGTTGTATATTTTAAAATGTACTACAACCATGACAAAAATCAAATGCTTCTAAGAAGAATTACCTTAAAATGCTATAAGTTCGTATCTAACTACGATTTCTTCAACAATATAACAAATTCTATCAAACTGTGTATATGCAGAATCGTTTTCTACAAGTATTCAATAATACCTACCTACATTTCAACTATTTGTTGTCCAGCGACTTGAACATCTAAGTATGTGAAATTGATTTTATATACCTAAATTTATTAGATACACATGAATGTATCGTTGTCGATGGTTCTTTGGAATGCGTTATTGAAGTGGACAATTTACATTCACTCTGATAAATGTTTAAGTAGAAAACTTTTCGTGTTGAACGAGAATGAGTGAAAAATATAATCATTTGATATTACTATTTTATATTACTGCTAATCAATTCTCTGTAGTACCTCCAATTGTTAACTCACAAACACACTTAGCACTGACTCAATACAACTCATTCTTTTTTTTCTTATTTGAGTTTTGTTTGTAGTGCATTCCCGTAAAGACTCGGCAAAGATTACGACTCTTTTCCAAAAGACTGGTGTTTGTAAAACATTACAAATTTGAAAGTCGACCACTTCAATCCATCAAATATCTTTTTTATTATTGCCACGGAGGAGACAACTTCTACAATTGTGGGAGATGTAGGTGGTAGATAGAAATGTAATATACATACTTGGAAAACATTGTGATTTCAGAGTGTCGGTGACATTTATTAAATAGATATAATTATATTATTTTCTTATAATAAAATAATAATAATTCAACTCAGTTTTCCAGATAACTGAATAAACTGTCGATTATAAGTCAAGTATCGCTTCACAAAAAAACAGCTTTCAAATTAATAGGTACATGACTTCAAGTTGTAAACTCCATCATAGATGATCATCAATAATCCTTATCCAATCCAATATGTATGCAACATTTCTCCTGAGACAATAATACAACAACCAGCCTCATTTATACACAGTTCTTTTGCGCCAATTAAGTCACCTCTTTCCACGTAATTCCTAGCGCTTTGATGTTGATGTCATCGATTTTTATGGCAACCATGTCAGAAAGGTGTTTTGCAAAAGTGGGATGTCTATTCATTGTAGATGAAAACATACTGAAAGTACCAACCACACACTTGGATATCTCAGGAGTCAAAGACTCCTATTTATCCGCACTTGCAAACAAACAAAAAAAAATCCTCACGGGCGAGCCACATGGGCAGTCTGAATGGCCAAATGGTCAAATACGTCTCGTGGGTATTTTTTAAACTACTGTTAAACTTTCAATATCCCCTTAAGGAAGAGAAACACCGATATTTATATTTTTATTAAAATAATACATGAATCTGAAATGCACACATAGGAAAAAAATAACCAGTATTTGGTACAAAAGCAGAAATATGATGTCCAAAAACTTTTAAGGATCCAAGAGAGTGATTTTGAATCAATAAAGCAAACGTGCTAAAGGTTAGAACTTTGCATTGATTACATTATTCAGGTTGACTGAAAAAGACGTCGCGTTTAGCAACAAATCCCCCTTTTGGTCAGATTCGCTAACTTTAATTTATCTTATTTATCGTATTTTCTGATAGGCAAAGGTTTTTTTCTCATTATTCTTAATTAAGACATCCGTAGAAATCTAATATTTATATAAACATCAAGATATTTATTAACAAATAAGCTTAAATATTTATGTTGGAATTGAGTACCTACCTACTAGTAATAATACAAAACGTGGGTACGTAAGTATAAAGTGAGAGAAACTTCGGGGAAAATTATTCGCAACAGTCGATTACATAGCATTGTAGGTATTAATTTAATAACCCAAATAGTTAATTATGTCGTCGGAGCGAAAGGAGGCAATTAAGATACTTGAGTGAAGGTGTGTGTACAGTAATATTTCTCTGCTCTGTCATATGACTGATTACAGCGTAGAATTAATGTATTTTCTACGTATATCCACTACAATGTCTGACAGTTCAAACCATAGATAAGTAGGTGTAACAAAGTCATTTCAAAGTTAAGCGATACGCTGTTGTACTACTTGAATCATAATAGTTTCATCTTATATTTCTTCGAATGTTTTTTCAGATGCAATTGTAAAATTGTGTAAGTCGTGATTTTCTCTTTGTATTTAGAGTCTACTTGTCACGATTGTAAATTATTTTACCAAGCTTAAACTTGGATATTATGATGGGAGATAAGTGGCTTATTTATTAAATAAAAAAGGCAACGTCTCCATGTAGGTTTTTGATTATCTATGGAATATTGTAAAGTAAAATATAACTACAAAACGTGTAATAAAAGGCAAATTTGTGTTTAGTGCATTGTATGAATGTGTATCACTGTGTTAATACCTCGATCTGTGTGAATCTTGTTTTATTTCATATTTTTTTTAATTGCTCACCATTCTTGTATCGTAAAAGGGACGTCATTCACATACCTTTTATATTAAAATGCCAAGTAATCCTGAAAAATTACCGTTTTCTCATTCCATGCTCTACACAAAGTATAGTTACTGAAAACTATGATATTATGTAAAACATTAAAATAAAATATTAGTGGCTGACTGATTAGTTCTTATCTAATTCGACTATTATTAGTTGTACGATGGTTATTATGTAAACACAGTTGACAAAGTAGCGAAATAAGCAGTAGACTTGTTTTCATGAAGCCCAGGTGTTGAAGAAAACAGTATGGAAACTCATTTTGAGTATTTTTACACATTTGGCTTGAAAGTTTCACAAATGAAATACTTAGTCTATTGTTGCAATATTTTTTACAATACTTATACTGGACTTGGTATAGAATAATCTTTGATTTAACAAATTGCTTAGTTAAAGAATAAGCTCACTCACGTGATTTTATATGTATTTACTTATATGTATCTTCATGGTATTAACGAAAAGAAAATACCTAGGTTAAGTAAATAAAACTTTTTTTTTTCACATAGTGAATTGTATTATTGAGAGAGATGTCTTTCGCCTTCTAAGAAATACATTATGTTATATCATTTCACTCATTCCATTAACCATAACCTTAAGATGACGAAAGACGTCTTTCTTATATACAAATCACATAATCGAGAAACATTTCTTTTATTATGGAATTTCATTGCCAATACAGTGAATAGATTAATAGATTTCGTACACTGGTATAATTGTAAACAAAATTATACTATTTACGTCAAATAAGAATAATAGTAATGTGGTAATTCGAGTTCCTTTTACAACTGAAGTCAGAATTAGTTATATTGCTTAAATTTTCACATTTCAAATTCATTTTTTTGTACCTCCAAATTAAGTTTTATTCAGGAATGCCTATATATAATTTTTCTTCATCAATTTATGTGCATGCTGCTACAAGCTGTATTTTTGTCATCGTCTGTCAAACTGTTATTGTTTTTTTTATTATTTAACATGTAGAAGGCTCTGTCGTGTAAAAGTGTAAATAAATTAATAAAAAAATTAAAATGAATTTAAAAACACTGTATAATTTCCAAATTAAATTTATTCACCTCAAACGTTTTCGCCAAGGCTTCTACTTGGCATCATCAGGAGGACTAATTAGTTTAAGTTCATATGTAGTGAGTCTGTTTTCTATTACTAACTTATACTAGTGGTGGGGGGGAGTTTGAAGGTGGGGGAGAAAGGGCGGAGTTGAGGGTGTTTGATAAGAGGGAAGGAGATGGGTATATCAACAAAAGCGAGTCTTGCGAGACTCTGAGAGGAGCTTATGACAACCTTTATGAACAATTCGAAAACTACAATGAAGAAACTTATGTCAGGAAGGACAGTGGGAGTGGTAATCACAGTGGTAGTTGTAAGTCAAGAAATGAGTTAAAATCTCAATCCAATGAAAAATATTTAACACATAAACTGCTTATTATTGGCGATGAAAATGCAAAGGGCCTGGGATTAAAATTACACCGAAAAGTGGATTATAATGTGACCTGTGTTGCCAGGCCCGGTGCGAGAATGCAAGAAATGTTGCAAAATATCAATGCGATTGTCAACGAAGCATCTAAAGATGACGTCATTGTACTGGCTGTGGGAAGTTATACTAACATATACCATACCAGACAATATAAAAATGCAGTGGAGAAAATCGTTGAGACATCGGAGAAACTGGGAAAAACAGTATACATAACAAGTCTACGCTATTGTAAAAATGACTCAATCGTGAACAAGAGACTTTACGAAATCAATTGTTACCTGTATAATCTAACTAGAATGAGCAGTCACACCTTTATATTGGAAACCAATGATCAGAACGGGATGACATTGGATAACAGTATAATATATAATCTTAAGCACACAATTCATAGAGCAAAAAATTTAATACGAGTACGGAGAAGTGAGGATATAGAGAAAAGTAACCACGGGGATTCTCCATTACCACTAGCAGACACAGTGCAGCAGATAACACCAGTGGCGAGGACAAGCAGGTCTTTTTTAGGCCAAAATCAAAGACACAACATGGCAGTACCTTCACAGTCGCACATCAGAACGTCCAGGGCCTGCGTGGCAAACTCCACGAGTTGAACACTTCGCCGGTATTGGATGGGTTGGATGTGTTGTGCATCACTGAGTCATGGTTGTGCGAGTCTGAGGTCGTGTGTCACAATATATCTAACTTTAGTATCATTAGTAACTTTAGTAGAGAAAAAACAACAAGAGGGGGATCTCTTATATTTGTAAATAATAAATGGCGAGCAAAAAACAGGGTAGACATTGTGAAACTGTCATTAGAAAAGCACTGTGAGATCAGTTGTGTTGAAATGAATAATATTGTAGTTGTCTCAGTGTACAGAGCACCATCTGGAAACGTTGACTCATTCCTCAGTACACTGGAAAATGCCCTGAATATTTTAAGTTTAAATAATAATAAGCGCCTAATTGTATGTGGTGATTTCAATATAGATCTAGACACTGACACAAACAACAAGAACAATTTTGTGGATATTATGAGTAGTTTCTGTTTGACGCGTAGCATTCTTGCACCTACTAGAGTAACAAATAGTACAGCCACTTGCATTGACAATGTTTTTACAGATGTAAACTTGATTAATTCTCACCTTGTTGATATAATCAGATCAGACCATTATGGGCAAATGATTGAATTTAAAATTGAGAATATTAAATGTAAACCAGTTGTAAAAAAATGTATTTCCAGGAGAATTTGTACCGAGGAAAGCATAAATAATTTCCAACAATCTGTTGCCCATACTGTTTGCTCTTTGGCAGTCGACAACAAAAATGTAAATTTGGTTTTTAGTGAATTGTTCAAATTAATCCTTTTGGAATTGAATCATAATTTTCCTGTAAAGAAAACAAAGTGTATGACTAAGAAATCTTTTGAATGTTGGGCTACTCCTGGTATACGGATATCAAGGAGAAATTTGTTCCAATTGTACGAGCAAAAAAGATTGAAAAATTCTGAAGAAATTACAAATTTAGTACGTAGATACAGTGCCATATTCAAAGCAGTGTGTAAAGAGGCAAAAAAAAGATTTCTTAGCCGCAAAATAATGCTATCAAAAAATCCAATTAGAGCAACATGGAATGTTATTAAAGAGGAAACGGGTAGATCCATTGAGCACTCTCATGAGGCGGATCTCATCACTGTAGGCGGCATAGATGGTTCCGATAAACTGGCCATATCAAATTACTTTAACGAATATTTTGTAAGTGCAGCATCATCCCTGATTCAGGCATCAGGCCCTTCCTCGGTTGTAACCAATAAATATAAGTGTATAGATTCTGTAGAGACTACTTTCAAGTTTAGGCCAATATCCACACAGGACGTATTAAATACCTGTAAAAATTTAAAATCAAAAGGATCCACAGACCTCTGGAATATATCAACTAAATTACTTAAATCCATTATTCATTGCCTTGCACCATGTCTAGCAAAATTGTTTAATTTGAGCCTTGAGCAGGGGATTTTTCCGGATCTCTTAAAAATGGCTAGGGTTGTCCCTATACATAAAAAGGGTGACCCAACTGACCCCGGAAACTACAGACCCATCTCGATCCTGCCGGTGATTAGTAAGCTTCTTGAGAGAATGGTCACTGCACAGCTCGCCCACTTTTTTGTTCACAATAATACCCTAAATTCACTCCAATTTGGTTTCCAAAAGGGAAAAAGTACGGTCGACGGGATTTCGTCCCTACTCCAGACAGTTCTTGAATCTCTGGATCAGAAGCGCGATACATATGGAGTCTTCTGTGATCTGTCAAAGGCATTTGATTGTGTGAACCATAAAATTCTACTAGAAAAGCTCACTCTATACGGAGTGAGGGGCACTGAGAATCAATTTCTCAGATCGTATTTGGATGACCGTAGACAGATCACAGAGGTAAACGGTGTCAGGTCGACTGAGAGAGCGATAGTCTGCGGCGTTCCCCAAGGTTCGATACTGGGGCCCTTGCTCTTTTTAATTTATGTGAACGACCTACCAGGCTGTATCGAGGAAGGTCAAAAAATAGTTATGTTCGCAGACGATACCTCGATATTGATCCAGGATGGTATTGAAAAAGAGAAAACGATTCGCAACACCTTAAGTGTCCTGGACAGAGTGGGCGAGTGGTTCAGGGAAAATGATCTTGTCCTGAATGTGACGAAAACGAATACTATTCACTTCTCACTGAGACAGTCCTCTGCGCCCGACCCAGTCACGGCGGCTCTATCTGAGCGCCAACTAGCTATAGTTGACAATTGTAAATTCTTAGGAGTTAAGATTGACAGGAGATTGCGGTGGACGGCGCACATTGAGGAGCTGGCCGGGAAATTAAATTCCGCAATTTTCGCAATTAAAAAAATTAAAGAGACCTGCGGTTTTGAGGCGGCAAAGTCCATATACCATGCCTACTTTCACAGCATCATGTCATATGGGGTGCTGTTCTGGGGCGGGGTAGGTGAAGCAAGAAGAATATTTCTCTTACAAAAAAGGGCCATACGAGTATTAATGGGGCTGAAGCCGGGAGACAGTTGTCGAAACTCCTTTCGAGAGCTGGGTGTATTGACCTTGGCCGGTGCATATATCATAGAGTGCATGACTTTTGCCCGGAAAAACTTGCCAAACACTCCCCTAAATTCGGATCAGCACGCCTATGACACTAGACATAAAAATGATGTTCGTGCAATCGAGCATAGGTTGGCAAAGGTCAGCAAAAGCTTTGTGTGCCTCAGTGTGCGGTTGTTTAACAAGCTGCCTGAAGATGTGAGGGCCTTGGGCTTGGAGGCGTTTCGTGGGAGGGTGAAGGAGTATCTCGTTGAGCAATCCTTTTACACTATTGACGAAATGCTGAATCGAGCAAATGACTCTATTAGTATTTAAATATTTTGTAAATCTGTAATTCTTTGTTGTCTCTTGTTGTCTGCCTATGTCTGACGATTTGCAAATCTGAGCCATTTACACTCCGATTTGCAATGACCTATAAATTTACTGAATGTCTGTTTCTTTTTTATATCATTTTTATATTCTTTTTTATATCTTTTTATATTTTTTAATCAAAAATTGTAATGCTTTTGACGAATCCAAGTGCCCGGACTGGGCCTACGGCTGATGATATACAATATACAATATACAATATAAAAGAGATGCATATGGTATTTGGATATTCACCAAATTGTTCTTGTTTTTACAAGGCATTTAATTTGCTAATCTTAGACTCGAAGTGCAAGACCTTAGTACCTTGCATGTCAATAGAATGATCATGTTGTATACAATGGTCTGCAATCTCCGAGTATCCGGATAACCCTTTCTCCCCCACCTTCAAACTCCCCCCCCACCACTAGTATAAGTTAGTAATAGAAAACAGACTCACTACATATGAACTTAAACTAATTAGTCCTCCTGATGATGCCAAGTAGAAGCCTTGGCGAAAACGTTTGAGGTGAATAAATTTAATTTGGAAATTATACAGTGTTTTTAAATTCATTTTAATATAATGAATTTCCAAAGTGTTAACACAAAAACATTTGATTTATTAATAAAAAAATACCTACTAGGTATTGTTTCCACATTCTATTTTTTATATGATTTATTATTGAAGAACTATTTTTTTTTAATTGTTAGTATTATGTTGAAATGTTAATTACATACATATTACTTATTTGTAATATAAATAGAAGTGTTGACGATAATATGAAGACATTTCTTAATAGTCTTCTGAATTTGGTAAGCAACCACGAACTTTAATAAAGGTTTCAGAGCTTTTTAGCATCGAAAACCTAATAAGTAAAGGTAACTTTCAAGCTTTACATTAGCCTAATATTATCTAAGCGAAGTGATTACTTCCATCTTTTTCAAAACTTTAGTTGAATAATGCTAGGAAACTTAGGTTGCGAACTTGAAAATACAATTACCTTTAATTTTTATGGCTTTATAGCCAAGTTTAGTAAAGAAATACAATTAAGTCAAACTTCTAATTTAATTAATTACAAAAACGAAAAATATGTGAATACATTATTAAGTAATTATATGGGAGGTGAATGGAGAGGGCTTCATATAGAAACTTAAGATACACCTACTTGCCGGGGACTTTGGTCAACACACACGTAATATGGCGCCCTTTAGGTCATGTTATGAGTAAACGGAGCTTTATAAGTTATCGATAGTCACACTGCGAACCGGTACTGCGAATCACTTGAATAAAAAAAATGTGTCGATATTATATCACATAATTTTGACGTATAGTAGCCTACGTAGGCATGTACGCCATTATTGCTTATTTATTTTATTTTATTCTTCACTGTACATTGGTGACAATATTTCAAATCATCAAAGTAAATGTAGGTAATAAAAAATAATAATTCACTTCAATATACAGAAGGCGAGTTTATCGCTGGAATGCGATATTTTCCAACTAACCCGATTATTAAAATTAAAGAAATATACATATCATATATCGTGATGGTATAGTATAAAAATTTAGATCAAGCTTAGGTAACCCACATGTGTAAAATACTGGGATGTTATGTATACAATTTTATGAATAATCAGTATAATATAGATAGATACATGTAGGCAGTTATTTTATTTTATTTTATTTCATAGTAAAACATCCGAAATCGAGTGAATTATGAACATCAAACTTATAATTATTTACACTTACAAAATATGTGTGGGCTTAAAACGACCGCAGCTTTCAAAATATATTACTAGCGCCGCCACACGCTGCATAGACAAAGCATTCTGGGGTGTTCAAGTAATGATTAATGTGGTGTTCTCACTTTGGCGAATATCGCTAGGGCACCAAAATATCGCCAGCCATTTGAACAGTGGCGGCTCGTGACCTCTAGTTTTGGCAGGGCAAAAAATTCTCTAATTTTCGAGATAGAAAATAACTTTTTTCTCGTTCTATTTAAATGTTTAGTTTATTTTCGTTATTCCTCAGAATTGATTTGACGTGCGCTTAGTATTCACTTGGTGTGTGTTATAGTGGGGGTAAATGGATTCTATAAACCATGAAATAACATACAATACCTAAACAATTGCCTGCCTTATACAATCATTATACAGTATTTTGTAACATATATAACGTTCTTCATATTAGGATCATACAACATGTTAATATTAATAAAAGATATCACATACCAATTATTTATAAATAAAATCAATTCGACAATGTTTTGCTTCAGCAAAGGTGTCGATAACTTTTTGATTGAAATCATCCATTGAATTTATCATTTTCTTTTCAATGGATAACATAGCTAATGCATTTAGTCTATCTTGATTCATAGTGTTCCTCAAAAATGTTCCTCAAAATTCTTTTTAGCGTAGAAAAACATCTTTCGTTTTCAACAGTGGGCCTAGTCAAAACACATTTAAGCGTTGCGTTTTCGTTTCGTTTTCGTTCAAACAAGACGAGGTTGCGAGAACGCGTCAATTTTCGAAGCTAAAATACACAAGTAGCTACGGAAATTGACGCGTTCTCGCAACGTCGTCCGCAATTGAACGAAAACGAAACGAAAACGTAACGCTTAAATGTGTTTTGACTAGGCCTACAGTTGTCATTGGCAAAGTCACTATAATTGTCAAAATTTTTACACACTCCGAAAATATTTCACACAAGTTATTTTCCTTTATCTGTAATAAAGGCACTGCAACACTTGTACACCAGAATCTTCTCTACTGTAAAGAATTTCTAATTCTGTTTTAAACTTAATCCTATTAATGTTTGGGTATTCTGTAATGGTTATCATATACTCTTCCACTGGATTTTTTTTTACAATACGCGCTAAAATACTTTGTAATAAAAAGTTTTGTCGCAAATAAATGACCCGAAAATTGAAATCTATCCTTACACTTTGCTATGATGTTAACACAATAATTAATAATTTATTAAGACAAAAATTTAATAATATCGCACGATTATGACGTGTTGTTCAATTCCTAGGAAAACCTGTAATAGGTGTATTATCACACTAAGTACACAAAATTGCCCATTTATTAACAACACCGATGTTTCACTATAACTATATTATTACAAAAATTAGGTAGGTATAATAGTATATGTAAAGATAGTACTAATAATGAGAGCAAATTTTTCTTATCCAAAACCGACGATGATGATAATAACAAAATTATATAATAGGTACATCACATCAGAACTTCATCTGAAAGACTAAAAGTGTTCATGCCATCATTGAATATAAGATTTTTGTCTAAATATTAATTATTAACATGTGTTCCCACTTTGCAATAGAATGCATTCAATCTATTCACACGACATAATTATCATCGAATATCATAGAATATGTGACGAACCTTTCGATGCAAGTCAATAGTGAAACATGCGTCAAAAGGGATAAAACAAACACATAAAAATAAATGTATTTGTCATTGTTTTTACTACATTGTTGATTTTACTTAGTTAATTTGAAAAATGTGTTTGTCTTGTCTGGTTTCACGAAATGTGTAGAAAAAATATTTTTTTGGAGTCAGATAATATACGTATTTTTATCAGCAAACCATTGCTAATGTACACAACTATAGGTATTTGTTAATGAGTATATGTATTGTCCCTTTTGCCTCTAGAATATCACTGTATCGATTACATATATTGGAGATAATCTCCCTAGGGGCAAACTTTAGAGTTGCCCCGATATTATTAAAATCTTCATATAAAAAAAACAGTAAGCATGTAACTACCTACTTAAAATTTTCATACATTTTTTGGGCAACTCAAAAATTGTCCCGAGATGACAGATATTCGTACCTATTAGGTGACTAGACGGAAGCGTTACATATACATACATACTTGTGCGTGTGTCAGTATGCAACTTGCAACAGATATGTATAATATTATACAGTACTACGCAGCGCAGAGATCCAGTATATAGATTGTATCGTAATAGAATTATTAATTTTTATATTTTTCTGATATTGTTTTATGATTACAATGAAATGATTGGCGGGTCATTGCCCACGCTGCCCATATGAACAAGCCGTCACTGCATTTGAACCGTGTGAACAAAATGACAGCTAGTCTGAAACGATAAAAACCAGTAGAAACGATATCGTCTCGAGTTGACCACCTTCCAACTTTCTTGGCCGATTGAACGATTTGCACATGCGCAGATATGCGCGGCGTTTGTATCTATGGTAAAAGCTTTATAACCTATAAATTTTATAATGTTTCCCGCTTCGTGACAGCTGTTATCTTTTTTGTTGGTTTGTGGCGTTTGTTTCCTTAATTAAAAGGCGCCTCTACTATAACATTTACGACTAAAAATAAACACTTCGCGATCTCCATCTCGACGCCATTTTGAAAACAGTGTCAAAATCAAAGCGCATCTGACAGATCGTTTCTATATCGGTGGACTTGTGTGAACAGGTGTGACGATCAATGGGCGTACGGCGAATTTTGTTTTTTCGCCTGGCGTTATATTTTGAAATTCGGCTGGCGATATTCGCCAAATGTGAACACCCCATAACCGATTAACCGATAATCTTACAAAATGTTCCAATAAAATTTCGATAGATGGCTCTGTATTGTAACAAGAATGCTAATCCGTGCAGCTTATTATAATGACGAATACTGTGCTAACGTCACACCTCTATTTGGTTCAGTAGAAGAGCGTTGCACTGTCAACATAGAGCTATCGTATTCAATCCCAAGCAACGAATGGAATTTTTAACGAGGATTCTACTCTCGCATACCATCTAACATGTAAAAGTGATGGTTGATTAGACGAAATGCTTCACAGCGATAAGTCCAGTTACTCGTTACGAACAAACTAATGAGAGAAATACCTAATGAATGCAGTGGAAATCGGAGAATGTTTTTAGAGTAAAACATACATACCTACTTTAACAAGCCAAAAGCCGATTCATGAAAATTAAAAAAAAACCATACTCTCTATCTTCCCTCAAAGGTATTAAGATAGTTAATTTAAAATATTCAATACCTAAGGAAACATCACAAAGATGTTATTAAATTACCAATCTGTTACTACTTAGTACTAAAGAATCATTAAAATCTATGTTTACAAATAAAATATTTTATATTATTTAATTAGTACCGACTAGATGCCGCTTCTATCATTTATTTATATTATTTTTTTTATTTGCTATTAAATAATTCTCTTGATAAATTGATGAGAGTAATAGTTAGTAAATAAAAATGAGGAATAAAAATATTATTAGTTTAAAGAAAAAAATACTCTACGGATAAAGCGGAAGAAAACATCAACTGGCATTAATTAATATTATATTTTCAGAGACGGCAGATTCATTGCTGAAGAAACAAGTTACTTATATTTTATATTCATCTATATTTGTAAAAAAAATCTGTCTCCAACACACACAATTAGGGATTGCAATCCCGCACCGTTTTCAATCCAGCGGGATTTTTGCTGGATTGACTCCAATCCAGCGGGATCCCGCGGGATCCCGCTGGAATGGAAAAATTTTAAAATATCAAATGAAAAGTCACTTCTCTTTTTAGAAAAATGATTTAAAAAAAATAGCATTAATGGTGTTATCTTCCAAGATACTTCTTAAGGAACTACATACATATGTAGCCAGCGACCGAAAAGGCTCATTCTGCCCCCACACTAATTGTTGGTTAGATACTTAATAAAAAGTCGTGCAACAAAGTCAAATACTTTTCTTTAACTCCATCACTTTTAAATGCTGCCATTTCTTTTTTCAATATTTTTTCGAAGCATTTATCTTGTCCAGTTTTTGTCTGTTTAGTGTAATCTTCATCGTCTTGCTGCATTTCTTATTCCATTTGTAAAGTTAAATTGTTTTCCACATTCAGAGACTGTTGACAATTATCTGCAATTACATCACCTACAGCTACAAATTCTACATTTTGAGCGTCTTCTATAATGACTCGATGTAACATGTTTTTCATTTCATGCCGCAACTTATTCTTTTTCGGCTTACAAATATTGAATTGCTCGTTTTCAACTCTTAGTTATATTTTTTTGGATGCGGAAAATAAATCAACATAGCTGTAATTTCAATGCATCTTTCTTTCACTCTTGCACGCAGCGCCCCGGATAGTACATCGCTTAATACTGTGTCTAGCTTCTCTAACTTCTCTAAAGTAAATTGAAATGTTATATCTGCCATTATTAGTGTAGACTCTCTTCTGCATAATACTTTACGACCAATTTAAAGGGCTGCAAACTGTCAATCACGTTTTTGATTTTGTGCGTAAATTTTATGTCAGATGCTATGTCGATGAGAACCTTCTCAATGCAAACTTTGAGACTAAAATCTTTCTAACATATCAAGCAAGCTGTTTTAGCGAGTGCAGCAATATAAGATTAAGCATAATTCTTTTCCTGTTTCTTCTTTAAGTATTTTTGCAAATATGTATCACCTTTAGTTGGCGACTTTCGTAAAATCTTCAGTTTGCGGATTCGCACTTGCGGATCCGCAAGCATTTGCGGGATCCCGCAGACCCTAAAATTACGCGGATCCCGCTGGATTGCGGGATCCCACTTTGCTGGATTGCAATCCCTACACACAATTGAAAAAATATTCTAATAAGAAATCTGTGTAACAATCACATTAATTCTGTCAAATACAGACATTGTTATTTTATACCTACATATTATTACATACCTACCAATTTCAACAGATATAACGATCAGTTCCTATGGCAATCTTGAATAAGAATGAGCTGTGGTGCAATTGACAAATTCGTTAATTTTAAGGGGGAAATACGTATCTACATAAATTGTATCAGAAACAAGTTTATTTATCGACTCTGAAAATGTTTCATAGATATTTGCCTGAATCTACGCGTTTATATTTTTCTACGTCATTATAGTGTAGTCTTCTTCTTCTTCTTCTTCGTGTTTTAGATCATCGATCTGTTAGTTCGGAAGTTGATGTTTCCTTAGCAGCTATATGTACGATTCTGTTTTCAGCCATCCGATCCACATGGTCTCTCCAGAATCATCTTTTCCTACTCCATCCATGTTGCATATATTTCAGTAGATATTTTTATTCTGTCTCCGAAAATTTTGCCTAGAATAGCATTTGTAATGTTTTCATCTCTGATGTTCTTAGTAGGTTTTTAGTTCGTACCATGTCTGCTCTTGTATCGACAACATTATGTCATTATTGGTCTACTACAGGTTTTATAGTGTAATGTTGTAAGAAAAGTTACGATGGATTGGATATGCTAAGCGAATGCAAAATAAGAATTACGTAGAGTTCGAAGAAGATGTATTTATCTGAAAGAGGGGATGTGAAGAAGCGCTGACGTCCAAAAACCATTTGAACAGTGACTTGGTCACGTGGATAAAATTCTTAAGAACGCTCGCGTGTTGATTAAAAGAAATCGGCGTGCATGTATGAGAAACTGGATGTATGTGGGGGAAATGAAAAAACTTTGTGAGGATAGATTTATATGGCATTCCGTTCTCTCTGCCTACCCCTCCTGGGACACGGCGTGAGGGTATAGTAGTAGTAAAAATTGTGAGAAAATATTAGTAGGTATTCTGTGTATATCTTGTTTGTAATCCTTACATCTCTGGAAATTCAAAACCTCTGATATTATTTATGTAGTGTTACACGTGAATGAAATTTATATATCTTAAAACATGAGTGAAATCCGTACATTGAACCCAAATTCAGTTAAACAATGAGAAATTCGTATACATTCTAAATAATAATACACTCAGACTTGATGGCGCATCTGTCGCACTAAAATTGCAATTTTTTAATAATTATTTTCGTGTGAATATGTAATATTTTACCTACCAACAATATTATACAACTCACAATTCAAAATTTGTCACCACCTCACTATTCAATGCTCCTCTCAGGAGTATAATGCAGAAACCAGCCTACTCCGTTAAAAGCGTCTCTGCGTCTATTGAATCACCACTTTTCACGATGTGTTGTAAAAGACGGACGTCCAGGTCGTCGTAATTCTTGCAGGTGACAGAACAGTGTTTTTTTGGACAACCATCAATGGATGTTCTCAAAAAATGACGCAACCAGGGCCATCGTCTCTCCTGTATTACCAAAATCCATAAGTGCTTACTGAGTGCGCTGGCGCACATTATCATTTGGTACAAAATTAACCTTACAAAAATAAAAAATAACATATATTCTTGGAATGGAATGATTGTTTGGTACTTGGAATAACTTTGTGAAAGTTCATTTTAATAGAATTAATACATATCTATATCAATCATATTTTGAACCGCTCAAGATTAATCATTCCAATTGATCACACTCACTGATAGTCAACCTATTTGAATAGGTACTAACCGATTGACATCTATACACTTCTAGTAAGTAAAATATAGTTCCTGACATCTAATTGTGTCAAAAAATCCATTACATAGAATTAATATAGATTTAAATAAAACACTGTATTACTTTCACTATGAGTCAAATATTATTCATTGTGAAAGCGATACAGTGTTTTATTGAAATCTATTTAAATTCTATTCTTGAAATAAATTCATTGTCTGTAGGATAATATTATTATATAAGATTTAAATTAAACAAGAAATGTATTTTTCAAAATAAGTAATTTCATTGCTGAAGCACGCAGAAAATGGTTTTGTTCTCATATTTTATAACACAGCGATAGTTTTTTTTTTTACTATCTGATCGAAGTCCAAAAATGTTTAAAAAGAATTCGTTGAAAATCCTACGCCCGATAAATATGGGAGTATTAAACGAGTATGTGTAATAGCTACCTACATACAAAGCAAAAGCTTGATACTTCATTAATATCAATTTGCACCACTTTTTGTATGCACGGTTTTAAAGCTGCATACAGTGTACTTAATCCATACAAAAACTAGTTTGAAACATGCTTCTAATAAATTGTTTAATATTTAACACATATTTTTGCTTCATCCTGAAACACTTAACGTGAATGAAAAAATATTTTCAATGCTTAATTATCACCGAATTTCCGTTAGTTTATCAACTAGGTAGGAAAATGAAACTTTAAAAAGCCTGGGATATGAAATATTACGGTTTCAAAATAATAAAAACACATTAATTGTTAATTATACAAGCTGAAATGATTGATGTTTAGAATATTTACTATTTTTTTTTATTTTTTAACCGGATTTGGGTGCAGATGACATAGACGGAAGTTCGCGATCCATTTGAGATCTGAAAAATGAGATCCCAAAACGATGGTTGCTTCTAAGGTTTGCATAAAGTGTCTCTCGATTGGTGGACCTTACATCGTGGCAGTAAGAACGGTGGAATTGGTGAACGTTATCCATGGAAACCGAAAATGATCACTAAAGCCAGCCTAGAGCCAATTCGTAAGCGTTGGGACACCTTTCTAACTTCTTCCGATTAGATTTTACACAATGTCGCATTGTGTAGACATGGTTCTCCAATCGAGGTTTCTGATATGTTAAATGATTAAAACTATAAAAAAAGCTTTAAAATCTCAAAATTTAAGACTTACCTACATGATAAATGACGGCAAAGTCAAAGTGGTAACATAATGGATATACCAAGATCTCAAAAAAATTATTTGATCAAAATAAATTACAGAAATTCGAGACGAGAATAAAATATGGATCAATAGGAAAATGGATAAGCAATACTAAAATATTAATGTACCTACTACATGTTTTATATAAATAATGCTATACTCTTATTCAAATGTCACATCAGCATCAAACCAAAATAATCAAAGTTTTTTTTTTATTGGATCAACACCAATAGCCGCATGAGTCGTGAATTTACAAAAATGTTGGTAGGTATTACAAAGAATTGCTGCTCAATAACTTAATGATCATATTTTGAGTTTTTATTTCGAAATTAATCATTATCCGTAATATTCGTCTTAAGCAAAGTAGGTACCTACTGTAATACCTTATTTTTTAATACTCGTACCTACCTATATTGTATAATGTATGGAGATGTAGTGTAGATGGAGACTCAGAAAGATGTCGCCACAAGACATTGTGTTTACAACTTATGCATAATATTTTAAGCACTCTTACAAATGAAATGCTACCGTTCGTTGTCCAGGTATAAAAGAAGTCATGAAAACTGATGTGGATATAAAAAAGTAATGGAATGTTTAAGCCAATATAAGTATTTAAGTGTCTCTGTTATTCTTCTTCAGATATACAGGGACGAGGCAATAGACATAAATTTTTCCCCTTTTCTTCTGACATCTTACTCGTTTCAATCTTAGGCATGCTGCATCCACTTTTTTCCTCGGACATTTTCATACCATTTTGTCTAAAGTCTTCAATTTTTGGTCTTTCATATTTTTATTTATTTATTAACATCTTCAACAGGGATACAAACAATAAATAATGTTGATCAGAATAATACAAAACCATAAGTGGACCAGCAAAGTCCCCTATTATTACCACTATGCTAATTACAATCATTTTTAACAAAAAATAAAGTCAAAGATGTGAATAAAGTCATTATATTTGCAAGAATTGTGAACATCTCAAATTTAAATTGTTTTGTAATTACGTTAATATTAAACCTTAAGACAAAAATCTCATCCATGATGAACAGTAGGTCTCGTACGTCAAAAATTGAGTATCACGATATTTCGAACGGTCTACCATCATTGTCAAAGAATCTTACGAAATTGGATTTAATTATATAAATATTTCTCAAACTTGTGTTCTTTGTTAAAAGATTTTAAAACACAGCCCTTCAGGGATAGTCTTCTTTCCCTTTGTTTAACAATGCAGTGCTGAATACGGCGTACATCGTACCTAAGCACTGCGCCAATTGTGTGGTTTACGAGATACATCTTTCAAAATATGTGATTTTTTAATTCTAAAAAATAGTAAAATAATGATGAAATTGATATTTCAATTAAAAAAATGAATTACAACATTGACAAAGTAAAAAAAATGTATGAATAGAATCTCATATGAAACAAATTAAGGATTAATATGAATAGTGGATCTTTGCTGTGCGCCCAAGTAATGATGATTAGTTATTTTGATTACCACAATAATTAGAAAGGAACTGCATTAAATAAAAAAATAAGATATTATGTAGAAGAGTCGGGCGAAAACCTTTGAAATGTAAAGCTATGTAGAAAGGTTTCATGTCCACGATGAAGTTGCATTTTACGTCAAGTCGTAAAAACTACAATGTTCTTTGTAGTACAGTATTAAAAAAAACGATGAGACTGTCGGGTAAAAGTTTACACAAACACATTTCGTTTATCAAAAATTATGGACAATACTATTCTTAGTAATGATATTAGTTTTTTTTATAGATACAGCACAGATGAAAATAGTACAAGTTTTCACAAAAGTCAAAGCAAGCTTAATTTAAAGAATATAAATACAAGTTATTTAATTGTTTGCCAATACATCAAGCATTTCATTATAACTTTGATTTTATTTACCATAACTATTTATCGCGATAATTTTATAGAAATTCGCTTATTCATTTTCCACGTATTAAAAAATTATCATATAGGCATGTCGTTCTCCGAAGCTTGCTTTCGGGGATGGCTTTTAATAGAATTACTGGGTTTGCAATAGAAATTCTTGAAAATTCCAGACTTTTGGTGGGGCATCAGTAGGCCTAGTCAAAATACATTTAAGCGGTTTCGTTTTCGTTCGAATGTTGACGACGTTGCGAGAACGCGTCAATTTTCGTAGCTAAAATACACAAGTAGCTAAGAAAATTGACACGTTCTCGTAACGTCGTCCACATTTGAACGAAAACGTAACGCTAAAATGTGTTTTGACTAGGCCCACAAGTGATGCGAACGATTTCAGGTAGTAGGTCTCATTAAATAATTTCTTTGTGTCTATTGACATATTATTATTTATTGAGGTAATATTGAGTTCATAAATGTGAATTTAAATAGTGAAAAATTGTTATACTCTGTTCTGTAAATATTTTTTTTTTTTTTTGGTAAATAATTTATTATTATTATTATAATAAGACTATTACACAACTCTAGATTAGTAAAAAAGCAATCAGATAAGAGAATTTGTTTATTTGAAATTAAAAAAAATGTGTAAGAATAAATAATCTATAAAGATCATAACAAATATTGAAGGCGTTTTTAAATTATGTGGACATCTAGCATTAGAAAAGTTTTTGTAAAAGTGTTTTTCTAATATTCATTTACACAATATCAATACAAAAGTACATAGTTCATTTCTTTTATGTTTTATTACATGATGAAGACATAGACAATATTATGTTTATGGACTATTACATTATTATAGCAAAAATAGTGTCAATAAAATTACATAGCTCAAAGTATGATCATAAAATGAGATATTGTGCGACGTGCTAAACACAAGATAGCTTAGATAAATATCTAATATTAAAGCAAAAATATTTAATTAAGTAATAATATTTTTCTATTAACGATAATAATCAGTTCATTGATATTGTACCTAAGAAGGATATTGGATGTCAGGTAGATTGAATGTGATACAAAAGATTCTGTGTACCTCTACACTTTCTAAAGACATGTAGTTTCCGTGACACGAGGTAAACAATGATCTTGGTATGATATTTTTTTAAATGTCTACTTGTAGTTGGTCAGAGGGAGAGCTATTCTTTCCAAATCGTTTTCGACAGCCAGAATAACCATAATTTAAATATATTAGAGTATCCAGTACAACCACATACGGTCGCGATGACAAAAAAATTAGTCACAAAATAATTTGTACGCAGATCCCAGTTTCAGTTAAACTAATTTTACAAATCTTGTACAAATTTAAAATAGTACCTATGTTTATTGATTAATGTATTAGATTTAAGTGTTGAATATTGAAATGTTTTGTTTGATGATTGTTTGTTTGCATGTAGGTATATGTATTATTGTGAAACTGTTCTTTGTATTATGAACTTTGAGTGATGCAAAGGTAACAACTGTCATGTCACTCATTGTTGGTTATAAATAAATTTAAAAAAAAATTGTATACCTATATGTACCTACGTCTTGACCTATTCTAGAAGACCAAAAGTGGTTTCCGACAGCAAAGATAGGTAACTGTAATTTCAATCAATTATTTGTAATGTACATAGGTATGTCGTGGTTTATATGGATTTAATTATCTAGGAAAGTCACCCCAAAAGTTTTTTTTTGACATCTTCCGCGAATCGGTCAATTTTCTTAAGGATTTGATCAAACCTCCATTTTTCCTGCGACATAATTGTTCATTCAACAAAATGAAATAAAAATCCTTATCCTGTTCTTTTGACAAAACATGAAAAAAAAAGGCTATACAAAACTCATGGCATGATGTTATATAAACTGTAATATAACATTTATTAATAATTTTTAAATTAGTTTCAAAAAACACTTCGATTTTCACTATAAATTATCATATGCAGGACTGCCAATCATAACATTTAGCGGGGATGTGCTGGACATCCACAAAGCAGGACCGGAGGGGGTGAACTGGCTCTCACTACTAGAGCCAAGACTGTATAGGACACGACGCAGCCCACATGGGTTAAGATTCATCAACACCGGGCCATACGAAAAGTAAATTACTGCCTCGAACATTTTAGCCTACACTGATAAACATTTTCAAGAGTATTGAATGAAAAATAAGAATATTTAGGTAATAAAAGATTAATAATAAAAATAAAACACCTTTATATTCCTATACGATGATTGTTTATTTGTTATAACGTTTCCGACTAAAGTTCAGTCATCATCTGATGTGGAATCCTTTTAGTGGAATAAAACAGTGTTTTAATTTATTTAATAATCTTTTTTAATGAATTTCCACAAAGTTTCACTTGAAAAATAAAGAATATCTTATGTTTAATATTATGTTATATTCGAGGCAATAAAAATTTATAGTGAAAATCAAACAGTGTTTTATGAAATTAATTATTTAAAAATTTAAAATGAATTTTCACAGTGATAACACCAATACAATAAATCCTGTGTAGAGAATAAGAGATTGTATAGATTGTAATATTTTTATTTTGTCTTTCCTACTTATCGTATCCATAAAGTACTTACACATTCATACTAACAAACAAACATACATATTAAAATATATAAAAAAACATAAACGGGCGGGGCTTGGGCACTTAACTTCATTATCACTGATAGGTACGCGAGTTGTTCAATAATACCAGCATGTCAAACGGCTCACTGACTCGCGGGAGTATACACTTGATAGTTTATTTTTTAAGTAGTTCGTGGCAGCTCTGATAGGCCCGTCGGCACCAGACGGGGATATATTTACCTGACCTCTCTATGTAATTTATATGAGTGTGTGTAAGATGTTTTGTTGTACACTAAATTATGTTATATACGGTTTCCCTATGTATTCATATAACACACGCTATGTAATTTATATGAATGGTTATACCCGGCTTCGCTTAGACAATAATCATTAAATTTAGTCAATATTGTCGAACGATTATTTTTGGTGGAAGTTCATGTTCATATTGTAAAAATAAGAAACATTTTATATAAATTTCACGGAAATTGACTGAATAAGAAGAGCAAAT
The DNA here is from genome assembly GCA_947579605.1 of Athripsodes cinereus. Classification (NCBI taxonomy): domain Eukaryota; kingdom Metazoa; phylum Arthropoda; class Insecta; order Trichoptera; family Leptoceridae; genus Athripsodes; species Athripsodes cinereus. The sequence goes on from OX388329.1 coordinate 8,166,530, forward strand.
GCTCCTGTAAACATGTAAATAAGTAATATAAAAGTACTACCTATACAAAATTTGTGCATTATTTTTCCTATAATAATCGCTTAATTGACAAATAAATACATTCAAACTGCGTAAGTACTTTTCTGATTAATGGCGAGAATAGGGATAATATTTTGTAACCTGGCAATCGATGTTGCAAATATTTTTGAAAGATCTATTGCAATCTGCCGAAAATATTAGTATTTTTTTTTTTTGTATTGAGTCTAGTTTTTGCAAACATCTCTGTTAATACATAAGAAATGTATACAATGTTTTACCTGAGACCTGCCCAAAAGATGAAATCATGTAGGTATAGAATGCATATTTTTTATGTCTTTCCTAAAAACGGTGTTTATAAAAGACATATATCAACGTGCACTCATACGAACAAACAAATCTTTAACAGCTTTCGGATGTTATTGAAGATTTTATACTTTGTTTTTAGGTATTTAGTCTTGTGTTCAGTTTTAAATATTGTATAAAATTATTAAAAATATTTTTATCACACATGTATATGATGACAAACTTAAATAAACAAATAATAAAATCATGATAAAGATATTAAAGTAAATGATATTAATAAAGTTGTGCAATAAACGTGTAATAAAACTATCGTCTTTGGTATAATAATTACATATTATTATTTTCTTAGTCTAGACATTATATCATTCACAACTTTATCTACTACCAATGACGTAATGCAATAATACATAAACGTCGTCGGTTAGAGATGCCACGATGAGTGATTCTACTGAATACAGAATATTTGGTCACAATCTCGACTGAAGCGCCAAATGTTCGGCAAAATTTGATAACGTTCGTTCATTGCAGTGCCTGAGATGATTCTTCTGCAATTTGCTCAGACAAGAAATATCAATTAAAATTATAAAACCATTGAAATAATTCACAATAATACTGTTTTTGAAACTGGTTTGAGTAGTTGCTCCAAAAATATTTAAAATTATGAGAATGTAGAGAAGAAAAATGATATTTCTATTGACATCTCTTAATCATATTTCGGCAGCGGTGTATATTTTCAGAAGCAGGAAGAGTTTATTAGGATAAATGAAATAGTTTGCTTTCAACATTGAAAAATAATATTCGCAACTTTGAATTGATATATTTTAAATATTATTTGTTATAATAATCTATTATTAAAATAAATACCCATCTACATTTTCAAGTAATAAGTGTTTCTTTAATTCAATATCACCATATATGCAAGCGATTCGTGTTCAAAGTTCTTAAAGCTGTAGCTCCATGTCCAAATTATCATTATATACCATCGTTGTCTTTTGATAGATCTTTTCTATATGTTCCTGGCAAATTTATTTTCAAATAAGGAGCAGTACTTTAAGATATGGTTTATTATTTCGATCTGACGACATAATGATAGTGGTTGGTCTCTCTTCGCTCCCAAATAGAAATAAAGAAGTCCGCATCAACCATGACCACGAATTCTGTTAGTTTTAAATGTTTAATATATAAATTTTATTATTTAAAAAAGTAGCCGAACGGGCCGAAAACCGAATAGTCGACGAATATTCATGACATCTCTAATCTGTCGATAGTGTTTAAGTTGTGACGTTCGCGGAGATAATCACAGGAGACGTTACCATCATAATAATACGGTAAATTTACAGGAATAGAATAGTTATACTAGGTTACATTGTATGTATCTATCATTGATATTATACAATTCTTAATATCGCACGATCGCAGATAAAACATTTAGTATTAGGTACTACTCGTTACTTAACGGAGGATTAATAGGACATTGTTTAACACCAGATTTTAAAGGTATAAAAGGTTTGCCAATGTTATAATAGGATACAAATCAAATGTTAAATAATTATGTTAGATTCTATTCTATTCTATTTCCTCTCGCCGTACCCCAAGTAGGGTAGGCAAAGAGAACGAAATGCTTTAAAGATTACATACTTCTATCGCTTGTTCTACATCTACTTCTACTCATGCACGCACGTTGATTTCTCTTACTCAACATAGTACGGCCCTTTGATCCATGCGATCAAGCCACGTGGTTCTCGGATACCCGCGCTTTCATACACCACTTCCTCTTTGTCATCCTCTCTGTATTCTTTCGTTCAACATGTCTAAGCCGTAATAACTTATTTACACGCATTCTGTCCACAACATTCTTCTTGCATCCGCTCATTCTTCTAATATCTTCATTCTTCACTTTTCTATCTCGCAACGTTTTGCCAACCATTCTACTCAGCGATCGCACCTCCTCTGCATTTATTCCACTTTCGTCCTTCTTCAACCACGTCAATGTTCATGTTTGCATACGTAAGTGAGGGATTATGTTATTACGACTAGGAGATATATTTGCACTTTGTGTTGGAATCCCGTGCGTTAAAATGTATTCCGAAATGTGTTTAGTCTAATACGTTTTGCGGATTTTACGTATATATTTTTTTTGTATTAGTAGGTATATTTACTATTTTATTATATTATTTACTACGAAGCAATTCAAAGGTTTTGGGCGTTTATTGTTGAATTAATCAAAATAAATTAAATGAAGTAACACAAGCCGTTTAGATACAATTAATATAAATAATAATAATATGACTATTTACATAGCGCCGTACTGTGAAAATATCACTTCAAAGGCGCTTTACATTATTTAGGATCAACATCCACGTCCACTTTTAAAAAAACTACATCATAATATCAGAAAGATAAAAAATCATAATAATAAAATAAAAATATAAAAGTCATAATTATCTAATAACAAAATTAAATGAAAATCATAATGAGTTTTAAAAATAATTTAATTTTGTTCAACAGACATTCAGTCTTTGTCAAAAATTTATAATAATGTAGTGCAAAATTTAAAAATAATATACAGCGTCATGTGTAAAATCTCGAGAACAAACATGTCTTCAGGCCTCTCCTGGAACCGTCGTAGTCAGCGCCCCGCCTGAGAACTAGAGCTTAGGCTCTGGAATAGTTTGCCTCTAGTTCTCAGCATAATAAAGGGTACGGTCCCCATAAACTGTTCTGTAAATAATACTTTGATTGCTTTAAATTCCATGCGAACATCTCAATGAAACACCAACAGATTAAAAAAAAAATATACAAAATGAATACTAATACTGTTTATTTTGTTGAACTCCATAATTTAATGTAAATAAAATAAAAATTGCAAAGTTTTACTATGTAATTTTATTTTAGTGACCTGGTTTCGACATGTTATGTCTTTTTCAAACTCGAGTTTGAAAAAGAGTTTCAAAAAGACATGTCACTAAAATAAAAGAACATCGCTAAACTTTACAAAGTTTTTTTGTTTTATTTATATTAAATAATAAAAAATTGTTGTAAATTTAATGTCGTATTTTTCAAATATTATTGCAATTAACATCACCTCTATATATAATTACTCACAAAAGTAATAAACCCCTTAACAGAATAAATATAAACAAAATAAATTTTAAATATTTTTTTATCATCATTCATTTTGACCTTGTTTTCATTACATTTTAAAATATGTAGGTACTTAATTATTTTTTTGGGGGGAAACAAAGAGAAAAGGAAATACGACTTATACAAGAAAATGAAATGTCTTTCATTAATGCTGGACACAAAAATAAAACTGTATAATTAAAAAAGAAAATGGATCTAAATTAAAATTACTTTTACCTTTAATTAAATACAGAATTTTATAGTAAGACGTTTGAGTTTTTGAAGGAGATTTTTTATATAGGTAGCCTAATTTGTTTGAGATCCGCATTACTTCAACTATAAACAATACATTATTCTGTCTTTCTAAAATCGTTCAGTAGGTACTGGTTTATAAACTATTTAAGGTATGTACAAAGTTTTATTTCAATTCTTTTATTTTGCTATTTACATAAATAAATAATTTATCTTAACGAAAGTTCTTTGAGTTTTGTGGAAACAATTCAAAATACCAAGTAGTTAAAAATAAAAAGAAATACACAGAGAAGAGAGAAGTGTAATTAAGTAAGTCTGCACTTTCATAAAGATGATTAATCCAATTATTTCATTCGTCGTTCTATGGAATGCGCTTAAGGGGAAGACAGGACACCTCTTGAACTACGAATTACAATATAATAATATAAGAGTATACTTTGACGTTGGCTCCAATATTTATAGTAAATATATAAAACAGACACGTACTTAATATTATGTAAATGGAAACAAAAAGATTTCTAGAAACAAAGGGTAAAAATAAGGTTTAATAATATTTGCTTGTGAAACATTGTCTTAAGCCTTGTGTACGCGCCACGATAATATGTGATTCAAATCCCGGAGTAATTACATACATTATATCGAACAAAGTGAGAAGGGAACATGTAAGGTAATAAGTACAAACTAAATATATCTCTGTACCTTTCAATGAACATTACTTGGTAAGGATACCTTAGAATGGGGGGATTGGGACGATTCCTGCGGATAAATGAACACTGCGTACGTGATAGAAATAAACTCAACCGGATGTCATAACCTCCCAAACCTACTGTCTCCAAACACGAGCCAACATTCCACCCTATTATTTGAAAGGGGTCCAAATACATACTACTATTGCGTCCTGTACTACCTAGTCTTTCTTATAACTACGGAAGTCATGCAGAATTGTCGTTTACTCTAAATTAGCCCATTTGAAAAATTGACTTCTACCACCGCACTAAAGGAGAGAAGGAGAAAAAAAAGGTCGTACTGGCGTTAATTCATTTACGTGAGATGCGATACACGTACACCGACGGTAAGATCTCGTAAAGTCAAGTAGTAAATACTCTATTAATTACCCATAAACTCATTGTATTTTGAGGTAACATTTTAGTTATTTTTCGTGTTAATTCATCCAAATGTAAAAGTATGTTGTTACAAAGCCATACGAAATTCTTCAATAACAGGAAATTAACTGAGTGAGAGCAAACTGAATGCTAATGTTAAAATTATAAAAAAATTAACAGGACAAACCAAAAATTAAAAGCTCAATATTTACGTTGAATAATAATGTCAAAGAATCATAAACAAAATCTGTAAATTGGATTTTATTGAATCAATTACGAATGCGTGGTGTTCCCCAGATATCTGCGATATCCGAGTGGTCGCTGGATCTCCTTCAATAAATAAATCGATTAAAAAGAAAAAAATCTAATAAGATGCACGGTTTTTTATAGCCTACAAATAATAGGAGATACGGTTCATTGGTAAAGTAAGGAAATTAGTTAATATATTTATTTTAGCTTATTTATTATTAAGCTTAAATCACATCCCTGTGTTTCTAAGATGTTCAGTAGCAGTCGATAGAACACAAGCTGCAAGTCTATACTCACTTTTATTAATTTTAAATGCTTGTATGTAGGTATGTATATATCACATGTTATAACAATAATTAAACTCTTGATTATAATGGTGACAAATGATTTACGATTTCATTTAAAATTTACAACAAAACGAAAATTCGTTCGTTTCGTTATTACCTAGTATGTAACTAGTATTGCGAGGCTTTACATAATGAATGGGTCATCCAATAGTAATACAATTTAATGTTCATTAAATTGTGACATTGTTACAACATGAATAATTATTGGTGTGAACAAACGCCAAATACGTGAATTGGTAGGTACCTATCTATTATTTTTTGTACCAGGTTTCTACTTGTGAGTTTGTGAAATATTTTGCTATTTCGACTCTCCATATAACTATAATATTAGAATGCAGTTTCTATATCTTTTCTGTTTTTTGTTAGTTTTCGAGTGTCCTGTTAAAGTAATGTTTTCGTAAAACACTATAACATATACATCATCTTCAATTCAGCGAGATTGAAGAAAGACCAACTTCTACTCATGCACTCCTATTTATCCATTCTGAACTCCTTTTTATCCGCATAATCAAACCATATTTGACCTCACAGGCAGGCCTGAAGGGCCAACCTTCCAAAACCGCCATCGTGGAAATCTTTTAAGCAACACTCTCTGTTCAATGTCAGACTTTCGCAAAACACTAACATAATTATACCATCTTCAATTCAGCGAGATATGCCATCAAACCTGAATGTCCTACCATTCAATTGCACGAAGAGGATGACTGGCATGATTATGGCTCGTGAATTATTCGATGGCAGCCCCAATTGTGGGAGGTACCGTGATATTATTTAAAAATATTGTTAATGATTATTGTTTTATTAATTTTATTTTATTTTATTTATTTTATTTTAACAAATAAACGGCTTACGCCTTTTACAAAATTAAACATAATTATACATAGCGTGATAAAACAAATTCCATGTATAGGAACAATAAACATTTAAACAAATATAAACACAAAGTATAGACCACATTATATTTGCAGTATTTATTTATTAATACAATAGTCATGGTTTGATCACATTGAATCGTTAAGGATGTTGCATTTCTAAGAGGAATGTAAATGCATGAATGAGATAGACAAATATTAAAAAGCATTTCTAACTCTAGAACTCGTATTTTAGGGAAAAAAATACGGCCGGAGTATCTTCAGTGAAATTCTTTCATTATTATTCATCATCATCATCATCATCGCCCTCAACGCTCCTCTCGGGAGCACAGGGCAGAAACCAGCCTCCTCCATTCAGAGCGTCTCTGTGCCAATTGCGTCACCTCTTTCCACGACATTCCTTGCGCTCTGATATCGTTGTCATAGGAACGGTGTATTGTGAAAGAGGGACGCCCGGGCCGACGGAACCCCTGCGGACGGAAGAACAGTGCTCTTTTTGGCCAACTATCATTAGGCATTCTCAAAACATGTCCCAGCCAGGACCATCGTCTCTCCTGTATTACGGAGATTACAGGTCTCTGCTGGGTGCGCCGGCGCACAGCATCATTTGTAACATTATTATTATCATCTTATAAAGTAGATAATAATACTTATACTTTAAAACTAGGACACGTCAGATGAACAGAACAAAATAAAATAACCTTTGAGAGAGTTCAACGAAATACACACATACATTTCAAAACAATACAATTCGGTCCCCGGTCGTGGGATTCGGAAAGGGCAATAAATATTTTTACAGGAAAAATAATAACACACATACATTTCCTGCGGCATGGAATATACAATTTCGTATTCCAGTTTTACATGGTAAAAAACGACGCGATTACCATGAATTAAATTCGCATGCATGGCGAAACAATTACAGAAAACGGCACTTTGGGAAGGGTTGAATAATACACCCGTACTACTTACTACACTACCCTTTATTTGCCATCTTTTATAATATGATGAATGTTAGGATATACGAAATAAAGTGTATTACAATTAACTTGACATATATCTCATTTAATGTTTGATTTTATATCTTTTTATCTATATTGAATTTCTATTTTTTTTTCAAGATTTGCTGAAAGAAATCGCATATGGAACAAGCTCGCCTTTTAGTACTCTCGTTTAACATAATTACATATATTTGTATAGGTAGATACTATATATTATTTTTATGGCAATAAAATTTCATTTAGGTATTTATTTCTAATTTTAATTATTTTATGAATTTTTTGACACAATTGGATGTCAGGAACTGGATTTTTAACTTACTAGAAGTGTAGATGTCAAACATATTTTGAACTACTCCAGATTAATCATTCCAATTGATCACACTCATCCATAGTCAACCTATTTGAATAGGTATTAACTAGGTAGGTATGTATTTAAAGAGTACTCTTAACTAAGCCTAAGTCGATTAATAAGCGTCGAAACTCTGTGTTGTGCACTCCCTAAGGAAGTTCACACATGTATGTGTATCATATACAACATACTTACCTAGTTAATACCTATTCAAATAGGTTGACTATGGATGAGTGTGATCAATTGGAATGATTAATCTGGAGTAGTTCAAAATATGTTTGGTTAATTATTTTGTTAAATATATTATTTTGTTAAAATTTGTCACTGTTGTGCTTATAAATGTTATATATAATTATGTATTTTGACATGTAATATGCTTGTGCCGTGAGTTTTTGTAAAATTAAATGAAAATAAAATAATGTCTGCGTGAGATCGTGAGTTATTTTTTTATTATTGCTGAAGTGTGTGCACTGTTAGGACGTAAGACTGCTGGAACATTATTATTGCTTGTATAACTTTATTAATAATTATGGCATTCATATATTTTGTACCACAATGATCTCAATAAATAAAGAAGATCTTTTAAAGATTTGAACTTAAAAAGATATTTTTTATATATATAAATCTGAGTTTAAGGTAAACAGTCTCACAGGAACAATATGCTTCAGTGGTAAAATTGAAGTCAGCACCGGGATGAATCGAACCAGGCATCTATAGATTGAAAGTCCGAGACTCTAACACCTCATCACTAAACTTCGCATGTGGATACTATGAATAAGGAAAAAGCAAAAGAGGCAAATTTAAGACCAGATTGAAAAAATACTGTTTAGAAGGATTATGGCATATTATATAAGCGTCATCTCGTCCTTCTACTGAGACAAGACGTTTCCGAAATATAGTTCAAATATTCAAATACTTAGGTACCTACTTTATAAATTTTCCTTTATATTTTTTTGGTTTCTTTTGCTTTAAAATAATAAAAAGGGCCCATTTCTTTTGACTGCAGTATTTCATTACGTTAATAGCATTTTATATCTAGCTCCTTTTAATGACATTTCAACAAAATTTCATTAAAACGGCGCGCAGTGAAATATGTTGTAAAATGCTTAGTATAAATCGTTTTAGATGAAAAACCAGTCACTTGAACTTGTATATTGCGAGTCGTTTTAAGTCTATGTTACGTACGTACTATAAAAAGGCTTCGACAAAAAGTTTAATTATTTTTTTTTATTTTATCATACACAACAATATTGGGGAAATATGTAACGTTGCCTCGGATTAAATTTTTGGCGTTTTTTAACGTTCAATTTTCTTTTGATGGTGTAAGAAATAATTATTACAAAATCTAATTCAAATTATGAATCGATCGCTTATAAAAAGTGTCTTTTATATTATTTGGTTTTGATATATTCTTAAAAAATATCTACTCTAATATATAATAAATGATCCAAACTGCATTTTGATTTATTCGTTATACGTGCCTTTAGTCAAATAATCGTAAAATAAGAAAAGTGTTTCACCCAATAATGCCCCCATCTTTAGCTTGTCATCGTAAAACAATGTATAGATTGATGTCTATACTTTAACTTTTTTAACAAAAATTACCTACGAAGCTTGCTATTAGTCTACGGAACTTAAATATTCCGCAAGCGTATTCCGAGACATCAAAAACGGACGAGTTTTCCATGAGTATCAACCGCTACATACATATATCTACTATGAGATTGAAGCTTTCTCTCATGATATCAGTTCACCAATGAAATGGAGTAATTTTCGTCCGGGCAAAATTCGTTTTTCTTCCTTTTAGATAGCGATGTATTATTTATCTGTGTTATTTTACCAAATATACAATTTTGAAAAAATGTGTATATTCTTAAGTGAATTTCTTGATTGAATTGAGAATGGTACACGCAAATAAAACATTGATCATAATATTATTCACAACAGTAAATACATAAGTCAACTATCCTGTATGTCATATATATTATAAGTATGCAGAGAAAAACTTAGCGGATTATTATCTGCGGTCGGTCTTCTCACTGGTAAGAGATGCTTTAATGGTAAAAAATGAAAGTGGATTATTTTTAAATATTTTTCACTATTCCTTCACGATATGGCCATGGTACAACATCCGGTCTAACCCAAATTATCGTTGATATTCGTCTGGAAATGGAAAATGTCCATCTCACCCATCTCGTGTTACTTCATTTTAGTAACGTGGTTAGATGGAAGAAATCACTTTATAGTGATAATCTTGCCACTGAATATCGTCCTAGTTTTTTTTTTTAATTTTATGTTGTTTTGTTAACACTGTTATATAATGATGATGCACAAAAAGAATAAATAAATAATCTCTTAAATTCAGTTGATCATGATATTCTAATAGAATATCTTGAAAACTCAATTTTGGACGCTCTTTTTAAACCTGGTTTAGTTTATTCCTCTCTAATTGTTAACAATGCGTCAAAATGCCTGATAAATGATCAAATTGGAAAAATACTCAGATCCAAATCCCTCAAAGAGTTGCCTTTTCACCTTTATAGTTTTCTCTTTTTATTGTTACCATATCAATAAATTATAAATTCAAAGATCACACGTACGCTGATAACCTCCAACTTTACACTCAATTTTCTTTAAATAGCCCCACTTCAGGTTTTGACATAGTGAATCTCAATCTTGAAGCGATTTCGAATTAGTAAACCTCTCATGACATTTTTCTCAATGCCACCAAAACCCAAGCCACCAAATCGGCAGTAATCGCTAAGTCGTCTAATTTACATCTGCCAACTCTCCATATCCAAAACCATATTAAAAATGTTACGTAAAAACAAATTTGAGACTGTGACGAAAATAAAGTATTGTATTACATCAAAATGTGACATAATAACCTTGCTTGGAGATGATTTTAGTTTTCGTTTCTATTTTCAGATAAGATTGTTTTGCTATCTCTACTATTAAAGTACCTATTAAAAAATATTATTTCCAGAAAGATTGAAGCTATTAACTAATGATATATTATACCTATTAGGTACTTTGAAAAAAATGAAAATAAATAATATTATCTGTCGAAGTTCTTGTTAGATACCTAAATTTAATTTTATAAAAAAAATCAGCTTCAACTTAACAAAGTCGACAATTAATTACCTTTAATAATTATGAAATAATCATATTGAATTATTTTCTATCCAAAATTATAAAGCTGATTTCTCTTGAAAATGCTTTATAATATAAAATAAAAATAACAAACTTTGTTTAATTCCACTTTAGTCAATACAATAAATAACTAAAACGTTTTCGGGCTTACACCCATCTTCAGTAGTTACGTGCTTTTTGTAGACTTTAGAGCTTTATAATATTTTGGCGAACGGGCATTTTTCAAGAATAATTACGTTATAATACTCATTTTGAGTGATCCGGGAAAATAATCTACATAAATCGTCACCTAAACGGATAAATAACAATCCTTGGACTCCGGAAATATCCGAGAAATAAATTAATTTACATTCAAAGGAGGAAAACGTAAAATAGGACTAAGGAACAATACCTAAACAATATATAAGTAAATTCACACGAGTTTCATTGTAAAATTTATTAAAGTACAAACACCGAAATCTTAATTAAATAACGATTGACCCTAAAATGTAATTTACACAAAAAACTGTATTCGAAACGATAATTATCTATGGGCCATTGTTCTAACTACCGTGTCAATAACATATTTTCTGAGAAAAATGTAATCAAGTAGTAGGTACCTAACTACAGTCTACAAGATATTGATTACATCGATTAACAATGTAGATAGACTTAACAAAACCTTGCAAGATTACATTCATTTATGAAAATGACCTTATCCACTTCATAGAGGACAACGAATAATATTAGTATGGAACACTATTAGGACAATTTCATGGATGTGTTTATATATTTTTTCTTGTACAATTAGACCACGAAGAATTATATTAGTTATATTCTACCTGGATAGATAATAATTTAAAACTTCTATCTAAATTATTTTTATAAGTTGATATAAAACCGTGGAATAATATTTAGAAAGTATTTTCCTCTTTGATTCTCTTATTGACGCTTTATATTTATTTTGAAACTTTGTAATTTGTTATTCAGTCGGGTTGTCAGTATTTTCTTACTTTATTAAGAGATTTAAAGTAAGCTAGTATTGTTGGTATATGCTTCCATGTTAATTATAATCTTTTATTTTTTGGATAATAATTGTGTATTAAAGTTAAAAGATACAATTTCATAGAGGAAATGATGTTTCTGACCAAACTGACGTTGTTGTAGAGTTAAAAACGTTTTTGAGTATCACGTCATCGGCAGGTTTTTGAAAAAATAAAGTCATTTTAAATATGAAATTCAGCGGTAAGGTTAGCCACTCATCCTGAATGACTGTGGGATATACCGTGATGGCATAGTAGTAAAAAATATTTGATACCTTTTTGAAAATAGTAACTATGAACAATTTTAAACAAAAATCTTTAATAATTAATACAAAGGTTTTATTCCTGATTTTCAAAGCATAATATTGAATTAATAAATGAAAGATAAAATATATTTAAAAAATACACAAAATATTAATTATTTCAATATGTGCTTTATAATTCAAGAATATAATTTTCTTTTATTTTTTGTAAATACAATAAAAAAACCTACAAATAAATTACCAGGAATTTTGGATTACATATCTACTTTTATATTATACGAGTAGAAGTAGAACAAAAACATATGAAAGGTACTGTGAAACATATAAACCCATTATGTTTATTTTTCAACTTATGTATTTATTTTTATTTCTATATATAAAAATCTGTAAAATAATTTAGTATTTGAAGTGGAAAGAATATTTTAAATTCTATACATTAAAATAATATTTCTGTGTATTTCATCATAACTGTACCTACATACAAGTGTTGTTTTACTTATATCCTTTTTCGCTAAAATCCTCCACAGAAGGTATTCAGACTTGGAAATTGTATCATTTGATTCGAGAATAGAAATCAATTTTTATTACAATATTTTTTAAAGGAAGATTTAAAGCTATTCGTGGAAGAACAATTCCTGCAGATCTATTGTCTCCAAAGCAACGAACATTAGAATTCTGAAATATGAGATCCAAAAATAATGGTTTCTACTTCTGTGGTTTGCGTCAAGTGTTTCCCGATTGGTGGAACTTATATCGTGACAGTAAGGATGGCTAACATTGGTTAACGTTGTCCATGGACATAGAAAGTGAAATATTATTTTAATACATTGAAATAAAAATTACAGAGGTATGGTAAAACAGAGAGCCTTGCATTACATATTTCATCTCAATTCAGTAATGTGATTTCATATTTTTATTTCACATATTATAATATATCAAATAAGATAAATGTTATTAACCTTCAAGATTGATATAATATACGAATTGATGTAAAAGGGTACGAGTACTCTTATTTCAATGTCTAATAACAACTTTTAAGAATCATTTTAATTCTAATAACAACGTTTATTGCTGGCAATGCTTACATTATAATCTAAAACTAGATTGGAGACCTAGAACATAAAATTAAAACGTGGTTCAACAGCATCAAGCGGAATATATATATATATATATATGGACAATTTGTAAAGCGCCGTTTACTCATAACATGACCTCAAGGGCGCCGTTTATCGTATCCATCACCCGAAACTTCCAGCAAAATGGTGTGTATGTATTGAAGGAGGAAGGCGATTGACAGATCATCGTGGAAGTTGCATGGGATTTTTTTTATCTAATTCGTAAAGTAAATTGATATATAAATAAAAAATAATTCCTTCACTGATCCGTCAAATATTTTATTTAAAAAAAAGTGCAACACAGTAGTATTGGTTATACATGACAATAAAGTAATCTTATGCTTATTGGAGCGAATATTATTAGCAAGATCTTACAAATTCATGAACATGTATATTCTGGTTGGTAATAATATCTTGGACAGAATGACCAAGAGAGGCAGTGCTGAATATTGAGTATGAATTTAATATGAAGCACACTTACAGAATACTCGAATCCAGTGCACGTAGTAAGAAATGGTATAGCAAAGTCTATCTCTCCATTTATACCTACTATTGATTTCTACAAATCGGTCTCTCACTCTCCCGTTGGTTGTGGACGATTTCGATTTTACTGGCGGGTTAAGAGATATTTGTAAAGATTAGTTGTAGAAAACATTTCAAGATTGAGATCACAAGGGAAATAGTTATTATTATATAATTGTACTATAAATAACTATACCTGAGTAAATAATTAATATTTAATGGTGTATGTTATATCAATTTGACAAGGACAATAAAAATGATGTTCCCAACTCTGGTCATTATAAGTAAAATTGAGTATTTTTGTATTTTGACACAATCGGGTATCGGAAACATGGTTTAATTACTAAGAAGTGTAGATGTTAATTATCTTTGGATTTTAAACCACTCTCGATGAATAATTAATAAATTAACTAAAAAAAAATAACTCGAATCGAACCCATGACCCCTCGATTACGAGTCAAATATGTAGACTACTAGTCAACCTGTTTGAATTAGTATTGACTGTTGGTATGTTGTAAGACAGTTAAATAAAGAACATAAATACTTAGGGTTTTTATCAATACAATTAAATAATTTAATTTAGTAAATAATAATTCAAGAGTTTTTGTGTTTACGCCGTGGAAATCCATTTTTAATTTTAATAAATAAAATATAAAAATATATTATTGAGCACTGTTTAATCTCCACTATGTTAGGTTAAATACCGAACGTTTTCGCCTATACTTGTAGGCATCTTCAGGGAAACATCTTCAGTTGCAGTCAGGGAAGCATCTTCAGGGAAACATCTTAAGCATCTACAGTTTCCCCAGTTTCCCTGAAGATGCCTACAAGTATAGGCGAAAACGTTCGGTATTTAACCTTAAATAGTGGAGATTAAACAGTGCTCAATAATATATTTTTATATTTTATTTATTAAAATTTAATTTAGTGTACGATTATACTTGTCCACTGCTGAATATATGTTAGACGCTTTCATATTTCTCCTGGCATTCCCGTTCTGGGCTTTTCGCAAGAAGTCACCAGCGATTCTTTTAAAGTAATCATACTATCCATCGTGTAGGAGATGATCTTCTGCTTTTCTTCGTCACGCTTTGTTCTTCTATCTAAAGATATTATTTCATTTCCCTTTATTTTAACATTCATTTTAACCTTAGTGAAAACATCTCACTACATTTTATACGCAGCTAAAGTTAGTAAGTAAGTGGATTTTTCTTATTTTATTTATAAGTTGTCACTGTACCTACGCTGCACGTGAATTCATCTCGGTTATCTGATAAACTGCCATGATAAAGTTACCCAATTACATTCAAAATAGCTTGTAATTTAAAAGAAAAACAAAAATTGAATGTACTTAAGAGGTACCTACTGACTGCATAGGAATGAATGGAAAGAACGTTACGATAAAAAAACTCCTCGAATATTAGATAACGTATTTTTTTTAGTTTCAGTTCTATCTATTTTCAATTTGAATAAATGAAACTATAAACAAAATAGCGTTGTTTTAAGTTTTAAAATAAAGTTTTTCACAGTGACAATAGATGCTGGTGATGAGTATTTTAAACATGTGACAGCATGTGAATACGTCCATTTATTTTAATGTTTCGTATAATATGTTTTATCTCGCTGTATTTCAAATAGTTTACTGTTTATCCAGCTGTTTTTGTCCACTACTGAACACCAATTTCTCGTATATTTCTCCTACCATCTCTGTCTTCTACTTTTTGAAACAGTTTTATTAAAACCTTTTTGAACTTATGTTGTGTATTATAATTATGTGATATGTACAACGATAAGCAAGCCTGAGTCGATTCTTAAGCGTCAGCACACTTTAAACTCCCATTCTATCCGGCAATTGATGCTTATCTGTCTATGGTGATACCAATCATGAAACATATCATAATATATAAAGTAGATTACAATCTATTGGTCTGTAACAAGTTTGAATTTTCTTCTACATTCCCACCTATTTTCTGCTTGACTCTTTAATTCTACCTATATGCCACAGTTCATTTCCTTTCTCACTTGATGCATGTAGGGGTCTCTTGGTTAGCTCCTACCATTTTAGTCTTCAGTCTTACCCACCGAGATGGTGATGAGCAGATTTGGGTGCCTGAAGTTTTGGTCAATCCAGGTAGGTCGTTTTTAGCTGATATTTTCAAGAATATTATAATGCACAAAGATTTTATTCACTCAAAAAAACAGACATCCGAAAATCATATGGACTTAATTCTCAAAGCGAAAAAGAAGTTAACGTTCTTGTATCAGTAATCACATGAATATGGATAAAGCGGTGAAGAAATGCAAGAACAGACTCCGCGATTCCTGTCAACCCCACTAAGAGTACTCGTAGAAGTATATATAAATAAAATCATTCAAAACGATGGCACACATTTTTATAAAGCAAGGTTACGTAACGTGGATAAAGTAAAGGTTGATAAAATTTTGAAAAAACAGTTTGAAAAAACGATCGGGTACTGAACATTGTGAGTCTCTTCTGACTAATCTCAAAATACCAATCATCTTATTTTCTGGACGAAAAGAAATTATGAGTTTATTCTACTTAAACTGTTATTCTTTGAGGATCCAGATGGATGGTTAGGAGAGTAAAATGCTGAATAAAATGTACAGGAGAGTATGCATGAGAAACTACGCGAATGTGATGGATGGAAGAAGCGTAAGAAAGGACAGGAGAAACACAGTGGCCCTCGTTCCTTTGTGCCTACACCGCAAGAAAGTGGCGGACGTGATAGGATTCATACTATGTGAAAAACATTAATACATTTTTATATACCTACATACTTACGTTTTTTTATTTCGATTTATTTGACCAAATGTAAGAATAAAAAAAGTAAGAATATAGAGCGCTGTTTTAAACTCTTAATAATATTTTGCAAAGTTGTGTGATGATTTGAAATACCGTTGATGGTCTTAATAAAGAGAACTAAAGAAGTTATAAAGGATGAAATATTGCTTAAAAGTTTGAAAACTCCGATAAAGATTCAACATTATTTAAATTCATTAAGGTTTTCATACGAGTTTCTTTCTATCTCTCTTTCTCTCTCCCCACGTAGCAGTAGAGTAGTAGAAGTATCTACCTATGTACTATTATTGTTATTGGAATACTTTGAATACTTTTCAAATGATTATTTTTAAAATGAGAAGTTTTATCTTTAATAAATGTATAGTTTTACAATCGGTTCTTTGCTTCTGAGAGGAATTATACACATATTTATAATCAAAAAAACAATTTTATAATTTATAAATTAAATAAAAATTTGTAAATGTAACACACGGACCTTTTATATGTGACTTAGAAAAGACAACGTCACCTTATTTGGTGATTTTCTAGACGGAACATGAACCCACGACTCATCCCTTTCGCGTGGTGTGTTTTGTCTAATTAAACTACCAGGAGACATACCGAAGGTTTCGAAATTCTCTCTTTTGAACCATATGAAGTGAAATAAAAATGTGACATCATAATTATTAAAATAACGCCATATTCTACTGGGACCATTAAAACTTTCAACCAATGCGATCCCAGAAAAAACAAATATTTACAAAAGTTGGATAAATTCATAATAGTTGTTTCATCGCAGTTTCAGGTGCTTACTTATTTTTTGAACACACATATATGGAATGCATTCTTCTTCTTCTTCTTCAAGTGCCTTGTCGGGTCCCCCCAACGCTGGCGATCACCTCGGCGAACTTGTCCCTGTCCTGCGCTGCTCGGAACAGCTCTTCCACACTTCGGATGCCGGTCCACTCCCTTATGTTTCGCAGCCAGGACATCTGTCTCCTACCGGGACCTTGGCGTCCCTCAATTTTCCCCTTCAATATCAGTTGGAGAAGGTGGTATTTTTCTCCACGCAGAACATGCCCCAGATGTGAAACCTTCCGAACCTTGATGATTGATAACAGCTCCCTGTCAACTCTAGCTCGCCTCAGGACTTCGGTATTAGTAACCATGTCGGTCCAGGGAATGCATTAAAATTATTAAATTCGGAATATCAATAGTAGGTTATTAAAGATTGTCACTTGTTTTTTTTTCATTAATGTTGTTGTTGCAAAATTTTTCATAGAGAGTACAAATTCATTAGAAGATACAGTCCACAATTCATTATTACACTTTGTCCAAATTCCCATAATATAGAAGGCTCCAAACACATTGGTGTATCATTAAAGAGCTGACCTGTATACCTCATAGGACGATCATAGAAGATAATCCAATAGTGTTTCCATTTTTCTTACAAATTCAACGTACGTTATGTGAAATATTATTAAACAATCGAATTGCCTTGAAGCAAAAGGAGTGGTTACATGAAAAAATCATTGTATATTGATAATCTCGTCGTCACTTCATATCATAATTTTTATCATATGTGTACTAATTTTAGGTATATGCATAACTGACTGCTGTATTTATCTACTGACTACTGATATTATAATTATTATACATGTATTAATGTTTATATTTTTATTTAGAACCGTAGTAATTTGTATCTATTTAAAATTATTTGGTAGTACGTTATTTTTATATTGTTTTCCTTATCTGATTTGCATTGTTTTGACTTTGTTTTTTATTATTATATTTTTAAAGGCTGATTCAGCCGTTTATTGCATAAATAAACAAATAAATTGGTTTATTTATTTTGCACTAAACCAAAACGTATAAGAACAACACATAGATAAAATATTATGTAACATTGCAACTTTAATAGAGTTTACGTAGTCAATATCTGAAAACTATTTCGCCTTCAAATGTAGGTATGTAATGTTTTCCTTGCATAAAGATAGAGTAAACTTATTCATGCTAATCTGATGAATAGTGTCACTCGTAATATAGTTTTACGTTGTTTGTATGCACAAGTTTAATAGAAAAGATGTCATGCAACACATGTAATGTACACTGTCACACTCTGTTTTCATTGTGTAAAATCGATTCTCTATAGACTCCTATGCTTACATACATAATACGTTTTTAGCATCATCAATATGTGTATAGTTTCTTATGTGTGTCCTTCTGTTTTATTAAAATTTAACAACATCTGTACATTGATGATTGAAAATATCGATAAATCATCCTTCATGTTCAGTTCTCAAATGACAATATTATATATTTCACAAGAAAATCTTTTTTTCCTAAAAGGTTAATGAAATCTTAACAAAATAGTGAATTATATTTACATTCTTTGTGATATTCATGTCAACTTTGATTAACTAAAAAATCAATGTGCTAAGCTTAAGGGTATACACGGAAATTTATTATTTTTTTAGGTACAGTACATTAAATATGCAGTTTTTTCAATGGTATTTATTTTCAGAATACCTAACAATGATTTGAAAACTTAATCTATTTTTTGTAAGTCGGTTGTTTGGTTGACAATATAAAATTCTTTTAAGCATATAAAATATTGTTTGTATCTCAAATAGCTGCAGTTTTCCGTGCAGTTGGCAAAAATAATGATCCCATATGAACAAAACTGTACGACACAAGTTAATCCTTTATATTAGAACGGTTGACCGGAGTGTAACGCGTCTGTAACAGTGAAACTTATATTACTTTTAAACTGTCTCATTCGGAGGAGGTATTCTCGTATAAAGAATACTCTTACAACCAGAATGAACACAATATAAAGAAGGATTAAGATAAAAGACAATATAACAATATACCTAACAAAATACAAAGACAATAACATGGAGTAATGAACACCTGTAGTTCCACCTAAGATAAAGGATAGTAGAAGGTAGATGCAATTTGAAAATCAATAAAAACAAGAGTTATTACTTTTTATGATTCTCTTTTTATGCAAGAGGATTTCCCATAAAAAAAAACATATTACTTATATAATAGTAATATGAAAGATTTGTATTTGGAATCGTTTAATGACCCGTGATCTACTCAAGGGCGCCGTGACTTCTCCTGAACAACATTGTTTTCAGCTTGTACCTGAATGTGGCAGTAGGTTGGTTCTGTTTTCTATATAGTACTAATTATACTATATTATAATATTATAAAATTTCTAATAAAATAGGACGTATATTATGTATTTTGAATCTTTAAAGAATACCGAACAAAAACCATCATGAAATTAAACTCGTGAATTCTTCAACATGTTTACTATAGATGTTACTTCAGTATATTTTTTTCGAGGAAGTAAAATAAATAAAGAATTGGAAGAATGAATTCTGTATGGACTATTCTAAAAATAAAAGATATTTCACATTGATTGTCAATTCATAAATTCTGTGTGTATATTAATTGTTTACATATTTTGAATGCAAATTTCATAAAAATATAATCATATTTCAATGTTTTGTACTCACACATTGTTCTAAATGCAAATTATTGCCTAAAATAATCATTTTTGGATATAATTTTGCTAAAAGAACGATAAGGGTAGGTAATAATTGTGGCCCTTTTGAATACTGTTACACCTTTACATAAAAGTGGACATTAAAGTTACCAAGTTTTAAAATGTTGTACTTTCATTATTCAAATAGCCCATTTAGGTAGTAATATTTTTTTACGTAGAATCACCTTAACGTTTAATGAGTCCAATACTCGATGAACTTTGTTTTAAAATTTGAATCTACAAAAATAATTTCAAATGTTTGCTGATAACTTACCTACTAGTAAGTAACAAATCAAGATTTTTTAAATTAATCTACCAATAATTTCTATACTATTCTTTTATCAATTCTTAGGTACTCTTATGAAAACATAGAATCAAACTATTGAATAGTATGTTGTTAAGAACATTTAATTAGTTTGACTCTTTTATTTCCTAATTAATTTTAAACCATTTATTACAACACTATTTCAAATTGTTTTTATCATTATTTTCTGCAAACTCAATTCTTTTTTAAAGTTTTCAACATATTTTCATTGTATGACACAAGTTTGATGTTTTCGAATCATATTTTTATTTTGAAAACGTACGCATTAAATATTGTAATTGTTTATAGTTTGAACAAAAACTGTACACTTGATTAAAAATAGAATATTATTGAAATGATGTGAACGTGTCTGGAGTTTGGTGGTGGAATTAAAATAGTAAACCTGAAGCATCCAAAGAATTCCTATCGTATTCTTTATATCCCTGCTGACCAACTTTCAATTAACACACTAAGAATATAAAGGGAAACGATGCCCACGACGCCAATAAAAAGCTTGCATCGGAGGCGGTATTGCTTGAGGTGTTCACCCGCTTGAAACGTAACGACACCGGGGGGACCGCTTGCGATCCGGCTGGAAAAAAGGATAAGCCCGCTTGATATAATCAACCAAATATCTTTTATTAACAACACAATGTTTTACAAAAACCTAAGATCGATCTCAATCTTATTCTAAGGGAAAAAAACTTCAACAACATTACCTCAAACAATTGATTTGGGAATTATTCAGTCGAATTGTTATTGAAAGTATCTACATATTGTAAAGAGAATAGGTGAATAGTCACATTACAGTTTTTTCCTTAGCAAACCTCGTAGAGTTTAATATACATAGTTTAGCACTTAATGATTTTTTTGCTTTGACTATAGAAATAAATTTTAAATGAATAGCTTCGACCAAGTGACGCGTGATTTGAAATTAATTATGTTTAATTTTTAAAACATATTATTTAATATTTAGACAATTATAAACGAAATTAATACAATGCAATAGTTTAACATAAATCGCAATGAATTCTTTATTTACATTATATTAAATATTAGCACTGGATAAAAGTTAATAGACATTTATTGAAAACTAATGCCTTTTATATTTTAGTACGTATTAATAGTATAGAAGGCTATAAAAATAAACAGTTTGTTTCATTAAAGTACCTTTCAAAATGTTAAGAGGAATATTTGGATCTAGACATAAATAAAAAGCAAAATCGATGAACACAATGGACATGAAACAGAATATGTTTTCAATAAAACCATAGACGAACAAACGTGTGAACTGACGAGGAAGTAATCCAAATTGAAATTAATAGAAAAAAAAATAACGAACAGGAATGTTTACAGATTCAGTGCAACAGACATTAACACCGATATTTCAAACATTGACTTGTTCACTTTTATCTCTTTTGTTAAATTTTCACGTAGTTGTTTTCTATTTAATTCAACATACAATCCATTGTCCTGAAATTTCATATGAAAACATATAAGTGTTCTTTGCATAAAGTTCTTTGTGTAGAGTATTAGGTGTTTAAACGTGTGGCAATTAGAATACACTCTTAACTAACATGACAACCAACATAATAGTAAATGGGTATTCATAGATACATATACCTACATATAACTACATCCCCACATAAACATTTTTGTCCACTTATGTAGGTATGTTTATATCCACATCTTTTATAGACGTGCTTATATAGTTTGCAATAAGAAAATCAATGCTTTCTTTGAAAAATCACACGAATTTAGAGTGTTTCTAGATATAACCGATTTCAAGAAAAACAATTACAGTAAAAATGTTTTTTGTAGTTTGAAATACAATAAAAACCTTGTGGGCTTAGTGTTATATAGCAAATTGTGAAATCGTGGATACAAGTTGAGTGGGATATTGCATTGTTTAAATTATTTCTATTCAAATGTATATTCAAATATTTGAAATTAATTCATTAATTTCAAATATAAGGTTTTTTTGTTGATCATATATGTACGCATGGATAGATTTTTGTGAACAGTGAATAGGACCAAATGTATATAAAATGTAAACGTCTCATTTTCCATATTATACTACCATAACATTTCACTGTTATAAATTGTTTGTTTGTAAACATGTTATCTGAGAGTATAAATTTAGTGAATATTAATTAATTAAATATTGCAAATGCAATAAATCAAAACACTTCAGAATTTTTTTGTCATATATTTGCAGATTGAAAAAAAAAAAATATATATATATATATATAACACATTTGATAAAACTGTAAAAAGATATCAACTGTGAAAAATAATGATCCTTTATTAAGTGCCGAACCTTACATTATTTTAACTGTTTTATTTTATGATTATGTTTCAATTACTATCAAACCCAGACGTCAATATATCTTAACGTCCAATAAGGGTCACCTACGTTTTTTATGGTCGAGTTGACATTGGGAAAAGGAAAACGAAAAAATATTAATCATTTTCATATATTTTTCAATATAAATTTTATAAACCAATCATTTATGAAATAATATGTACAAATGAGGACTTGTCCTCATGAGGTACAAAATCTATTTGTATGTATTATTAATGATGACAAATAATATCGTCTTTACATTTTCATAACAACACAGTTGTACATGCTTAACACAATCATCAAAATATCTACCACACTAGCCATAGGGCTGTGTTGTGGCAGAAATACCAATAAATTATTGAAGTTAGCAAAAAAAAAAACTGAGAATAAATCAATAAAAACTACTAGTCAAACAAAATCAATAATTTACAAACATGTCTCAATAATACTGTCAATTATAAAAATAAACACACAATGTATGTTTAATTTGACTACTGTGGTATTGTATATAACTGTATGAAACAAATAAATAACGAGTTTGTCGGTAGCCTGGAGGTAGAGTCTCGGCCTTGTGAACAAGGGGTCCGGGGTTCGATCCCAGGTGCCGGCAAATTCCCCTTTCACGACACAAGCTTTTAGCTTACTGTGAAAGGTGTATAAGGTTGTATTTGGGTTTTTTACAAAACCCAGATATATCATAAAAAAAAAAAAAATATAGGTAAGTGGTAAATATAAAAAAGATATTTTACTCAAGTACTTGGCCTAGTTGATTAGATAATATCCCCTATTCTATAATATTATTGATTCGAAATAAAACAAGAACGTTCCGAAATTTAATAATTAAGGACACTTAAGGTAACTTGAACTAAAATTCGTATTTTATATGATACATAATATATTATATAAAGTTTATAGAATACCAATACCAATGTAATTGCACACTAACAATGAAATAGAAGCGGGGGTAATGTGTAGTAGGTCTGTGTCCTAAGATGGACTCAAAATAACTAAAGAAGAAGAAATTTAAAATTGATTAAATGATTAAAGACTGAATATTTTGAAATTCATGATCTTTTGTCAATTTACTATTGGTCCCTTTTTCAAAAAATTCTATGTGAAAATACTCAAAAACTTACAAACTCACTGAAACGAGAAGATTTTGAAATACCGTAAAGGAGAATGCTAAAGATAACTATTTTTTTTTCATCATTTTTTTCCACGATTATGTTCGTTTAATCTAAAAAGCCCCCTTGGGGCAACTTTCTCGTGATATAATGAGCATTAATTATTTTCCGTAAGTGTATAAATGTGTCGTTATGGGGATTCCTAAATAATAATATGACTAGGGGTAGATTAATATGGCAGAGGTAAATAAAGACGACATGCTTTCAAAAAAATACATATAGGTACATACATACGAGTATATATGACAACGCTAGTAATACAACTGACATTGCCGAACTGTTCTAAATCAGTGTACCAGCATCTTTTTAGTTATATATAAACAATTATATTAATATGTGAATCTAACGAATCAATCAGTAATGATCTCATTTTTGTCCGAAATACTCGTAAGTAGAGCTTTCACCTCATATTATCTCCTGCGCAAAATCATTTGATCTTTTGATCGTGGAAGGGATGTTGGTTTTCAGCATGCATTTCGGATGAAAATTAGATCATGAATCATTCATAATATGTGATACTCCTCTTATTCAGAAATCGATGACTTGTCGGCTGTAAGGGACATGTGAGATCCAACTGCATATTCTGGCGACGGGCCGAACCTCGTACCATATGAAAAGGCATCAGCCCGGTCTCTACCCGAATGTATGCAGTGAAATGAAATAAAACCTTTTATGTATATGAATAACTTATAATCCAATTTTCATTTGAACTCGTTTTCTATTGTGTTTTATAAACATAATATTATAAATATACCAAAATTATGAAAATGACGATTTCTCGAATAAAAAACATTTCTACTTGTTATGTTATGGATCTGGATAGTTAATACACATACACATAATTATATTTTTTAAATGGCAGCCATTGTTCTAAAGTTATAATGTGCTTAAAACAATATTTGAAAGCCAGTAGTGATATCAGTCAACACATATTGTCGGAAAAAGTCTCTGTTTGTGAATAAACCAGACATATTAGTAGGAATAGAAGTAATTCTATGCCACACTGGAATAATTTTAGTGACACAGTCGGGCACAGTGCCTGTGAATAAAGTGTTACTTAACTAGAAATTGTAATAGTTATTTCATTTATAAAGGCACACAGAATAATTGCGTGATTCTGAGAATGAAGATCGCTTAATCTACCTTGTGCTCCCGAGAGAAACATGGAAGGGTTAAGAAGGAAAAGAGATTGTAGTCGGATTTAAAGGTGCTATAGTAATAATAAGAGCAATAATATTACTCACTCTTTTCCACTTCGTCTAAATCCTTTCGACTCCTCTAAGGAAATAAAAGTTCTTATCTAATATCAGTAGTCACGTTGCAATAAAGTAATGGTTTTCTATGTAATCTCTTTGTTCTTTCTACTCGAATACTTAATCGCGTATTTTCAGACGTTACAGACGAAGTTTTTGTGTTTTTTTTCTTGATTGCTGTTGGCGCTGAATATCAACGCTACCTAACATGTATATATATATTTTTTTCAATCCTATAGAATAGACTGCAACTGTAAATAAAAACATTAATATCATGAAGTACATGAATTTAAAGTTTCTGCGTTAGTATTTATTTATTTATTTATTTATTAATCAGAGACACAAACAGAAAGTTGACAAAATACACACAAAAAAAAAAAAAACTAATTGTCTAAGAACATATTAAAATAATTAGTAAAAATATATTTAGTAAGATTATTTTATGTTTCACAAACGTGTATACAACTTGTATCATGAAGACGTATTATTTATTGTTTTATACTCTGCCCTGATTTTGTCAATTCACTGGTGAAAGCACTAAGCATTTTTATAGATTTGCCACCCACCCTGTATGTCTTAATTTTTGTTGGCACGAAGAAGACAGCTTGCGTGTTTATTACATGCAACTAATCTGCTGACTACCCTACGTGCGAGACACGCCGTGATGGTATAGAGAGAGTAGGTACGGAGAGATCGTAAAATAAAAAGTTAAATATCTAATTGATTGCAAAATTAGGACGGTAATACCACATAGCAATCATACATTTCTATAAATTTAGCATATCGTCAATTATGTAGAATGATTAATCAACTAAATAGATTTTACCATTCTCTGAAATATCAACACATCATTACCTACATTTTATTGTATCTTGTATTCTTATTATGAACATCTTCATTGAGTGGTTTGTTATCTAAATGTGTCTGTGCATAACATATAAATTTTTAGATACAAAGTGATGTCATGGTTAGGATTCTTTACTTTTTGCATGCAGCTCTGCAATATTTGCTATATTGCATGCAGAACTGGTCCATACATTCTTCTTAAAACTTTTCTTTTGAATGTATCCAGCATTATTTCATCCTTCCTTGCCATTAATGTTTGCGTCTCACATCCATATTATGCCAAAACAGTGCTTACGGTAGTCTTGTATATGCTTATTTTGGTTTACCTGTAAACGCTACGTGACGTAACACTGCCAACAAAGAGAAGTATTTTTTGTTGGCTGCTGTGATTCTCCTTCTGATAACTTCTGCATCTTTATTATTCTCTGTTTGACTGGAGTCTAGATAGGTGAACTGATCGACCACTTCAAATGAATAATTATCCTTGAAGAAGTTTACTCCTTTGAATGCCTCTTTAGTATTATTCTCAAAAAGGTCGTGTTCCATTTTTGACAGTTGGTACAACATTCAAAAAAAAAAACTTTCCCCTTATTTACATATTTGTTACTCTTCTTGCTTATTCACAGGTCTGTCTTTTATTTTTGGTTTGCCTTTCCAAGTACTTTGAGGATGGAAGAGTAACTAGGATTTGAAATTTTATTATAAGAGTTATGTGTACAAATCTGAATGGTTATTTTTTTTATAACTTTTTCATTTTATAATATTAAGAGATCAAATACCAGCAAAATCCCCACTGGGTGCACATCATAACGCGAAGCAAATATTAATAAAAGGAAAAAGCTTTCTTTTGATATTCTAACGACCATTTTGTGGATTGAAAAAGGATATTACAATGAAAAATGATAAGACGGTCACAAAATTGTCTCCTAAATAATGATCAATTTCCACATTATTTTATTTTATGTGACCATAACTGCAACATTTGAAACACAGACAAAAGCATCGCAATATCAATACCTACTCAAAATGTATGTAATAATTTTACCAATACACTACTGAATTTGATACTAGAACAGTATCGAATGATTTTTTTTTATAATATCGTTTGTTTTTATTTCCAACAAATGAGAAAAATTATATAACGACCTTAAAATTCAAAAGAGAGAGACTCTCCTTTAAAAACCTATAGCACCTAGAAGAAAATGTCTATTTTCAACAACAATAATAATAATAATAATAGGCGAGAAATAAAATTTATAAAATAAAGTCGTACTCTCAAACTCGGATATCCATAATATAATACAAAGCTTTGTATACATAGAGACTACTAAAAATCCGTAAATAGCGTTTTTCTGTCTATTTCCCAACAACAATACCTAATAATAATAATAATTGAGAAATAAAATTTATAAAATAAAGTCGTAGTCAACTCTCAAACTCGGATATCCATAATATAATACAAAAGCTTTGTATACATACAGACTACTAAAAAGTCGTAAACGGCGTTTTTCTGTCTATTTTCCAACAACAATAATAACAATAATACCTAGTCGAGAAATAAAATTTATAAAATAAAGTCGTACTCTCAAACTCGGATATCCATAATATAATACAAAAGCTTTGTATACATAGAGACTACTAAAAAGTCGTAAACGGCGTTTTTCTGTCTATTTCTCAACAACAATAATAATAATAATAATCGAGAAATAAAATGGAATAAAATAAAAACACCACCCAATAATTTCGAAGCAATGAAACAAACTCATAAAAATGCAATATAAATTTACTCGAAAGAATAAGATGAAAATGAAAAAGTACAGTGGCACAGTAAATATAAAACTCTTTAACCGTTTCTTTTTTCATAATATTATACTACGAGCATGAAAAGGAACAGCGTTTATTGAAATGCGTTTTCATAAACTGGTTGTGGAAAGGAGGTACTGTATGACAATAAAATCTTTTTTATTATACGCCTACAACTCCTTTAAAAAAGGATTTAACCAACATAAGTAATGGAAGTCACATTTTTATTCACACCAAAGAAAGGAACATTATTATTATTATTATTACCGAGTATTATACGTACTTCGAATTGCCAAAAACTCTTCTTTTTCCATTTTATGAATGTGTGCGGAACACTGGTATGGAGGTATTTTTATTGTGTGTTTATTTCAAAGTATTTAATTTTTTATCATGCTTGTTGAGCTCTCTTAAATGTCATTCATTCTCTATCATTTAAGACTTTCATTGATTTAGAGTAGGGATGCACAGACTTACAGGGAACAGAGGCCATTTATGAAGATTATGAGACAAGGACGGGCCGCTGCAAGAAAATTATCACTAAAAATTAGAAATTTCTTAATTTTTGCAAATGACAAATAGCTAAATCCCTAATATGATATTGGGTGGAATGCCAATAAATAAATTAAAATAAAAATGACAAATGCTCAAACATTGTAATCATTGCAATGTTTTATTATTTTGATGCATGACATTGTATTAACCCAACATTTTTTTTTTATATTTGGCTCCACATTACTTGTCGCTTCATATAGAATGAACAATATTCTATAGTATGCAGGTAATACAATAGAACTATTCATCAAGGCCTACGGTACTCCATATTATAAACATCTACATAATACTATGCATACTGGTATATTATGTGCAATACCGTACTTGCAGTTTACATAAATATCTCCACGTATAATGACGTATGCCTGCAAGTAGGCACAGTATGTTGTCTACCATTTCACAGTTTAATGCGTTCTGAAATAATATAAAAAATAAATACTTTATGATAATAACAACCAATTTTTGCATTTGAGATGGTTGGCAAGCTTATGGTAGAACTTAGAACTTTCTACAGGAAGATCCCAAATTCGATTCCACTCGCTTCTGACCTGCCTTCCACCTTCATTCATTACACAAGCATATTGCTTACAGTGACAATGTCTGGGGTGTATTTAGTTTTATTTCATGTATTATAATTATTATTAGTATTATGTATCAGTTCATTTCCAATATTCTTTTTATCAAAGAACATCACAGTTCAACACGAATCGTATGGGCCCCAATTATTGTGGTAGATACTCTTAGAACGAGTATGAAACTAATGTCTGATTCTTGTGTTGTTGTATCTCGTACTTGCCGGTAAATAAATGACCCAAGAGGTGGAGAGAAGTCACTCAAAGACGACATTGAAAAAGGTCAGTCTTCCTGAGAGATTTAAACACAGATAAATCAACGTTGGGTAGACAAGGATCATACTCCTTGCAAATACACAAGTCGAATGCTACGGTCCATTTTATTTTTCTTAGATATGTAGACATCAGTATTATAATTTGTAAGAAACCTCCTGTCATCCAAAATCTAGAGCTCCTCAATTATATTACTAATAATAAAATTATCGTATTGGTTATAATAATCCAGTTATTTTGTACATAGGTTAGTTAATATTTTATGGTTAATTCGAGTCTTTGATGATCAAGTCGCCAAAATTTCGTTCGATTTTTTTCGATAGTATTACTAACACGGCCAAATTCTGAAATACGCACGATGATATGACTTTGAAAAAATAATATATACACTGATCCATAGATATTTTAATTTAAAAAACTAATTTTGCTGATAAAAATGTTGTGTTATATTTTAATACTCCAACTGCCTTAATCAGAATAAAAAACAAAGGCAACATTTGTCCAATCGTAATACTTGATTGAAAAAACTACACAAGGACGATGCATTAATAACAACTTAGAACAAAAGTTACTAATCAGCAAATCTATTCAATGACAAAAACAATTGTGCGAAATGATAAACCGAATCAAAATGACAATCGCATTATTTCGACATAACATTTTTTCGCTTCCATCTGGATTCTATGTACCTACTTTATGTGGGAAAAACTTTTCATTTCAGGCTTTTAAAAGCTTCTGTATGAGATCTCTTTGTCACAAGCGTGAAGAAGGATTGAAAAAGTTTTTTTTCACAATGTCATGTTTTTAATAGTAGAAAGAATCACGAGGTTTAATAAAGGATGAACTCTTCCCAAACATTTTGAATCAGAATTATAAATCAAAAAAATAATTTCTTAATTATCTTTAGTCGAAACTTCTATGTTTCATTTATTTAATTATTGGTATTTATTTAAAAAAAAAAAGTATATAATTGACCCGTGTGTTTTTTTACATAAAATTTATGTTTATATCGCTAAAGTACCGAAAGAATTCTTTCTTAGTCTTATTTTTTTAATTTGTATAGACAATACACACAGACTGAGCTAGTCCCAAATTAAGAAATGAATCTTGTATCATGGGTACTAACGTGACAATACACACATATACACACATTGAATCATAATCGTCATTTAGTCGAGTTTGTTGTTTCCAACTAAGCGACGAACGGATGCGTCACTTAGTTGGAATACCTACGGATAGTGTGCCTATTTTCGTAATTCGTAAAAAAATCAAGGGCAAAATATTAGGTATTATATTTTTCATTAAAACCATAGATATGTCAAAATATTGGGTAATAATGTAAAGTTTAAACATGCATTATAATATTTATGAGTCGTTGCAAAGTGTTTATGAGATAAAGCAATGCTTTGTTTCCAATGAAGACGACGAGTAAGAATGTGAAAAGTAAGTAAGTTAAGAAATCATTCATGACAAGGTCTGCCACCTGCATCCGTTCGACGGAAGCGAGCATCTTGGAACAATTTTATCATTTTTATTTAGTCTTGATTTATTATTAGCTTCAAACTTAAACTTTTCATAAAAGCTCAAAAAGAAAGAACGTTGTACACAATAGCAAAAGCAATTAAAGAATCGTATTTTTATAGCTAACATAGAAAATAACAAAAATAATTTTATAAATGATAACGTTTAGACTTGAGACAAATATTTTGAGCGTTATGTTATGATTTGTCAAAATATAATAATCCCGGCTTCTGTCACGAGTGTGGTAATTAGTGAGTTAATTGCACGTAATGAATATACACATCATTCTGTCCATTTTAATCGTCAAAGAATATTGTACAGAATTGAAATTCAAAGAAAAAAATGGTAATGTGACTAACCAAATTTTCCGACCAAATAACTGGGTGCAAGGCTTGAAGAATTTCATTGTTATTTTAATGTAGGGGTCTTTTATGGCTTTGTCAGGTATATAGTACCTAGTCTTTAGTATACAGTCATCTAAATATTATAAGATTAGTTGAAAGGCATCGCATTTTAGAGATAATCTCGCCCTCTGTACATTGAATTGTTAAACTGATATTTTCAATGATAACTATTTTAATTTGTATTATTGTTAGCTCTATACAGTGAAGAATATAATAAATAAATAAATAAAGTGGAACAGCGTTAATATAATTTTTATTATTATTAATTTTGGAACAAGTTTTCTGAGATAATTAATATTGCGTAACTGTTTTGAGTATACCATATCAATAAATTGTTTTTATAAAAGATTATTAATAAAATTAAAACACTGTTTTCTTCCACAATCAGGATTGTTTTATGTTAAACTGTATTGCATTGCGTTGTTACTAATGATGACCGCATTGTTCTTGAAAACTTTATAACATATAAACAATCCTCGTAGTGTAATAAAACAGTGTTTTGATTTTATTAATAATCTTTTATAGTACATTTCCACAAAGTTACACTAGAAAATATAGAATGTTTATTTTTAAAAGATACTTATTCATGGTTGATTGAATATGACATCGAAGAATTGGAAATATCCAGATATCTAGGATATCAAAATATAAGGCTCAAAACCAGGATATCAAAATATTGTGCCTAAAATATCTGTGTTCAAAAATTTTCTAACTACTCTTAGAAAATAATATAATAATAAACTTATTTTGAATACTTTATTTTAAATGTAACATGTGACATATCTTATTAAAAAAAAAACAATTTTTTTTTTATTATATATAACATCAAAGAATTATAACAATTGTAATAAAATTATGATAAATAAAATCTAGAACGCCAACATTATTTGAGTTGATTCTCCCATGATGTTTTATGAAAATGTACAATCATGGGAGATCACTAAAGGAGGTGTAGGGAAAAAAACCTTCTATCTTGGTGGATGATAGTAAGACAGCCTTCTACAACTACATGGCATATTTTGACCATGTCATCTACTCCCAGTTTTCAAAGACTGTTCGTTGATAGATTCTTAGGTGTTAAACCATTCATAGACAACACTTCATTTACAATACTTGTAGTTGGTGCTCTCCACATATCATTAATATTGACAATAAGGCGATTCTAACTGAAATCATTACTGCTGAAGGCCAATGCGATCTCAGAGAATAGCATACAGAGAAGCCATCAATTTGCAATACAGAACTTTAGAAAATTAACTAAACGATATATACATATCAACTGTGTACTTACTCAATCTGGAAAGCTTGAAAGCATCAGCCGTGTTGATCAAATCAACGTATGCTTGCAGTTCAAAACGTCTATTGGATACGTTTTGATTATGGGTTTGCATTGCAAACTTGAAAGCAGATTGCACTTCATCTGTTCCCCGCTCAAATATTGCACCTGAAACAATAAAAATATATATACATGAAATGCATTCTCGTTATATAAATTCTTTTGACTACAAAGCATCAATCATTTTGTTTTTACTCTTTGTACTTACGAAATTATCAAAAACGGCACTAATTAAAACATGCCGATAATTCAATCATAGCGCAATGAATGTAAAAATAAATGTAAATTGTATGTATAGTTCTCGATTTTTATTGTTTGTTGACTAATAAAAATATTACGTACTTCTCCGATGATAGTTCACAAGTGCAAAAATCAATCTTTAAAATAAAAATAAATATATCTGCGTTTATTTTATTTTAATAATAGTTAAGTAAATATTCAAAATAACTTCGTTCAAATATTCGCAACAAGAAGTATGTATGTTTGTATGTAGTAATGCGGTAGACCGCAAACAAAAAGAGAAAAGATCCGGTATAAAGAAAAATACAGTCAAACAATTTCCTTTTATCGTATTATGAAATGTATTAGGTATGTAAGATGATAAAATCTCCCCGCGCTTTGCTTCTCTTTGGATGATGTTTTTTTTATGTAGGTATGTATATATAAGGATTTTTTTAATATTTTATATTTATGTTTTATAAACTAGAAATTATTTATTAATATTAGTGGCTTTCACAATATGATAATTTCGCGACATGATTAATAGAAACGAGTTTTCTTACTTTGTTTTTGAATTATCACTATTAATTTTAATTTTGCAATCGGTTTCGACACGTTAGTGTCATTGACGTGTCGAATCCGGTCGCAAAAAAATTATTGTGGTAATTTAAAGACAAAGTATAAAAACTTGTTTCTATAGAATTAATTTAAAAAATTTGTTGTTATATATTTTCCGCATTGCTTTAAATTTTGTATGTTTTTATTGACAAATAGATATAAATAATCATTACCAGAAGAATGAGCGGATGCAAAAAGAGTGTTGTGGACAGAATGCGCATGAATAAGCTACGGTGGTCTGGACATTTTGAGTGAATGAACTAGGTAAAAATGACTAAATGAGTTCATCGGTAGCCTGACGGTAGAGTCACGGCCTCATGCACATGAGGTTGGCGGTTCGATCCCAGGTGCCGGCAAGCTCCCCTTTCACGACACAAGCTTTGAGCTTTCTGTGAAAGGTGTACAAAGTTGTATTTGGGTTTATGACAAAACCCCAGATAGTGTGTTGAGTAAAAAGAACCGACGTGCGTGCATGAGAAATTGTATGAATGTGGAGCAAGCTAAGGGAAGTGTGTAAGGAGGATAGATCTATATGGCGTTCCGTTCTCTCTGCCTACCCCACTTGGAACACGGCGAGAGGGTTTACCCTATAGTATAGTATAAATATTACCATTATTAAACATGTACAAAATATGCGACGCATTTCAATAGGATTTAAAAAAAATTCTTTCATTTTATTTTCATGGCAAAGCATACAATATCGAGATTAACAATATGTAAAAATAATTTTGAAAATTAATTTAAAATTGTGTTAACTAAATTCTACCATCAGCATAAGAAACAGAAGATCATAAGAAATCAACAGTATTGTGATTTAACAACTAGTATTAGGTATGTAGGTACACAATTTTTTTTTAGGTACTCTTTGTACAGTAGTTTTGAAAAGACTTTTTATTTGGTCTTGATAAAAACCGGTCCTTGATGAAAATGCCGAACGTTAATTGACAATTGAAATTTCATTTAAACAAAGCATCAAATGATTAAAATTCCTTTGGAAAAAATCATGATAAGTGTTCTTGAATATTGCACTTTCAATAAAACCCTATTCGCAAGCATCGGGCCACTTTTTTCTGAATAAGTTATATGATACGACAACAGAGCGTTAGAAATGTGGAAAGGGGTGATTCAATTAGATCAAAGTGGTCTATATCGACCCCTAGGGGTCTATGACAACCTGCACTGAGAAAAGGTACATCTCCAAATTCAATTGATATTTCACAATAAATTGTTTTGCTCGCCTTACCATTGATATAATATGACATAAAGATCAAATTCAACATTACGTAACATTAAATCATTTTGCGTTTACCGATAATTATACTTCCCAACGATATGTTCGGCACTTACCAATCTTTTAGTTACCCAAACATCCGTGTATGGCGCTAGTTGGTTTAAAATCATAGTCAGGTTAGTACATATGGCTTGTGAAATTGCCACACGCATAAAAATACATTATGATTGACGAAACGTATTTCAATAGTACAATATTGTTTTATTTATTTGTAGTATTTTCGTTATTATACAAATAACTAAATACTTATTTATTGTAATTTAATATAATGAATACATTAGAATGGTTGTAAAATGTGTTATATCAATATAAGTGGAAATATTTTGATAAAAAAAAAACAGTACTTTGGTCATTATTAATTACTCTAATGGCAACACTAGTATTCGATGTCATTCATTGGTTTCCCGTTGTGTTTTGTTGATTTCTGTCAAGCCGTTTTCGTATTTCGATGTTTTTTTTTAGTGGATTGAGGATTATTGTAAAAACATTTACTCACATTTAAATCAAGATCCCTCATAATATTGCATTATGGCACGAAAAAATCATCTGTCATGGGAATGCAAGGTAAACCTTTGTAATTTCTTCTTATTTACTTTTATTTTTATATGATTTTAAGCATCAATGGTTTTGATATAATTATGTTTTTACTTTACAGATGAAACGCAATGTGGAAAATAACGTGGAATTACAGAATGAAAGTCTACCATCAAGTAACCATTTGGTGAGTAACATTGAACTAACCTTGAGTGCTTGTGGATGGACTAATAAGGTTATTATTTAATTAAATGAATATTTTTTGCTTCACAGATTACAGAATGTAATGTTAAAAACCATGTGATGAAATGAAAGTGAACCTTCAACCATGAATTTGGTATGTAATATTGAACTAAAATTGATTTTGTTTGTGAATGAACAACTTTATTAGTTATCATTTGGTTCAATAAATCATTTTTGTACTTTTAGACTGTGGAGGAAACAAACGAGGTTGTGATTGAGTATATACATTGAAGGAGACCCACTGTCCTCCTGGATAGTTCAGAAATCTGGGGACTTATCCGATTAAATTTCTACACTAACAAATTTCTCCACACAAGAGGTGCCATGATGGGCAGCCTGAAGAACCGGCCGGCAAAAACCCCCACGTGCAGAATCTTTTGACTTGACTACACTCCTTTGATGTCCCTCTAGCTGAGAGAAGCATATACATACATAAAATATGTTACGAGCAAAAGCATTTCCAGCTCAACAAATAATGAATCTTTATAAAGTCCAGTCCATGATGAGTTGGTATGAGATGTTTAATTTGCAATAATTGTTTTATCTACAAGCCAAATTTGAGTTTTTATTGACGATTAACTAAAATTTGTACTTTACAGAATGTTGCAGAACATCAACAAATTGGTGAAGCTGTTGCACTAGATTTGGTTTGTATACTTCAAATTCTGTTATTTTAATTTCTATTTTTTCGGGTTCAAAAATAACTTTTAGTTATATATTTTACTTTTACAGAAAAAAGGTCAAATGGAATTATCAAAAGGCTAGAAGAAAACAAATTAGTAGAATTGGGGCATTCATACTCAAACAGAAAGGGTCAACTATCAGCGTGAAAAATTTTTGTTCCCATAGAAAAATGTTGCAGAGAAATTATACCAAAATAAAATAACTCCCGTAGAGCAACAAAGTGGTATGATTAGAATTTGTATTTTTTTTATTTATTTTGATATAATGAAAACAAAATTGTTTTTGGTTTTACTACGATTTATTTGTTAAATAAGTTACCAGGTTTCGTTCATGAGGTCATTGTCAAACTAAACTGTTGATTTGAATAAATTGTGATTTTAAGTTTGTTTGTAAATGATATAAATATAGCCTACTGTCTTCCTTAATCTTTACCAATAAAATGTCACATTATCTATATAATTTAATTGATTCTATAATCAATATAATTTAAATCATATACAACACAACCAACTGTTCTTTCTGAATTTCCCTCAATAATTTTTGCATTATATAAAACCTTTGCTCTAAGAATATATTGTTATACCTACCTACTAAGACATAGTATTTAAGTAACAACACGGCCTATAGTAAATTTAGTTTGACAATGCCCTCATAGGTCGAAACCTGGTAATTTATTTAACAAATAAATCGTAGTAAAACCAAGAACAAATTTGTTTTCATTATATCAATATAATGGAGTTTTACAAAATCAACGTCGACTCAATCAATTTATTTATTTTGTTAATACACTTAAATACAAACAAACAGCTATTACAGATTATATAGTATAACTTAAATATTGTATGGTTTGCAAGCCAGTGAAGTTTGTTAAATTATTTTACATCATATTATCAACACTATGTTCCAGCTAAGTTCCAACAACAAAAAGAAATAAAAACAAAATGCACTCGATTGCGCAGATCGAGGCAATAACAATGAAGGCAAAAAGAAAAACATTCAGTCGTGAAATGAATACGCTATTACAAAAAAAAAACACAAGCAATGACTGATGCTCAGGGGGGGGGGGGGATCAGTCCTCTCTGAATAAAAACTGGGGGAGGGGAACCTCACCACATTCAAGACAATCATCAACACCCTGAAGAGATCTAGAAATAGCACCTTTGAGTTTTGGCAATGATGATAAGTAAAATTCACAAACCACTCGTACCGGGTGGAATGCCTGTGAATAATAATAATAAGTAAAATTCAACATCCCTGAAGAAAGAGTTGTAATTTCTGGACGACCTTTGGAAGAATTCTATAATACTCGTATGATATATTTATTATGTCTTTATAAATTGTCCTTATTTTTATATTTTTTTAATTGAAATTTTTAATAAATTATTATATTACATAAGAATTTAAAAGAAAAAAATCATTTTTATTTCCTTGCTACTTTTTTTACTTATATATTAATCACAATGTTTATTTGTAAAATGTGAATAATTATTCTAATAATATTATTATTTTTGTTAGATTTTTTCAAATAATAATTATAGTGTTATTAGAAAAATAGATCACATTTTACAACTAATCGCGATTAATATTATTGGACTTTGACAGCTACAAGCAAGGTCATGTATAGGTACCTACGTAAGTATGACAAGTAATTCGATTGATTCTTACCAACGATTCGTTCGGCAGTCAACTTCAAGTTGATGACGTCACTGTGAAGAAGTTGTTGGTAAATGTACCAATGAATTGGTTGCGAAGTTAATAGATCTGTACTAGTGAATCGTTGTTACGAACTCTGGTCCTAATTTGATAGTACGTACCAATGATTCGTTGTGAAATTTCGTTAGTATTTTTCTCAGTGTGCAAGGGGTCTACGTCATCGAAAAAAAAAATGGGGGTCCATGAAATGAAAATGGGGGTCCACGATAGTGGATCTCAACACATACACTGATAATACCTATTTACATCATACTATCTTATAATATCAAGACATATACATTATTTATAAAAGTACCTATGAAGTATAAAAAATATACGTATATTTTACATAACAGATACAAAATTTTATTTTGAGTAGTTTTAATTTAAATTCAATTAATAAATGTATAAATTACTACTACTACTACTATACCATCACGGCATATCCCACAAGTGGGGTAGCCAGCAGATCAGCTGCACGTAAGAAACATGCAAACTGTCCTCTTCGTGCCAATATAAAATCAAGACATTCAGGATGGGTGGCAAGCCTCATCGCTGAATTTAAGATGTAAAATGTCTTATTTTTTTCGAACACCTGCCTTTTACAGGACACTCGAAAACTTACGCAGAAGAGTGGGAGACCAATTCTTTACCGGGTGCTCCACGGAAGGTATAAACATTTAATTACATTTTACAATTTATGAGCAGATAATAATATTAATATTAAAAATATACATTTTAATGTTTAAATATGTATGTACATGGTTTTTAATAATTGAACAGTAATCGAGTTTAAATTATAAATTTATTAAATTAAATAAATCAATTTAAATGATTTGATCAACGCAATATATAACAAAATTTAATTAACACATTCGTCATGGAATGACTCATTTATTTATTTATTTTATTTATTTATTTATTCTTTACTGTACATTGATAACAAGCAAATTTACACAAGAATACATTTCAAACAAAGACAATCATACAATCAATATACAGAGGGCGAGTTTATCGCAGAGGCGCGATTTCTTTTTTTTTTTTCATATCCAAAGACGCCCATTTCTTGAACCCAGAAACGATATTTAATTCTTGTTTTAATTATTATCCCTTTCTTAAACTAAAGTCGCTACAACTAAACATCAAGCAATGAAAAGAATGAGTCATGCAATTCCAGTGTTCAAACAGACATAGGTGTTGTTGGGACCTAGAACGATACTCAAAGAAAAAAATTAGAAAAACTTTTTAGGAGTATATACCGCGGGTATGAGAACTGATTTAAAAAGTCAGTTGACCCATGATAGTCCATATGACCTATATATTGTTTGAACTATGTGCGATAGAATGTGAATTAGGTGAAATTATTAATAAATTAGTTTCAGTTTTTTTTTTGATATATGGATAAAAAAGCCAGGTGAGTCAATTTTACCCAATTTTAGTATGATCCAAAGAATTTACATACAAGCATAAAGTAAAAGAAACCCTCTTTATCTATGCTATCGCAGCAAAAAAAAAAAATGTGTTTTTAGTTTAAGTTTTTAACACTAAACTTCACTACGGTTAGAAATTTACAGGAAATCAATATCAGGTAAATAGGGCTCTACCCAACACAGAAAAACATGGCAAGGGGTCTACGACACAAAAAAGTTTGGGGAACTCTGAATTAGATGAAAAGAAGTTTGTTTTGTGCTCGTTAAAGGGCGAATGAAAAAAATAAAATTTCTTCATATTTAAAAAACCTTTTTTTTATGTTTTGACAATCAAAAATAACAAACAATATTATTGATTGACAGACAGCGCATTGAAAAGTATTCAATTTGAAGTGTTACCAATAAAAGCACTCAATTATTATTGTCTCGGTTGCTGTTTGAAGCATCTACCAATCAAACCAATTATTATTATTAAACATCAGTCAAACACATCAAAGCTATATTAAACATCACAGAAATCTGTCATCGCCATATTTCATAATGAAAATACTGAAAATCATCATCACTTTGTTAACTGGAAAATTATTCTACGAAATTACATATTTCAGCTCTCAATTCAACACTTGTGCATAAAATGCATGTTAGTTTTAAATATATATGTATGTCCTTAAAAGTTAAGTTGATATTTCTATCTATTCTTATCATCGTAGCATTTGTCACGAGTGCGGTTGTCATATTGTAATCAACACGTAAGTTTTATTCTCCACTATATTGAAAATGTCAAAGGTTTTACATTATAATATGTGTTTGTTCTTTTTAATATACGCCGTCAGCCTTTTTTACATGTAAACAAATTATATATGACAAACATTAAGAGTACATAAAAGCAAATTCAACAAGACAGGAGTCATCACGACAAAATACATAATATTCAAAAACAATATGATGTATTATATACATAATGTAAATAAATTATTCAAAAATATTTGATAAAAGTTAATCAATATAAGTGAAATAAAACAGAAGCAGTCACAAATTATAATAATTAGGAAGTTCACTCAAATTTTAAAATTTTCAACATAACAATAAATAATTAATTTATGAAAAGACAGCAAAACTTACAGAAAAGGTATGAGATTTTTTTCCATATCGGACACGACATGTAACAAATAAAATTTCTTTATTATCTTTTACCTTACGGAATAGACAGAAGTGATGGAACGTCATTAATTCGTGTCCTTTTACATGGTTTTTGCTTCTACAACTCACGCAATTCCTCATGCGTGCTCTCTTATTCATTGTACTCAGCGAGTGTCCATTTTCGTGAATCAGCAGCCTTAGTCAAAATGCATTTAATCGTAATGCAGTCGTTCGACTATAATATACGACTTTGCGAGAAAATATCAATTTCATAGCTTAAATACCGTAGCTATGAAAATGGATACTGGTCTATGTGATATAGCCGTTGACGTTTCTAAAATACTCGATGGAAATTTTTAGTTAAATATTTCTATATTATCACATTTTTTATATCAGATTGTGTTTCGGTAGCCTGGAGGTAGAATCTCGGCCTCGTGAACAAGGGGTCCGTGGTACGATACCAGGTGCCGGCAAACTCCCCTTTCACGGCACAAGCTTACCTACTGTGAAAGGTGTATAAGTTTATAACAAAACCCAAATACATCTTTTAAAAAAAAAAATCAAGTCTAGTTGAGTGGAGAAAAAGTATGTTAACAATTTAACATTAATTTTAAAAACTAGCACCAAAAACAAGGGAAATTTTGTTCCAAAAACAATAAAATATAATAGGTATCATGTTCGTGCTATTATAAATAAAATTGATCAACAAATTTATTTTATATACTTGTACAATGTACACGCGTCTACCTGTACACGGTAAACGCGTAAAAAGTCCGAAGCTTCTGAAGGATTGTATTATATTAGGTACTTACTCTACGTCAAAATAGATTACATGTTTGCCGATATAAAATTGTTTTAAATGCTTTATAAACACTTTTAGTACTTAGCTATTGATAATCTTATAACCCACGGTAAAAATCCTTTCAACAAGATTATCTATATAGAATATAGATCGCTTATATTCTAGGTGCATTAAATATGGGATGAAACCATTGAAATAAACATTTTTATAGATGATAACCTTCAAAACAATGTTGTCATTTGATCTATTTCTTTAATCCAAAGGCCATCATCATCAAAATTACTTGTGTTTTGTGCTATCAGCCTTGTTTTATTTTTAACAAAGTACTTTGCAGATTTTCGAAACAAACGTAACAAATATTACGTAAATATACGAAATTAAATTCTCCAACTGTGAAAAAAGACATAGTCATATCACTTATTTATTTTATACCTACAACAATTCAACAAAACAACACATGACAACAATTCAATTATAAAACAAAAATCCGGTAATCAAAAACTAATCAGTCAATATCTCTTCTTTCTAGTGTTCTTTTCTTAAACTGCCTCTTGAAGGTATAATAACTATTTCCATTCTTTAGCACTTCCGGTAGACCATTAAAAATCTTTACAGTTTCATAATAAAATCCTTCTCTCTTTGTCAGTCCTTGGGTACATGTTTCTGAGATTGTTTCTGGTTCTGGTATACTTGTTATGTATATCGCTGTTTCTAAGTATTAGCATGTTTGTTTTAATTAAAACATTTTTAAATACTTCCGCTCTCCTCATTATTCCTACCATTGGTGCCAGTTTTTTGATGATTGTTTTGACATGTTCGTTCCATGTGAGTTTGTCATCCACTTCCATACCCAAGTATTTGACATATGCACTCCGCTGTAAAGGCACATCATAAATCATTGGACTAGGATTAATGGGTGCTTTGTTTTTCTGTTTAATTATCATGTATTTGGTTTTATCGACATTTATAGTACGAGATCTATTATTGAGTCAGTTCGTGAAAATATTCAAATCTTTGTTTATTGTGATCTATTCTCATCTGTTCCACTGTGTATCAACAATGTGTCATCTGCATAAATGAAGTATTTTCCAGGAAGTCCTATATATTGTAGATCATTTATATACATCATGTAGAATAAAGGCCCCAGTATTGATCCCTGTGAGGCTCCTATTGAAATTTCATTGTTCACACTTGTTATATCAAAGTTTTTTGTCATCGCTGTTCTATCTTTGGAATAGCTTTGGACCAGGCTCAGCGTCACACCTCGAACTCCCATTCTTCTCATGATATCGAGTGGTTGCTAGTTTTGGAAACATCCTTAGCAGCCACCACAATTGTATATTTTTCATCAATCCTCTTTTTCTTAATAATATCTGAATAAGATTGAGGTGGGCCAGGATGTATTATCACTCTCATCGAGGATTCTAGCTTTAGCCCTTGCATATTTAAAGTATCTCTTATTTCAAGCATCATCTCAGCAATAGGAGAAGATTTCATCCTCTCCCTTTCATCCGTTTCTAGACTAATTTTAGCCAAGGTTTGTATTTCTTTAATGGCTGCTATAAACTCTATCGACTTAGTACGTTTCATTGCAATGTCACACAGAGCGATAATTCTCTTCATAGGATCCAAAGAATTGTCCCCATTCTTCTCAGCCATTATGATAGACAAGAAGAATTTAGGTATATCACCTGATTTTACGCAATTTCTATATTCTATGTCTTAGGTTGTTTGCTATCTTAGGTTGGTAACTGTATTACTTTCTCAAGTTGGTATTGCGCATATTTGCGCTGTCTTGCTATTACTATACCATCACGGCATATCCCACAAGTGGGGTAGCCAGCAGATCAGCTGCATGTAAGAAAAATGCAAACTGTCCTCTTTGTGCCAATATAAAATCAAGACATTCAGGATGGGTGGCAAACCTCATCGCTGAATTTAAGATGTAAAATGTCTTAATTTTTTCGAACACCTGCCTTTTACAGGACACTCGAAAACTTACGCAGAAGAGTGGGAGACCAATTCTTTACCGGGTGCTCCACGGGATCTTGCTATTGCAATACAAGAAAATTATCTTATTGTTTTAACACTGCTCCCACTCCTTTGATACTAGCATCCGTGTAAATGT
The DNA here is from genome assembly GCA_947579605.1 of Athripsodes cinereus. Taxonomy (NCBI): domain Eukaryota; kingdom Metazoa; phylum Arthropoda; class Insecta; order Trichoptera; family Leptoceridae; genus Athripsodes; species Athripsodes cinereus. Next base: position 8,209,754 of record OX388329.1, read on the forward strand.
ATATTGGTAATTCAGAGTTAAAAATATTCAGGATTGGCTCTGAACATAGCAATTATTTTATCATTATTATGAGTCTTAGTGAATTTAAGACTTTGACAGTGATATTTAGATCATACAAAATGATCTTATATGCTTAATACTCTCTTCCACAAATACATTCAATCAGTATCACACAGCACTATCATTACACTTTAGTCATTGCAATACTTCTGCACTACATTGCACAATTTTCACAGCGAGAACAGTTAAAAAAACAATCTGAGATCAAAACGAAATGTCGAGCTCTTAAGTAATCTATCACTTATTCTGAAAGTTTTGTTTATTATTGAATATCCGCATGTTTATTGCTTGGTATATTGAGAAACCTCGATGGGATAAGGGGGAAATAACCTTGAGGGATTTTTTTTAATGTATAGGTTAGGTACTAATTGTAATAAGCATTTTATTTATGAACAAATAAGATTCATACAACACAATAATCGAATAAATAGTATGTAGAGTAAAAACTGTAATGAAAGTAGGTAGTCATTTAAATTATAATGCATAATAATTACTAAGAATCTTGTTTTTCTCAAATGTTCGACTTAATATATCCAAATGTTTTATGTTTAAAGTGATTTTAATGTGGCAGTTTATCTCTAATAATTCTTCAAACCGTTAAATTTACCACAAAATCAATCTAAAATACACATAGTTACCATAAAAGTTTCTTATTTCCCCTGTTTTTTGCATGGTAAATATGTACAAAGCAAAAACACAAATTTTCTGTGAACTTTCCCAAAACTATGCACATAGAGAGTTTTGTACAAAAAACGACTAGAATATAAATTTAGGGAGATATATTACGCCTCTAACGATAGATTATTCTATGAAAATGATTGATAAAACTTTCTCAACACTAAAAGCTTTTCCGGCTCTTGTAATCGCGTTAAAGAACCAACGTTCACGTAGCTGTGGAAATTTTATTAGCAATACCGGAGGCAGTAAGTATATATAATACACTGAAGCACCTTTTACACAAAGATTTACGCGTCGGAGACAAATTTAAAATATTTGCAAAATAAGCTTAACAAAAATAGTTCTTCCTAAACTCTAATCGAACCCAAAAGTAAAAGGAATACTTTCTAAAACTTAAGAAAAGTTAAGTATGTGACAAACAGAAAACAATAGGTAAAAATTAAAATATATAGAAACGTGTCATTATCATGTATCGTCAACTATATTATTATAATTATGAGCCGCAGTGGACGGTCTTATATGACGATGAGAGCGGAAGCTCTTGAAAGCCGGCTCGCAAAAAAAAATAAAGTCAATAGTGGAATAACTATATATCGTGTTTCATTTTAAAAATTATTAATACGAACTTCCACCAAGAACCGTCGGTCGATAAATTAAACTTTATATGTTACATAGTTAATCCTTCTAAAATAACTGATATTTAAAATAAAATCATTCAGAATATCTGCCATTTTTTTTTTGCTGAATGAAATATGTTACATGGCATATAAATTATGTTTTATAACACCTGCCTTTTATAGTAGGACAATGAAAACTTACAGAAAAGAACGAAAGACTTTTTTTGCCGGAGACAGAGTTAACCATTCGTGCAATGTGTAAAACGCTTTACAATAGTATGTATATCAACTCTCTACTCCTAATGTATATACTTGATATTATTGTACAAAATCACTCCCCTTTTCGGAAGCATTATCATCCAAGTTATATTGAAAATTGAGACGGAATGTTTTGTAGAACATTGGATGCTAAATTGATCATCATAATTCAATTTATTAATACTTCCAAAAATTAATTTATTTACTCTCGAAAAATACATTTTCAGTCGAACTAACAAACAATAAATAGGTAACTGCTATTCCGAAGGTTAAAACTGACTAAGTGACATAATTATTATAATAATAAGAACACTTTATTGATCAGAAAAAAATCATGAGCAATTGGCGAGCTTATTGCCTGGAGGCAATATCTTCCAGCTTACCAAAATATTATTATTATAATATAAAAACAGATATAAATATTATTCTGACTTCATACTGAACTGTTAGACCTGGTTAAGTAACACGATGCAAAAACAGATAAAGGCAAATATTATTCTGACTTTGTACCAGAGGCCTGAGTCAATAACACATTTTCACGTTACGTTTTCGTTCCGTTAGCGTTCAAATGCAGACGACGTTGCGCCAAAGTGTCAATTTTCGTAACTATTGTGGCGTATTTTCTTTCCTGCCTCGGCTAGTTCATCACAGATATCCTCAGAGGTCGTGGGCTGGTTGATTGGGGCACAAGACAGAAAAATACACTAGATATTCAATAAACAAAACTCCTTTTATTGGATCCTTGTCACAATACATTATAGTCGGGGCAGCCTCCATTGACGGCCGTCCATAATATCAGACCATCCGACCTTTCAGCACGGGTGCCAGGTGCTCACGGCCCCCTACTGCGCGGTTGCCCCTGAGACAGACGTCGATATGGACGAGCAGACAGCCAGTCCAGCTCAATTGGCGACAAGGGGACTAGAACCGCCTCTGTTGGCAATTATTACGTAAAATCATTAGACATTGACAGAACACTTTTCATCTGTATTGAATTTAAGTTTTAATAGTATGATTTATCAGAAAATGGCTTTAAGAGATTTACCACAATGACTGCGGTTATATACGAGAGTTCAATGTCGCGCCGGGCATAAATCACATAATTTTCACTGCCTTTTATTATTCAGCTCTGTCTTCATCCTCTTTGAGGTTATCGGACCAAATGTCTTTTTCTTAGACAATGGTTGATCACTATCGGTCGCCACGAGGTGGCACCAAATAAAATTAACGAACTGAAGACATGTGTTTTCCAACTGTCCCGGAGTCCTCTAATCAAGTGAAGTCTCTCACGTGTTTTTTTGCGGGTCGATACTTTATCTGTTCGATCTTGTAACAATTACGCGGTTGACTTCCGACGACTCATCACGGTGTTGCCATAAAGCGAAATGTGGCTGACAAGAAAAAAACGAACCACAAATAGTAATATCACGCTACACTATTGTGTATCTTAGCAACGAAATTGCTTGCTTGCAACTTCGTCTATACTCGAACGTTAACGGAACGAAAACGTAAATTGAAAATGTGTTATTGACTCAGGCCTCTGAACTGTTAGACCTGGCTAAGTAGCACGTTGCTCTAAAACAGATGAGGCACATGCATAGACACATAAATTCTAAAACATTCAAACTAAGAACATAACATATTGCAGTTTTTACTTTAAGTGCTATGATACTAAATCGCTTTTTAAAAACTCATTTATTCAAGAATGGAGGCAGATTTTTGTTGGATCTGTTAAATAACAGTTTAGCCAGCAAAAATATGAACATATCCGTATTCATAATTAAATATTTGTAAAAAAGCAATCAATGCACCTTTGCATGTGAACTCCTCATAAAAGTATTGTTCCACCATGATTTTATCTGAACAAAAAATATTTCTTTTAAATGTCAGAATCAGATATTGTGGTAAAATATTATTAATATTGCACCATAGAAAAAGGATACTATTAACCAGAGATAACATTTTTTCTACGAGTAAGAAAAGTATTTCGTTTAGTCAGAGTTGGTTTTAGGCATGTCTAGTTAGCCAAGTCTAATATGCTTTATCTTCTGAGTATTACTATTTAGGTGAGTGTAACCCTTGCAATGTTTTACGCATTGTGATTTGGATGCCCTCGCAAATTAATTATATTTGAAATACGAAACTTCGTTTAACAAATTAGATAATTTATGATTTCAAAAGCTTTATACCATCACAAAATCTTACACAAGTGGGGTAACCGATAGACTTATTGCATGTGGCAAAAATAAAAAAAAAAACTTCCTGCGTGTGTATGTATAAAATTGTAAAATCTCGGACTTGAAATGCACTAAGAAGATTTTGTTCTATTTGATTTACTACGGGAACTCTAAGTTCAACAAAGGCTTAACAAGCCGAAACTATCGGGTCACTCATTATAAATCAAGTTAAACCAAATCCCATACATATATTATACATAATTATATGATTGTTATTTATTACATATTACAGAGATACAAACAGTCATAAACAGGTAACAATAAACAGAATCATATAAAGCCATAAATGGACCAGTAAAGTGCCCTATCATTACCAATATGTAATAACAAACAATGAATGCAACAACAGTGCCAGACATGTAAATTTAAACAATCCTAAGCATGAGACAAATACAAAAGAATAAAATTAAATTTAAAATAAACACAATATGAACATGTTAAAATTCAAAATACGTAATAAGATTAATAAACATACAAAACATGCCTGATAATTTAAAATATCCACAAAAAATATAAATATGTAGAGATACCTACATGTAAGAACTTAAGATATTTGAAATATATAAAATATAAATATGATAAAGATTTATTTCCTGTATCGGTTTATTTTTAGTCAATGTTTAGTTACAAGATCTGTAATACAGGGGTGACTATGGTCTTGGCTGGATCATATTTCGAGAATATTCAATGATATTTGGACAAAAAGACCACTGTTTTTTCGGTCTACAAGGGTTTCGACGGTTAAGGCGCTGAGTAAGGGCATTTTATTACCCCGATCGGGCGTTACGAAGTCAAAATATTCCCCGCGCCGCCCCGCCTCTTGCGCCGACGTCCCGCCCCTTTCCTTTTGTCATAAGTAATAGATCCACAGATCTATGCATTTCTAAAGATATGCATCTTGGCCTGCTTCTACCTGCTATGCTATCAATATTGTGAACACAGTATTACTTTATCTAATCTATATTTTCGCATTGGGCCAAACATCTATGAATGATGAAGATGTAATTCATAAGTGTGATGAAATAATAATGTAGGCATATCAATACGAGTATATTATTTTACACAAATATATTTTTCATATTGCCGGAGAGATACTCTTCAAGGGCGTATGAATACTAACTGTATTTTCTAACGACGTAGGTAGACTTTTGTATTCTACCTACCTAGATATTGTCTTCACTTATAGACGTGTGGCACTCTTTCGGATCTATATACCTAATATTCTCTTGTTATTCCGTCATCACACTCTCTACAAAGTAGCCTGGAATTCCGTACTCTCCGCTTACACCACGATAGTATGAAGGTATAAATTCCCTTATTCACTTTTCAGAATGAAATTGAAATTAAAAAATAAAACAATGGTTTTTAGGATCATAGTTTAAAATTATCTCAAAAAAGCAATTATGTTAAATCATATAGCATAATAAGTTGTTAGTATAGATACTTCTTTTTTCACTCGCTAACATTCCTTTTGATAACATGATAACTATACTATACCCTCACCCGTGTCCTAGGTGGGGTAGGCAGAGAGAACGGAGCGCCATATAGATCTATCCTCACACACTTCCTTCGCTTCCTCCACATTCATCCAGTTTCTCATACATGCACGCCTATTTCTCTTACTCAGTACGCGCCCGTCCTTTAGAATTGATCCACGTACTCAAGCCACGTAGTTCTTGGACGTCCACGCTTTCTTACACCCCTTCTTTCAGATAGATAGGCACATCCTCTTCGTCATCCTTTCATCGTGCATTCGCTCAACATGTCCAAACCATCGTAACTTATTTACAAGCATTATTCTATCCACAACATTCCTTTCGCATCCGCTCATTCTCCTAATAACCTCATTCTTCACTCTATTGATAACACAAGGAAGAAACAAGAATTCAAAGCAATTTTGCGTCTATGATTACCCTCTTTCCACGACATTCCTAACACTGTGATATCATATTCATACAGCCAGAGTACTATGAAAGATGGGTTTTTATGACTTTGGAAAATTTGTGAGGGAAAAAACATAATTTCTTTTGACCTTTGATCTCCATTCAACATATCAATCATCTACGACATGTCCCAGGTATGGTAGGTATTTATTTATTTGTTATCATATATGCATATCGATTTCTCTTAGCCATCTCGCAACCGTCCTTCAGAATTTGATCCACATGATCAAGCCACGTAGTTCTCGGAAGCATTTTTCATAGTGATCACATCTCCACAGCATTTGTTTCACTCTCAGTCTTTATCAACTTCCAAGTTTCGCTTGCATATATAGGTGTCGGTCCCAGAATGGTACCGGCCACTTTTCTTCTTTTGATGTCCTTATCGTATCTTCCATCCCTCGCAAGCAGACATCCCAAATATACATACCTACTAATCAAATAACATAACAATAGTTTTGACAATATTCACCTGTCATATCACAATCCGCTATCATTTAGCATAATTAATCACAACAGCAAAATAACTAGGTGTACGAGTACCTGTATAGAAAATTGTGTATACACAAAATAATAATTAGCACTTTCAAGGAAATACGCTATTTCTAGAATTCATCTACCTGATGGTCTTATTTATAAACAAAGTAGGTATGTGTAAATAATCTGTAAGTACCTATATTTTTTTCAAAAATACCATACTTTTAAATGGAGACTAATACCTACTTATTATCTAAAATTTAATTATCATTATCATCGCCCTCAAAACTCCTCTCGGGAGCACAGGGCAGAAACCAGCCTCCTCCAATCAGAGCGACTCTGCGTCAATTGCGTCACCTCTTCCTACGACATTCCCAACGCTCTGATGTCGTTGTTATAGGAATGGTGTATTGTGAAAGAGAGACGCCCGGGCCATCGGAACCCTTGCAGACGGAAGAACAGTGCTCTTTTTGGCCAATTATCATTGAGCATTCTCAAAACATGACCCAGCCAGGACCATCGTCTCCTGTATCACGGAGATTACAGATCTCTGCTGGGCGCACAGCATCATTTGTGACATATTCATACCTACATCTAAAACCCTCCCAAGGCACTATTGTTTTCAAAGCTTAGTATCTTCCGCTCTTGAGCCTTGGTTAGGTGCCAAGACTCACACCCATACAATAAGCTTTTAATACTTCCTAAAGTTATTGCTATTCTCATATCTCCAAAATAATTATTTAAATATTTAAACAATAGAAGTACCTGCATTTTGGATAATCCCCCAATTAAGAAATATGTAGATGAGTTACTTTTACCTTAGACAATAATTATATCATTTTTGTGAGTGTTATAAATAATAATAATATTTACCGCACTGAACAAAGCCTGCGAATTTACTAATTTATTTATCCATAAAATTTCTGCATTTATATAACTTAGGTACTTATAATTTCGTGCCTGTTTGGAAATAAACAAACTATCATAGATATTCATAGATTAAGTACTTAATTTTTTTGCTTACTGCAAATCGTGGATGTAATAAAAGACATTGTTGATTAAAAAAAGCATATATATTTATTTGTATAATAATTGTACAAAAAAATAAAGTTAAAATTTACAAAAAAATAAAAGTCATGTGACACATTCAAAAGGGCAGTTTAATCACAAATAAGTTAGGTCAATATATATATATTTAGTTACAATCCATTGGATTGGTCTGCAACGAGTTTGGTTTTTCTTCTCCATTCCTCCCTATTCTCAGCCAGTCTTTTAAGCTCTACGTATGAGCCACAGTTCATGTCCCTCTTCAGTTGGTCCATATATGCGTCTCTTGGTCGGCCTCTGCCATTTGTTCCCTCGGTCTTACCCTCCGCGATGGCGATGAGTAGTCCTGGGTGCCTGATGTTGTGGCCAATCCAGTTAGCTCGTTGTTGGCTGATTCTCTTAAGGAGTTGCCTTTTTTCGCCTACCCTGGTTAAGACTTCTTCGTTTTCGACGTGCTCCGACCAGTGGATCTTAAGCATGCGTCTGTAGCACCACATCTCAAAGGCCGCCAACCGTCCGCTTTCACTCTTGCTGATGGTCCATGTCTCACAACCATAAAGCAGAATGCTCCATACAAAGGCTTTAGTAAGGTTCTTCCTTACGCTTAAGTCGATATTTGGGGATTCCAATATCTTCGATTTTTTGTTGAAGGCAATCCTTGCCTGGTTTATTCTGCTTACAATTTCTGCTTTGGAGCGTCCATCCTGGTTTATTCTGCTGCCCAGGTACACGAATTCACTTACTTGTTTGATGCTCACTCCATTTAATGCAATGTTCGCAGTCGCTTCCTCTCTTCCAACGACCATACATTTTGTTTTTTCTTTATTTATTTTCATGTTGTACTTTGACAACAGTATACTTTCCAATTTTCCTAAAGCTTCGTTCAGCTCCATCTCGGAGTCTGCGAGCAGTGCTATGTCGTCAGCATATCTTATCATGTCGACCTTTTTCCCATTTATTTTTACTCCTGTCCAGTTCTTCATTTCTTCTCTCAGTTCATCAATGGCTCGCTGTATATAGCAGTTAAAGAGAGCTGGCGACATTGAGCATCCTTGTCTTACGCCTTGTTCGACCCTTGCTTCTGCACAGCTCTCTCCGCTTTTAATCACAGCCATTTCGTTCTTGTATAAGCTCCAGATTGCTCTTCTATCCTTATAACTCATTCCTATCTGGTTGAGGGTGTTAAAAAGTTGTTCCCATTCTACTTTATCGAATGCTTTTTCAAGGTCGATGAATGCTATATATGTGTTTTTATTAATTGTTATTCTCTTTTCTAGAGTAAGTCTGAGACTCAGGATTGCATCTCTTGTGCCTGTCTCTTTGCGGAATCCAAATTGATCTTCTGAAAGTGTTTCGTTGATTTTATTTTCCGCCCTTTTCATTATAATGTTGGTGAGTATCTTAGAAGCGTGTGATATCATGCTTAAGGTTCTGTGTTGTTCACAATTTGTCGTGCCTGCTTTCTTAGGAAGCGCTCGTATCAGACATTTGGCAAAGTCCTCAGGTATCTCTCCTGTGTTGTATATTTTGCAGACAAGCTTATACAATGTATCAAGCATGCCTTTTCCTGCGCATTTAAGCAGCTCTGATGGAATCAGGTCAATACCTGGTGCTTTGCCGTCTTTCAACTTTGCTAATGCAATATCAAATTCACTTCTTAAGATGTCATCTCCATTATTTTCTACGTCATATTCTGCTTCTAGTGCTTTGCTTTCCTTGACTATGTTCTTTCCTTTGTATAATTGTTCTAGGTATTCTTTCCATCTTTTTACGATCAATTCATCCTCAAACAGCAGTTTGCCGTTTTTATCTTGTATAGCACATCGTGGTTGTGTTTTGTCATTGAAGAAATTCTTTACTTCAGAGTATGCGGTTTCAAATTTCCTTTGTTTTATATTCCTGTTAATATTTTTGCATTTTTCTTGCAAATAACATTCCTTTCTCAGCTTGGATTCTCTGTTAATTTTATTTCTAAGGGCTTTATATTCCTTTTTCCCTTCTTCTGTTTTAGAGTTCTTTAAGTTCCTTCTTTTTTCGATCATTTCTAAAATATCGTCCGTGATCCATTCTTTCCTAGCTTGCGGCTTTTTTTTCTCTAATACCTCATCTGCCGCTGCGGTTATTTTCTCTTTAATTTTACCCCATACTTTATCTATACTTTCATTACTCTCAAAATCGCATATCTTAGTTTTTTCGTCGTATTTCTCTTTAACTTCTTTTATTTTTAGCTGTTTTAGGTCCCATCTTTTTGTGGTTCTCTTCTCGAGCCTTTTGAATTTCAGTATGGTTTCCGCCACAACCATATTATGATCACTATCAATGTCCGGACCTGCAAAGCTCCTGCAATCTTTAATTTGATTCCTGTATCTTTGACGTGTAAGAATGTAATCAATCTGTGATCGAAATCTGTCTCCGGGAGATTTCCATGTATAGCGATGTCTATAGTGGTGTTGAAACCACGTGTTGGCTATAAACATTTTATTTTTGGCGCAGAATTCAATGAGACGGCTACCTCTATCATTTCTAGTGCCCAACCCATATGCTCCTACGACTGATCCCTCCCTTTCTTCCCCTACTACTGCGTTCCAGTCTCCCATTACAATAACATTTTCCTCAGCTTTTGTGTCATCTAGCAATTTTTGGATGTTTTCGTATAAAATTTCAATTTCTTGGTCGCTATGGCTAGATGTTGGCATGTAGACTTGGATCAAAATTGTGTCTACGGGTTTGGTATCTAGCTTGACTAAAATAATCCTACCTCCATAGTGTACGTATCCCTTTACTCTCCTACCCAAGTCTTTACATAACATTATTCCTACCCCTCCCTGCCCCGGTTTACCCTCTATACTACCGCTATGGATAAGACGAAAATTACCTGTCCACATATCTCCCGGGTTAGGCCATCTCATTTCAGAGATTCCTAACGCGCTAAGTTTCATTTTCGTCATCTCTACTTTAAGATTGTCTAACTTACCATTTTGCAGCAAAGTTCTGACGTTCCAGGTTGCGTATCTTCCTTGTGTGCTGTTTCGATTTCTTCTCACCTCCTCTCTCTTGTGTGTATTCTGCTTAATGACAAGATCTCGAGCAGTCCCCACCCGGAGATCCGATTGGGGGACGATTTTGACTCCGGAAAATTTTACTAAAGATCTGGTCATTTTCATAACTCGTTGTTACTTTGGGATGCTACGAGAGCCTTTAATGTGGTAGCTTCCCTTGCATTCCACATCCTCATGCCGTTGACCTCGAAGGTTCATCCGCCTTTGAGAAGATTTTAGCTTCTCCGGGCAAGAGAGTGCCCCTTCCAGCATCTTCAGTTAAGAAGAGTTGGTTGTTAGCTTATACCGGCTGACAGTCGGTCCCTGTCTACTATGTCATATTCAATGGCATCGACCCCCTCCTTTTGTATAGAGGAGTAGAGCAGGAATTTCCTTTCACAGAGTCTGAGACCAGTTGGCATTTCTCAGTACTCTCAAGTACTTCAAGGTCATATCGATTCTGAAATTTCCAAGGCCGGCTGTAATGTAACTGAAGGACGGGAGAATACTGACTAATTAAACGAGTAAAAACAAAATCAAAATATCAATACAATACCAAAAACATGTAGAAAAAGAAATTAACATTAAACAAATTACTGTATTCCGTGAATTTACCTACACGAATATAAAAAAATTGTGCAAATGTATGTAAAAAATAATAATATTCGATTGAGCAATAAGCTATATTTAACCGAATTGAGAAAAAAATAGTTCAGTAATAAAATTATAATTCAGTTGAGATAAGTTCAGAAATTTATATGATTTTCCATTTTTTTTTATTGTTCTCCATATTTGATGCAGTTGTCTCAACGCATGGGATTGAAACGAAGTCTTTTTTAGATGTATTGACTGATTCAGTAACCGCGTTAGTCCTAAAATAAAGTACATAGGTAGGTATAATACAATAATTGTAAGTAATAAAATAATAATAGTCGATTATATTATTAAGAATAATAATGAGAGATTCTCAATGTATAGCACTAAATATTATTTACGATCTTTCACACTAAACCTTTTGTTCAATAAGGTAGCTAGATAATCCACTGAAAACATTGATCTTTCCATAACAGAACAGAAAGGTATTTTATAACAAAATTTCTAAGCATACCTATGAGACATTCATCACACAAAAAAAAATATTGATTGCATTACTAAATTAATACTACTATACCATTACGGCATATTCCACAAGTGCGATAGCCAGCAGACCAGTCATGTGTGTAATAGACATGTAAACTGTTTTCTCTTTAATTAAGACATTCAGGATGGATGGCAAACCTCATCGCTGAATAATGCTTTTATTTTTTCGAACACCTATGTGACTATAATAATATAACAACCGATGTGAATGTAAATAGTATGAACATACCTACTCCTAATAATACATCTGATGTTTAGGTATATCTTATAATTATTAGTTATGCTGTAGGTATGTAATAGGTACTTTTCTAAACAAAATTGCTAGTACAGCTAGTGAACTTATTTCTTTGAAGCAGTTTCTTTCATTCAACCAGGACCGTCCTCTACTTAGACTGAATACCAGAGCATATTACTTGAGAAAAATTCTATAACCCAACCGGGAATCGAACCCGGTACCTCGTATATGGAAGGATAGTGCATTGACTACTACACCACCGAGGTATATGAATTATAATAATTATGTTTAGACACCATTCGCTTATATGAGGACACAGTGTGATAGGATGGATAGAATATGATATCTACGTAGCACAAAATACGGAAGGTAAATAAATGCATAGGGAAGCATAATACAAATATATAGAGATAGATATTTGATTATTTTTTTATTACAGGAAAAAAAATATTAATTAATTACATGACGTGGTAATTAAAAGAAAAAGAATATTGCATAAAATTATTGGAAGGTACTCACATAATTTTCCTTTGGTATAATAATTTTTCTAAAATCTTTCATCTTTTTCTTTTCTTTCCAGAAAATAGTATATTCTTATTTTCCATCGTGTTTGAAGGTCCACAACTAAAACAAAATTATTTCATTCTATAGAAAACGTATGTCTGTTCTATATTATATTATTCTATGAATGTTTATGCACATAGGTATTCTTACTCTCAAAGGGTCGAAATTACATAAAGTGTAAATTTATAATGAAATACAATAAAATATCACTTACCAACTGTTCCTTTGATGAATTTGAGATGAAAAATTACTTAAATAATATAAAAATAATTAATTAAACAAACAAAATTTTCTTCAAAACACACTAAAACTTTTGACATAGATTCCACGTCCGAACGCTTCGAGAAACGAGGCGTGACTAAAGAGATGTAAACGAAAGTCTCAAATTTAGTGTGAGAGTGCACGTCTACATGGTTTAAAATCCCGCGCGGCGCGAACAGTGGGCTGGATTCACGAGTTTCAATAAATATGTAAAACACGGTTTTTGCTCATTTAAAAAATAAGTAAAAAAAAAACGAAAAAACTGTCTAGCAATGTACAAGGTATTTTAAATGATCTTTCATTTAAAAAAATATATATGTTTCTAAGTCTCATGATGTTCGAGTTATGCATAGAAAATCGGAGAAAACAGGTACTTTTTAAAAATTTATTACCTAAAAATTACACAAAATATAAAAAAGTTATCTAGTAATGTCTTTTGCAAAAGGATGAAATAATATTATATATTTTTTTGGAACACGTCACTTTAATAATTACGGCGTGGTTTGACGGCGAAATGTCCAAAATGGCCTTACTCATAGCCTTAAGACATACATCTTTCACAATACAATGTTCCTCTGACCACGATGTCCAATCGCGGAAAGAGATGACTTAATTAACGCAAAGACGCTCTTAATGAGTAGGTTATTTTCTGCTGTGTGGTACTGGGAGGGACAAAAAGGAAGGATGATTGATGATTCATTGATAGTTAAAAAGATTAGGTATATAAATATGATCGGAATTTACTAAGAAATAAACTGATCAGGAGTAAAGAGTGCCTTATCATCAGGAACATTATACCTACATACAAAACAACACTGCGAGCTTCCTTACTAAAAAAAGTACCACTTGAGAGGAAATTTATTAGAGTGCTATCCCTGTCATTCACAAAAACAATTTCAATCTATTGAGTGTAAATAATGGAACACAAAAAACGAACTAAACTTCGTTAAAAACAAAATACCTGTCACGTTTACATAATTTTGTGTTATCCAAAAATATTAATACAAAGCTATATTCACATACTTTACGTACAGATGTTGAATCAAAGAAGGCCTAACATTAATATTACAACATTAAACTTTGATACGTATATTCGATGCTTATATACATTACCTTCAAAAACTAATTATTTTCATTAGGTACTATGACACTAGTTTTTATCCTGAGGCATAGAAAAAATGTGTAATCCATGAACATATACACTAGCTATAAAGCAAAACAAGTGAAACACTTAATGGACAGGCATAATATGCCCTGAATATAGTCACACATTGCAAGAAGTCGAATCGAAATAAGTCGTAGGCAAGCGTCCATTTCTAGATACTATATATAAATTAAATAATGTAAGGAATAATGTTCTTTTTTCAAGTTGTTAGCTGTCAACTAATTTTATTCATTGAGACTTTTTAATAAAAAAAAACACACACACACAATTTAATAATGAGAGAAAGCGCAACGACCGAGAACTACGTGGCTCGATCACGTGGATCAAATTTTCAAGGAAAACTGTGCTCTACGTAAGAGAAATCTTTGCGCGTGTATGAAAATTGTATAAACGTAATCGAAACAAATATGCTCTGTGCTCTGTGACGTTCCATTCTCTCAGCCTACCTAACAACAATATAGCGTAAGAGCATAATACATTTTATATATTACAATAATAGTACAGTAGCCCTCTGTACATAGTATTGATATCATAACGTGTATTGCAAGTTTTTTGCAAGATTGTTTAAGGGTCTGGTCATTTTATTTTTATGAATAAATTGTTATTAAATAAATCAGCTATAAATAATGTATGTATATTAACAGACACACATAGATACTTTGTAACACACGGATTACAATATTATCAAAATCGCAATGAGTATAGGCATACAAAATTTACAAAGACGAATTATTTGCGAAATGACAATGCTTTGACAACCTTCTCTGTGAGTAGGTACTTACTTTAACAAAGTTTTGATGTAATATCAAGAAATAATAATATACATATATTAGGAAATATAATATTATGTACTTTACACAAAATTATAATTTTGATATACCAACCTTTCCTGTCAAACTTGAGTTCATATTACATTTAAGATATTATTAGAGCGTAAATTCTTATATTATATTGTAATGATTAAAATTGTATATAACTTTAAAACCTCAATATTTCAATACGCTCTAAAAAGGGTAATGACCCCTTGTAATTAAGATAAGAATTTGAGTAGCCAAAAAGTATCAGGAGTATTCAATTTTATGAAGAGTCAATCTTTTAAGTGAGAAAAACTAATTACTGTGTAATTGCATTTGTATTTACTAATGGGGTGATTATTTTATTTATTAATTTACACTTCTACATGGCAGAGCCCTTTACATCTTAAATTAAAATAAAAACAAAGAATAACAATTTGACAGACGATTAAAACTTAATTTGTAGGTACAAAAGAAATTAATTTGAAATGAATAAAAATTTGAGATACGAGCAATTGGCTTAGCTTTCCTAACTCATTTCCGGAACATTCTGAAAGGGGTGAATAAAAAACCTCCTTGGACATGTTTTTTTTAAACGGCCCTTAGGTGTAAGTGAGAAAAACGTGGTGAAAAAGGCAAATACCAGTGAAAAAAAAAGAAAAGCAGTGACGAAAATTAAGCTAAAGTAACACATATATCTAGTTTATTTCTTTACATTCTCTTTTATTATGTTTTTTGTACAATATTTGTCATTTAGGTACACTTTTCTTATTCAAAAATACGCAACAAAAATAACTGGGGTGACATTTTGGGGGCTGGAAGGGATTAATGGCAGTTCAATTCATTTCGATGGGGAAATTTGCTTTGAGATACGAGTAATTTGAAATACGAGCAAAATTGCGGAACGAATTAAACTCTTATGTCGAAGTACCACTGTGTGAAATAAAATCACGAAATATTTGAATCACTAAAGGATATTTAAATCGCACACCACGCAAGAGGAGAGACTCGACTGAATTTAAGTGCGCTGTGTCCAAGATGCGCGTGCGTCAGATGTTTCAAAGATTGTTCTAGAAGCACGTAGTCAGTGGTGTTCCGGTAACTTGCATTGGCGTCGCCACACTAGTCTCATGTGGTGTTCTCACTTTGGCGAATATCGCCAGGCACCAAAATATCGCCAGCCATTTGAACCGTGTGAACAAAATGACAGATAGTCTGAATCGATAAAAACCAGTGGAAACGATATCGTCTTGAGTTTACCACCTTCCAACATTTTCGGCCGATTGAACGATTCTCGCATGCGCAGATGTGCGCGGCGTTCATATCTATGGTAAAAACTTTATAACCTATAAATTTTATGTTTCCCGCTTCGTGACAGGTGTTATCTTTGTTGTTGGTTTGTGGCGTTTGTTTCCTTAATTAAAAGGCGCCTTATAACATCTACTATAACATTTTCGACTAAAAATAAACACTTCGCGATCTCCATCTCGACGCCATTTTGAAAACAGTGTCAAAATCAAAGCGCATCTGACAGATCGTTTCTAAATCGGTGGACTGTGTGAACAGGTGTGACGGTCAATGGGCGTACGGCGAATTTTGTTTTTTCGCCTGGCGTTATATTTTGAAATTTGCCTGGCGATATTCGCCAAATGTGAACACCCCATTAGAAGCTAAATAAAAGCCATCACCATTGTCTTTGTGACGGTCGAAGTATAGAATAAAAAGAATACAATTTTAGGGTCCCCACAAAGAGTGGTATAAGACTACAGAGAGTTCAAATATTAATAAATTGTCACCTAAACGGATAAATAGGAGTCCTTGGACTCCTGAGAAATTAAGCTATTTCAACAAATTTAGAAAGGCATGTGGTGTTTTTTTTCATGTGTGGTAAGCACGGCATTCTAAAATACATGGTACCTTCTAGTAAAATTTAAACAATTTTTTTCTTGTGGTAATACATAATTAGGATGTTTACTTAAAACCTGCTTAAATGATTTTGATTCAAGCGAGGCTTTGATTTAGGAAATACGGCTTATTTATTTTTGCTTATTATTGCTAGCTTACAGGAATTTTAAAGGGCATAGTTCTCTAACTTAATCTGTCAAAGTGAAACAATGTCAATAGATTTAATACTTGTCATTGCTTGAATCACCTATAGGTACTTGTATTCTTGAGTAAATATATCATAATATTGGGTCATTGTTTGAATATAAAGATTTAATCAAGTATTATTTAAAGTCAGCCATATCTTTCGGTAATTGTGGTAATCTCGTATGAAAAAGCCTTCTATAAAATGATAAATTCATGAAGCTCTACCTCTTATCTACGGCACATATCATCCTAATACATCGAAATGGTTGGCTATTAATCAATAAATAACGGATATTGTGCATTTATCATACGTGTGACACTGTAGTTTAATAACAACATAGAACAGAATTTTCTGCCAAAGTTAGGTGAGGTGAAGTGTCCAATAGATATTGTACAATCGACCCAAAGTCCTAACAGTAAAGTATGTGTGTGAGTGAGTGAGAGAGTTGGTATGAGAAAGTAAGTGGGAAGAGTATGGAGAAGAGTGGAAAATGAATGATATATAAAAAGATAGGGGTAATCTGTGGAAGCGGCCAAAAAGGGATGAGGTTATATGGAAGGAAGTGAGGGATAAAGAGAGAAAGCAGAAACTGTCATCGCAATGATATATGAGCGTTGACCACAGCAATGCTATATTGTCAACCCGCAGCAAACTGTAGTTAGTGTGTTGTATGAAGCTATACCTATAATAATATCTTATACAAACAAATCTACTATCCTACATGCTACACGAATACTACAAGTGCTAAAGTTAAAGTTGGTAGTAGTGGAACATATCGCTAAATCAAAGACATTATAATTATTATTATTACAACTACTTATTTCTCTCTTTCTCGCAGTTTCATACTGGTATATACTACAAGACGGGTTCTACTAAGATGGACTATTCTATTATCGCAGACTAAGACGTATATTATTTTTGGATGGTCGATAGCTTAGCCGTTACCGAAGGGTATAATATTGTACGAATTTCTGCTAATTTCTTACAGATTTTAGGACACTGGCAAATATATCTTAATAAAATCCGTACATTGTTTGAATTATTACCTATTTCTTTCATTCATACAATCACGGCATTTCCCACAGGTATGTTAGCCAGTGGACAAACGGTTAGTATGTAACAAATATTTAAATCATCCTCTCTTAAGACCTAGATCTAAATTTGTTACTATACCATTTATGTTTTACTAAACCTGCCGTTTATAGGACACTCGAAAACTTACAGAAAAGAGTGGTAGACGTATTCTTTACTGAGAGCTTCATGGATAATTTGATGAATCGAATATTTTTTTTACAAATCACGACATATAAATGATTCGAAAACTTACTCTTTTATTCACAGACTTAAGAAGTTTCCTCACAGCACAATTTTATTATTTGCCTTGAATTTTGATTTATAATACAACATCTTCTTCTATTATTACTACAGAAATACAAGCTCGAAAACGGTTTCTCATTTATCACTCAAGTTTTTTAGAGACAAACCCTTGAACTACATAAATTATCAAACACTACTACTACAGTACTAAAAATCGACAGGAAACTTTGAATTTTTTTTATATTGTGGCATATTTTCCTTCCTGCCTCGGCTAGCTGAACTCAGATACCCTCAGTGGTCGTGGGCTGGTTGCTTGGAGCACACAGGCAGAAAAATACACTAGTTTGTTTGTTATATATAAATATGTTTTCCTTTATTGGATCCTTGTCACAATGTAGTAAACAATTGGGCAGCCTCTATTGAATGCCCTCCACATATCAGACCATCCGATCCCTCTAGCAAGGGTGCCAGGTACTCACGGTCCCCTACTGCGCGATTGCCCCTAAGACAGATGACGATTGGCCAAGCAGGCAGCCGGTCCAGCTCAATTTGCGAGCCGGGAACTAGAACCGCCTCACGATGACTGCGGTTATTTATGAGTGTCTAGTGTCGCACCGGGTCTACAATCACAAGGTTTTCACTGATTTTTATCAATCGGCAACTGTCTTCATCCTCTTTGAGGTTGTATCGGACCAGATGTCTTATTTCTTAGACATTGGTTGACTAATACTGGTCGCCACGAGGTGACACAAAACAAATTAACAGACTGAAGAGTCTGAAGACATATGTCTTCCAATATATATTTAGCTCAATACATTGCCTGTCTGTATTTTATTATAATTATAAATGTATGTGTATATAACTCAGCCTTTGTTATAGTCTGTTATCATCGAGATAGATTTAAAAATATTTAAATTGGTTATTAAATGTATCTACCTATTACACATTTATATTAGTATTGAAGTGTATTTTGTGATATTTGTTTGATGAGATGTTGACCTTATGAAACTGTTCAGAACATATGCATTGATTTACGTAAAAATAATAGCGGCCACGTCATTTATTGATATTTCTCATAGTAAATATATGTATATTTTAAAATATGTCTTTAGTTTTCCAGTCAAATCTTACCTATCTGAGAATATAACAAGACTTGTTTATACCATGACTTTACTCATTAAAACATACTTTTTATTTTGCAATAGCTGACCCATCAAATTATCTCTAAAATTCAAAATAATTATCGAACATAGAATTTGGTCTATTTGCGAAAAACAAACGAAGATGTTTTTAAATATCTTGTATATTGTATTTAATAAAAACTTGCCATTTACAGGACACTTGAAAATTTACTGAAAAAAGTGGGAGCTAGATCTATTCTTTGTCTGGGACACTGTGGTCCAAAACGTTATCAAAAATTGATCAGTTAAGTGTAGTATTTACATCATTACTTTTCCTAAAGAATTTGCAACCATTTTTGTTTGATATTTACTATTTACTATAACTAAATATCTTAAAAAGAATTTGCAACCATTTTTGTTTGATATTAACTACATATAACTAAATATTTTAAAAAGAATTTGCAACCATTTTTGTTTGATATTTACTATGTATAACTAAATATTTTAAAAAGAATTTGCGACCATTTTTGTTTGATATTTACTATACTAAATATTTTAAAAAGAATTTGCTACCAACTGCTTAATTGTAGATACATACCAATTAAGTTATTTGTTGATGAAAATCGTTAGGTAATTACTCCGAATACTTGAAATTATTTTAGTTCTCGTATTTGTAATGACTCCATCAAGTTTCATCTATAGCTTGTAATAAAATAAATTTGTATATTGTCCAATGAAGAAAGAATAATTATCAATAACAGGAAATTAAATACCTATATAATAATATGTAAGCCATCCACAGTCAAAATAAAAATACATATCGTTATGAAAACATTAACTACTAGATGGCGTCAGTTGTAGCATTTATACCATTGACGAATAATGGCAGAAAATGTATCTATTACTCACTCTTTGTATTTGTTTTGGAATGTATTTTGAATTAACGCCTTCTCATTTAGCCAAATAGTAATAGACCGCTGTTATTCGACCAATATTTCTGACTGTTTAAATAATATTATATCAACGGAGATAAATTAGATACTACAAAAAGAATGTACATGACTAAGAGAAAGGGTATTTGGATACGTAACCGGTCGAGAATCAAATGGCTAAATGACATAGACCTGATCTTAATGAAGGAGAAAGCATGTATGAGGATTTACATGAATGTGATGGAAACAAAAAGGACGTGATAGTAGAGGAGGAAGTGGTGCTCGATCCATTATGCTTGACCCAGGAGTGAAGCAACATGATGGTATGTATGTAGGTATATATATAATGAGTTACAATCCATTGGATTGGTCTGCAACGAGTTTGGTTTTTCTTCTCCATTCGTCTCTATTCTCCGCCAGTCTTTTCAGCTCTACGTATGAGCCACAGTTCATATCACTCTTCAGTTGATCCATATATGCGTCTCTTGGTCGGCCTCTGCCATTTGTCCCCTCGGTCTTACCCTCCGCGATGGCTATGAGTAGTCCTGGGTGCCTGATGTTGTGGCCAATCCAGTTAGCTCGTTGTTGGCTGATTCTCTTAAGGAGTTGCCTTTTTTCGCCTACTCTGGTTAATACTTCTTCGTTTTCGACGTGCTCCGACCAATGGATCTTAAGCATGCATCTGTAGCACCACATTTCAAAGGCCGCCAACCGTCCGCTTTCACTCTTGCTGATGGTCCATGTCTCACAACCATAAAGCAGAATGCTCCATACAAAGGCTTTAGTAAGGTTCTTCCTTACGCTTAAGTCAATATTTGGGGATTCCAATATCTTCGATTTTTTGTTAAAGGCAATCCTTGCCTGGTTTATTCTGCTTACGATTTCTGCTTTGGAGCGTCCATCCTGGTTTATTCTACTGCCCAGGTACACGAATTCACTTACTTGTTTGATGCTCACTCCATTTATGGCAATGTTCGCAGTCGCTTCCTCTCTTCCAACGACCATACATTTTGTTTTTTCTTTATTTATTTTCATGTTGTACTTTGACAACAGTATACTTTCCTTTTTTCCTAAGGCTTCGTTCAGCTCCATCTCGGAGTCTGCGAGCAGTGCTATGTCGTCAGCATATCTTATCATGTCGACCTTTTTCCCATTTATTTTTACTCCTGTCCAGTTCTTCATTTCTTCTCTCAGTTCATCAATGGCTCGCTGTATATAGCAGTTAAAGAGAGCTGGCGACATTGAGCATCCTTGTCTTACGCCTTGTTCGACCCTTGCTTCTGCACAGCTCTCTCCGCTTTTAATCACAGCCATTTCGTTCTTGTATAAGCTCCAGATTGCTCTTCTGTCTTTATAACTCATTCCTATCTGGTTGAGGGTGTTAAAAAGTTGTTCCCATTCTACTTTATCGAATGCTTTTTCAAGGTCGATGAATGCTATGTATGTGTTTTTATTAATTGCTATTCTCTTTTCTAGAGTAAGTCTGAGACTCAGGATTGCATCTCTTGTACCTGTCTCTTTGCGGAATCCAAATTGATCTTCTGTAAGTGTTTCGTTTATTTTATTTTCCGCCCTTTTCATTATAATGTTGGTGAGGTTCTGTGTTGTTCGCATTTTGTAGTGCCTGCTTTCTTAGTAAGCGCTCGTATCACACATTTGGCAAAGTCCTCAGGTATCTCTCCTGTGTCATATATTTTGCAGACAAGCTTATACAATGTATCGAGCATGTCTTTTCCCGCGCATTTAAGCAGCTCTGATGGAATCAGGTCAATACCTGGTGCTTTGCCGTCTTTCAACTTTGCTAAGGCAATATCAAATTCACTTCTTAAGATGTCATCTCCATTATTTTCTACGTCATATTCTGCTTCTAGTGATTTGCTTTCTTGGACTATGTTCTTTCCTTTGTCTTTGTATAATTGTAATAGTATGTAGGTATGAACTATAATATTGCCCTGCTAAGTAAAAACACAGTAATTACCAAATAACAAATGTGTCAGAATCGCAGTCCAAGTTTGAAAATACCTTCTTGTGTGTATTGTGTCAAGTATTAAAAAACAAACATGCCGCAGTCGTCAGAAATATCTCAGGTAGGTACCTACCTATTCAATAATTTTAGAAGTATTGTTCCTATTAATAAACTAATTTAGATATATGTGACGACTTGAACTGCGATTCTGATATATGTACATATGTGTTTTGGTAATTAGTAATTACCTTCTGTGTTTTTACTTAGCAGGGTAGGTAGGTACTATAAAAATGACAACACAACTGATATTAGTGTTGAAATCGGTTATATCCAAAAATGCATCTGAACAAAAGAAGCTTTTTTGATCCCCGTGTTTCTCGTGAATATTTTCAGAACATTATACAAAAAAAAAATATGTCGAAAATCACAAAATCTTTTGTTAATTTACAATACAGCAAGGGATTAATTCATCATAATTTTAATGACATTCCTAATTCTGCGGCTGTTCTCGCAAAAGTCTTTCGAGAATATCCGACTAATTGCACGAGCTTATTGTCTCTTTTGTATAATCAATCACTTTTGAAAATATATCTACTAAGCGTTGATTGGCAAATAAGTAAATAAAGAATATTTTATTTGAACTGAGCTTTTGCGACAGCCTTAAATAAATGGGGAAATATATAAAACGAAACACAGACGCGACGTACGAGTATCTACAAGCACTAAAACTAATTTCGGAGAAAACTTATATTTTATTAGTTTTAAATAAGTGTGATAGGGATTGGAATTTCTTCATAGACGAATAAAAATAATAAAAAAACAGTACATAAATAAATTGAGTTGCCAGTTGAGTCGACTCTTACCCAAGTGCCACTCTGATGTCGTAGTCATAGAAACGGTGTACTATGAAAGGGGCCGTCTCGACCGTCGGAATCCTTGGAGATGGCAGAACAGTGCTATTTTTTGCCAAATATAATTGAACTTTTTCAAACATATACAAGTATTAGGTACATACTTAGGTACAAATATTTAAATTTTTATTTCATTTATTGATTAAAAGTACAAAACAGACAACAACAATATAGGTTTACAAAAATAAAATTAAGTCGTTCATAACTCAGCTGTCATCCACAACATGTACCACAGTTAAGTCAATTATTTTGGTATCGCACATTCCGCTCATTCATCAGCTGTTCTCGCTAGCAAATTGCACAAGCAGCCATCGCTTATACTCAAAAACATAGTTTGAAACATATTATTTAAGTACAAATAAAAACTATCAATGAAAGATAGAAAAGTAAAAAAAACATACAAAAACTTGTAATGTTTCAAAAAGATAATTGTTGAAAAAGAAAAATTTAAATAAAATACAAAAAAAAAACACACATAATCCTGTAATGTTTATTTATACATTATATATTATGAACGGCTATAAAAACCTTTCACATGAAAAAATATAGGAATATATAAAGAAAACATGTAACAAAAAAAACACACACGATTCACATACCACATCTTCTGTAACTGAATTCGGCATACCAAAGGAACAGCATTCATAATTAAGATATTTCAATATCAAGCACCCACACAATATACTTAGGTATACGATATTAATAGGTTGGTAAGTAGGTACATTAGCACATATCAAACATCATTTAGCAAGTAACTAATAATATTATACAAACAGTAATAATAATATGATAGTCAAAGTATGTATACTTTTTTTATACGCGGCGGCAGAATTGCCATCCACACTTCTCAGCATTATACAACCAGATAAGTCTCCATATGATCAGTCATGATCACACAAAAACTTAACAGTCTAATGCCGGGAAAAAGTCACCTATCCAGATATACCTACAGGATATCAAAGGATTAGGCTCAAAACGCGGGATCAAAATACCAGCATTGTGCCTGAAATATCTGTGTTCAGAAACCTTTTTACAATATTACAAGTGTTTATTATAATAGATTTTTGAATTTTAATGTACAAATTAACCGGTAAATCTAATTTTTGTAAATTATTTATTAAAGATTTCGGAGTTACCCCTGTAGCTGACATGACTAAAGGTATTATATAAACGGACCTAGAATGCCAAATATTTTTTATTTCTCCTGCTAGTTCTGTATATTTACGTATTTTTTCTGCGACGGTTGTTTGTATATTATGTGTATTTGGGACAGCGATGTCGATTAGGTACGTTATTTTATTACGTTTATCATGTAATACTAAATCGGGTCTATTATGATGTATTTGTCTATCTGTTATTATGGTTTTATCATAATAGAGCCTATAATTTTGATTTTCTAATACCTGTTCCGGGTTGTATTTATAATAAGGTATTACATTATTTGAGTTTAAAAGATTATGTTTAATAGCTAAATTTTGATGTATAATTTTTGCTACATGATTATGATAATTAATAATATTGTATTATCATAATGTTACTTTTTTCCGTATTGGTAAAGTTTCAAAAATGATCATACTCAATCAAATATATGAGATGTTATATTCATGACAGACATCGACTTGGACTTGTGTATAATACCATTATACCTAATATTATTATTATTATAATGTAGTATCTATAGATATCCTAATGTGTATGTAGGTAGGTACCTACCTATGTATACTTCAGTTAGGGAAATGACATTAGGAGTAAGAAATATCATCATTATAGCTTCAACATAATGGCGCTAGGTATAATTACCTATAATATTAGTTGTAGTGGAAATACTCTACTACAAGTTTTATACTAATAGATCTAAGTATAAAAATGTACCTATGTATAGTTATATTATAGTTGCGTTATTATGTATGTATATTTGTATGAGTGCGCAGGTGTTAAAATTTTTTGGTTTATTTTTTTGATATTTGTAAATGGCGTAAGCCGTATGTTTGGTTGAATAAATAAATAAATAAAATAAATAAATAAATAAAAAATAAATGTCCCACTCTTTTCTATAAGTTAGTTTTTGAGTGTCCAATAAAAGGTCCTGTCTCCCATGGAGGAGTCTTCAATGTCCCGTAAAAGGCAGGTATATAAGGAAAATAAGCTTTCACAATATTCGTACACTTCCACCAGTGATGAATTGTACAATGTCAGCTCGTCAATGATAATGAGAGTATCGTGAAATATAACGTAGTGACTCAATTCTTTTCAATACGACGTATTTTTACTAGCACAATGAGTATGAAAGACTGCTCTATTTGTGGAAGATTGTATACATCGACTATCCAGATCTATAAAACGTTATTCTCACGAGGCGAGTATCGTCAGGAAACCAAAATATCGTCAGCCATTTTAACCGTGTGAACAAATTGACAAATAGTCCGATACGATAAAAACCAGTAAAACCGATATTGTCTCAAGTGGACCACCTTGCAACTTTTTTCGTTGGTGGATGTGCGCAGCGTTCGTATCTATGGTTAAAATTTTATAGCCTATAAATTTTATTACGTTTCCCGTTTCGTGACAGTTGTCATCTTTGTTGTTGGTTTGTGGCGTTTGTTTCCTTAATTAAAAGGCACCTTATAACCCCTACTATAACATTTTCAACTAATAATAAACACTCCGCGATCTCCATCTCAACGTCCGCCATTTTGAAAACAACATCAAAATCAAAGCGCATCTGGCAGATTGAATCTATGTCGGTGGACTGTGTAAACACGTTTGACGATCAATGGACGACCGACGGATTTTAGTTTTTTATGCAAGCGAAATCGTCAGGCCTTTATGTATGTCGCCACGTATGAACACCACAGAACTATTTCACATGCAATGGGAAACACGTGTTATGAAAGTGATTTGTTTGTAGAAATGGAAGAGTGCCGTTGTTTCTGTGTATTACCAATCAACATTTTCGAAATAGTCGACTTGTTTCATTATCAAATTGGATAGTCGGTATATAGAAATTACAAATCTATAAGCAAAACCATGTTTGTAGCTAGTATGTATCAGGGATATAGTCCATTCGTCTTTATTCCTTCATAAAACTTTATTGCTTTGTGATATCGGCAATTTTCAACAACCCAAAGACGTCCTTTTAATATAAAATTCTATACTGTAAAATAAATGGACGTCATATACGCTTTAGCAAGTTAATATATAAATAGTATATTAAAATGTCTATCAACTCTATCACAGCAAACAATAAATAAACAAATTATCAAATAAAATAAAATAAATATTTATTATTTTGTTTCGTGTTACTGTTGAGTAAGACTAACGCACGACCGGTTTCGCGGACTCCGAGTTCGCATCATCAGGTGCTGATCTATACTTACTCAACAGTAACACGAAACAAAATAATAAATATTTATTTTATTTTATTTGATAATTTAAAATGAAGTGTTACAAAGTAAATGCCGATACAATTAATGAAATTAATAAATAAACAAACTGTCCTCTCCGTGTCTATAAAAAAATAATGTGTTCAGGATGGGTAGCATGCTCCATCGCTGAATTGTAGGTATAATTATCTTATAGGTAGGTAGGTGATATTTTTAGAACACCTACTTTATCAACGACATTTCTACAACGACACGAGTATATTATATTGATGGTTGTTCTAAATAAGTTATGTCATAATAAATTACTACATATTACATATTTTTTCTAAATTTGGGACAGATTTATATATCCACAGAAAAAATAAAAGAAAAATTAATTCGTGATGATGATTTTGGATGATTTTTTTTTTAAATATTATCATAAATATTTATTCACGTGTTTTACGGCTAAAAAGCCATTTTATATAGAAAATTACTACTATTTTACAGTAAATTTAGGTATTATTTACGCACGATTAGTCCGCCGGATAGCCTAATTGTGGGATATAGCATAGTGGATTAGTAGTATATTGAAGAGAAACCCAACTCTTGACGGAATTGTAGACTCCTATTTATCCGCTATTGATTGGGTAGGCCTAAAGAGTCGGACATCCAAAACCACAAATAAAAGATGGTATAAGTTAAGTAACTAAGGTGCTCCACTACCTGATGATAGTCTCAGACTTACAATCGAGGGATTCTGGGTTCGATTTCACCACTTTCATGACACAACGTCCTAATGCTGTGTCCAGGATACGATTGAGTAGATATATTTCATATCCAGATTCATCTGCTGATGTGATATTTTTTTTGTTTTTTTTTTGTAAGATGTATTACTTAATTGTATGTTTTTTTTTAAATATTTTTTCACGCAGCACGCCTCGATACAGGGCAACCTAGTGAGGCTGCTGCAACTTAATTGTAGCCAATTGGTGATAATATATTGTCTCAACGTTTGTACATTGATATTGATTGAATAAAGTAAAGTATAAAGTATCTTATTGTTTATAAATTAATGAATAATAATATTCAAAAAAACATTTCCATCTTGCAACGAAAATATTTTATAAAATATTCTTAATTATTTATTATGTATAACCAACAATGAGTGACGTGACAGTTGTTACCTTTGCGTCACTCTAAGTTCATAATACAAATAACAGTTTCACAATGATACATATACCTACATGCAAACAAACAATCATCAAACAAAACATTTCAATATACAACACTTAAATCTAATACATTAATCAATAAACGTACTTTTTTTTTAAATTTGTACTAGATATAAATGGTTGAGTCATGTCATACATACTCGTACATAGATACATTGATTCACAATCAAAATTCGAACGTAGCTCTATTCAGACAATAACAAAAATGAACTCATGGTAGTCTTGATAGGACCGTAAACTTATAAACGAAGAATTATTGAAGTCCATCTATATAGTAAAGAGAGTAGATAATATACCATCAAACAATACCCTCAAA
This sequence comes from Athripsodes cinereus, assembly GCA_947579605.1. Classification (NCBI taxonomy): domain Eukaryota; kingdom Metazoa; phylum Arthropoda; class Insecta; order Trichoptera; family Leptoceridae; genus Athripsodes; species Athripsodes cinereus. The sequence goes on from OX388329.1 coordinate 8,237,517, forward strand.
ATTTAACAAAGCTATCAAACTTTGAATAATATTATGTATAAGTAGAAGGTGCTGATAAAGCATAACATTATACTATGGGTATTCTAACTAACTTAACGGGATTATATGGTGTATCATTGACTATTAACGAATCAAGGTATGTAAATTAACATTTGGGTGAATCGCAGGGCTTAAATCTATGTAAATAATTTTCGATTGACTGATAAACATGAGAATTTTGATATTTATAAAAGTTTGTTATACTACTTTTTATAAATTAACGAGGAAAAAATGGCAAAGAGGATGTACTTGTCTGAAAAAAAAACACGTGGCTTGATCATGTGGATCAAATTTTCAAGGACGTCCGTGTGTTGAGTAAGAGGAACCGACTTGCGCCTATCACAAATTGTATGAATGTAGTTTACGATTCTTGAATGGAGGCCGTGGGAGGACAAAAGAAGCGTAGGAAGACCCCAATAAAGATGGGTTGACGATATTGTCCAGATGATGGGAAAGCAGTGGTATCGTGTTGCTTGAGATAGGAAAGTGTGGAAAAGTTTTGAAGAGACCTATATCTAGGAGTAAAGAGAAGAGGGCTCGCAGTAAGTAAGTAAGTTTACGTTATTTAACCTTGAGACAGTCAGATGACAAAATACAACCGGTTTAACATTACCCGATTAAAAAGCTTACACTACACAACGATAAAAGTATTAAGTACCTAGTAATAAGTATTATCGTCACCTAGACTTGCGGAAATGGAATCATTTCATTCAAATGTCGAAAAATAATAATATCGTGAATTTATTATTATTGTTATAACAATAATCTATATATCGGAATGATATGAGGTTACATCAAATTATATTATACTCTTACATTTTATTATTCACTGTACATCGGTTATATTTTAATACAAATCAATACAAAGTATCATAAAACTATCACTTATACAATTCAATGTACAGAAGGCGATAAATCTATAGAGTCTAGAATCTATAGAGAAGAAGTTTTTAGCGAAATTGTGATATTTCCCAACTTTTAACAAACGTAATTTATATAGTTCTAGTTACCTATGTACTTTTTTACGGTTATAATATGCCAAATTATTCGAAACAAAGCAACGCCATTATAAACAATATTGTTTCAATTATTTCACGAAACCGGTCGTGCGTTAGTCACGCTCAAAAGTAAGTTAAAATAATAATAATAAATATTAATTTTATGTGATGATTTAAAATGAAGTGATACAAAGTTAATGCGATACAATCAATGAAAAAAAAATGTGAGCGCTGTAGCTAGTAGCTATCACCCACGGTTATCTTTGCAAGTATTTTTTGTTTACAAACATGTGAGAACCAAAAATGCTGTAACAAAATTGAACGGCTTTAATGAAAAATTAGGTTATGTGACACGGTGTAGTTTTGCATTCAGATAATTATGTACGTAACGCTAAAATCACACGTAAATAAATGACGCAGTGTAGAAATGATGAGTGTTTTACTCACTTATTTGCATATTAAAAATGACAGTTAACTTTATCAAAACATAAATAAATGCTAAATAGTTGATATACCTATCTACTAACATTATAAAGTGCCTCGAAGGTAACATATGTTTTGAGTAAACAGCATTTCAGCTTGCTTTCATAAATAGTTGAATCAAATGGAGAATGTGATACGTAGGTAGGTACATACCAAAAGCTATTCAGTTGGTTCACTGACTTACCCACTCTGATAGATGCTAAAATGATAGATATAAATAGTGGTTAAAGAGAGAATAAGAGATAGATAAAGATTCTTTCCAAATGTTAAATCTAGGATTAATATCTTTACAGCTGACTGACTTGCTATCATTCTGTACCTCTGAAAATTACGCTAAACAACGCCTGCATTTGTACATAACATTCGTGATATGAAAAATATATGAAAAGGGCAAAATGAGGAATCGGACTATTTAGGTGACATGAATATTCCATTCAATATACAATCATCCCCATTTCAACTTTTTATTGAATATTCCTGAATTTATTTCATTAGATTACAAAACGGCTACATTCCTTAATATAATTCTCACATAAATGTAGGACATTTGTTCATTATTATCCATTTTATAGAAATCATCATGAAAGAGAAAGTATACCTACTAACAAAGATAAAGATAATTTATATTCCATAGAGACAAACGCTAATCCAAATTAGAAGCCTTCTATGTCAGAAATGAAAAGAACACGTTTTTCTTTTCATTAATATAACAATATATATGTATATTAATTAATTACAATTAGACAAATTAATCTATCATTCACTATTGGCTATTTATTGTGCCTACTGCCTAGATACATGATGTAGTAAGACTGCCACTGCAGTCACGGGATGAAAATTAATGCAGAGGGTATAATGCAGTTTTGAAAAATTTGGAAGAGGCCTAAGAGTATCCAATAGTGGAGAAATAGTAGCTTACAAGTGAGCAAGTGCATAATGGAAGTGATGAAATTTCTGTGGAAATTTTCTGGATGTTACTCAAAAATCGATATAGGTATATTTATTTTATTTATTTTTATTTATTTATTTTTATTTACAAAAACAGTTTTTAAAAGATAAGTCACTAATGTCTACCTAACTGGGCATGAGCCCGTACCAAGGTAGACTGGTTAATATTGGTTAATACTGGTTAATATTAAATTGGTAGACAAGGTAGACTATATGCATAAGATGTACCTTTTATACCTACTTCTTCTTTGTTGTCGCTCCCTCAGTGCAGAGGATCGTGACCATCATATTTATAATGTTATACCTACCTACTTATAATGTTCTTTTTATGAAATATGTTTAGTAGTTGATAGTTCAAATAAATTACACTGATTTCACCGATTCATGTCAAATTAAAGTTTCTGTAATATACATGTACATAAAAAAATGTTATGTATTTCTTATAAATATTATTTGGATTATTAATTAACCTCCCATTGGGAATTTTATTACGAGTAATTTCACATTAGGTTTTAAAAAATAACACTTCTAGGAGTAGCTATCTATCTACCAATGTAGATTGATATATACCTTCTGTCAAACATAACAGAATCTATGTTAATAAAATACGGATATGATTTATTCTGTTCGACTGATTCAATAAACGATAGCCACGGTGCATTCAATTAATTGCGATACGTCACTCTTGTGGGATTCACTGGATTGGTTAGGAGTAAAATAATTAAAAATATATATGATATAAAAAGGAACATGGAAGAGTATGTATGGTGTCCAGGAATTTATTATTAGTTTTTGTTTTACATTTTTCGTGTGGTTAGTTATGAATGAAAAACGTTTGAATATACGAAAATGCACTTATAAACAATACACTTCTTTCTTTCACTTGTACCTGCGCGAATAGAAGTTATTTATTTAGTTAGCGATTCAGTGTAAGGTTTAAGTAATAAAGAATTTTTGAACTAGGTACACACTTTTGTATTTTTTTTTAATTTCTATTTAAAAAAAATGTACATATATCTGGGTTTAGTTATAAACCCAAATACAACCTTATACACCTTTCACAGTAAGCTACTAAAAGCTTGTGTCGTGAAAGGGGAGTTTGCCGGCTCCTGGGATCGAACCACGGACCCCTTGTCCACGAGGCCGAGACTCTACCTTCATGCTACCGACGAACTTATGAATAAATACTTTATTTTTAAGGGCGTCGACTTGACGATTATAAGACTCTCGTACTATACTTTACCCTCACGCCGTGTCCCAATTGGGATAGGCAGAGAGAACGGAACGCCAAATAGATCTATTCTTACACACTTCCTTCGCCCACATTCATAAAAAATTCTCATGCACGCACGTCGGTTCCTCTTACTCAACACACGGCCGTCATTGATAATTTTATCCACGTGATCAAGCCACGTAGTTCTTGGACGCACGCGCTTCCTCACACTTTTTTTTTCAGACAAGAATATCCTCTTTAACATTCTTATCTCGTTCATTCGTTATAAGATGTTATAAGATATCAGATGAAATTCGTTTTCGGAGTAACCACCATGTAACAATGTGAATTTCCATAGTTCATATTTTAGATATGATCATAGATACTTAAATTATGATAGGTATATTTATGTAGTACCTACTTAGATTTAGGGTCTGTATTCTTATCCCTTTTCTTTTCCCTTGTGTTTCATATTTTCCTTTCTTGAAATGAAAAAGAGTTGTAAAGATATTTACTTATATGAAATTGGGTTAGGTGGAAGGAATTGCGCCTCTGCGATAAACTCGTCCTTTGTTTATTGATTGTATATGATATTTTCATGAGAAAATCAGTAAATAATAAATTAATTTAGACGCAGAAAACGCAAAATTCTTGTTTTTTATGATTTTTACACTTTTTAATAGTCTTCAATAATTATACATGTTCATGGAAAAAATATAATTAATACTTATACTTATTGATTTATTCAATGTTTTTTGTTTTTCGTTTCGTTTTTTTTGGCAAAAATTCTAAAAACAGCATCAATTTGTACCTACTCTTAATAAAATGTGCTATTCAAAATATTTGTACAGTGCGTGTTAGTTTCTGTACCCATCGCTTGACTGATTAAAGCAATAATTATTGGTAAATTGGTAGGTACCTACTAGGTAGTCTACACGACTTTCCTTAAAAAAACGCATGATCAATTCATATTTAACTTGTCAATGAGTGCGACGAAAAGTAATTCCGATTTGATGTTGTATTTTTTTATTTGAGTTACACATTCGACAAGTTCGACAGAACACAATGACAAAAATATTTTATAAGTCGATTATCCCATAGTTTTCTTTCCCTTCATCAATTCCTTTGTCATCGATTCATCCATTTTTAGGTCATCTATCATCTTAGGTCTTAAACGACCTCCTCCAATTTACTGGGACATATTTTATTACAATGTCTATTGATCGATTGTCTCACAAGAAAGCAGGCACCTACCATCTTTATGTATAGAATTATTACATAATCGTGGCTTCAACTCCCAAAAGTACACAAGAAAAAAAAATCGGTTGTTCGTGAAGATATTTCAATTAACTGAAATTTCATAAATTAATATGTTTTAATCCATCACCTTATTTTTTTCATAACTTTATGGAATAAAAATTAATTTTAAAACTTTTTTCTGTAGTTTCCTAATAAGTTTTTTTTAATAGAAATCGAGGTGTTTATGTTATAGGATTTCGAGAGTAAAATTATTTCAATACTTAATACTTTTTTCTCAATGAAATTTAGGTATATTGAATATTATGGAATATTGAATATTAGGTATATTGAATATTAGGTATATTGAATATTATGAAAAAAAGTGGGTTGCGCGCCGTCTGGCTGCCACCACGCAAATCAAACCGCTCATTTAAATAATTTGATTTTACGAAAGATATCGGTCCCATAGTGCTGAACTTTCTTGTGCACGCTAACATTTCAAAACCGCGTAGTTTTTGCATCTCATCATCTCTTAAATTTCATCAAAACTCGAAATAAATTAATATTCATTATTGTTGATTGTCTCTTCAAAACTTAAACAAGTCATCATTTTGTGTTACATTCCCGCTTCTATTGCCAAAACACGTGTTAAAAAAACCGACCCCTTCCGGGAATCACTCTATACAAGTGCCAGCGTGTAGTGATCAGTGTATGTCCAGTAGTGTAACAGAGAAGGATAACAACACCGACTACTCGCAACAACACAGCGGGTGAAAGGGACAAAAAAACTGTTTTGTCTACCACGATGCCTATCTCAGATCTCCGTAAGAAGAAGCTTCTCTATGTGTGCAACGTTTTCTTTGATGTCAACCAAAGTGGAACGCTCGAAAAGAAGGACTTCGAGTCGGCTGTTGAGAAAATCTACACTCTTCGTCATCCCAAGAACGTAGAGATGTACGACACCACGACCAAGATTAGGGATGGCCTGAGGCAGAGAACTGATGCCAATAAAGATAGAGAGTCCTCTGCAGTGGCAGCAGCGTTACATGAACTTCATGTTTGACCTAGAAGATGCTTTCAACTTGACTAAAAAGCCACGGCGCTCTTGAGATGGTCACGGACCATGAAACAGCGCCAAATACAAATCATCTTTTTATTATTATTATTATTATTATGTTTTATTTATTGATAAATGGTTTGTCGCATTAAAAAATAATTTATTAGAGTGCAATATAGTGTGTCTGTCTTAAATTGGCCTATTTAGTCATGTGAGTGTGAGTGAATGGTATATAATATGTAGTCGGATTCAGCGTGAATCTTCAGTGCTCATAATACCTACTCGCCGTATCAAGTTGTCGACATATATAATTTATTAGAGATATGTATAAATGTACTGTATTATTTTTATAACTTGAGTTCGTTAATATTATATCTTGAATACCTGGATAGGTACCCTTACAATGTTTCAAACAGATTGTATGATGAGAGAAACATATAGAAAAAAATATCATGAATTATGGGGTTAGTTGGAAGATATTGCGCTTCAGCGATAAACTCGCCCATTGCACAAATGTGTAATGTATTCTATTGTTATGATACCATGATTTTTCTTCTTCTTTGTATACTAATTTTGTGCAATAAAGATTTTTATTTTTACTGTCCCTTCTTTCATTGTAATCGTTTACTGTTATTTAGATATATGAATATGGTTGTAATTTTAAAATAGATTGACAATGCCCTTGAATGTCGAATGATGTGCATATACCAATTACAACGAGACCTTGACCCATGTCAATGTATTAATCGATCCTTTCGTATTACGTGTAAACACAAATACATAGACACATTCCGGTGCATGCATTGGTTGAATATGACGGTAAGTACTGCAATATCATTAAAAGTGTTCGAAAATTTGATTTGATTTTTGAATCACTGGGTGTTCATAATTTTACTTACTAAAAAGATGTCTCAAAGTAAATTGGGCCAAGGAAAATCTCTTAATGGGCAGACGAAAGAAAAAATTTAATGTATGACTATTTTTGATTCGACACATTAATTGAGTTTTTTTAAGTTGATTTCTTTTTTAATTTGAGTCAAAGGCTAACGCCATAAATATATGTAAATAAATAAATAATAAATATGTAAATGAACAAATTAATTGTATACAATATAATATTTACACGCTGTAGCCGGCAAGATGGCTGCGGCAAAGTTTCATTAGAGATTCTATATCTCCCAATAACAATCAATATAGTCAAGAAACATTTTTAATTTCATTTATTTTTACGATATTGTTATTTGTCCATAATTATTTTCCATTGTGTTATATTTTAGTAATTGATGATTTTCGTATTTTTATTGGATTTTTTCATTCTTCCTTATATTGTGTTTTTATATCATTATGATTTTATTCATTTATTGATTTTCTTTTTTTTTTTTTTAAAAAAGATATATCTGGGTTTTGTTTATTATAAACCCAAATACAACCTTATACACCTTTCACAGTAAGCTACTAAAAGCTTGTGTCGTGAAAGGGGAGTTTGCCAGTACCTGGTATCGAACCACGGACCCCTTGTTCACGAGGCCGAGACTCTACCTCCAGGCTACCGACGAACTCAGACTCTTTGTTATGTGTAAGTAATTTTAGAACTATTCCTCAAAGCACGAGCTCTGCTCAAATTTTATTTCTACTTTACTGTACTGTATATTCATATAGAAATGATAATTATTTTTGTAAAATGTAAAATATTATTTGTATTCGAATATTTGATTTTTCGTGTACCGCTTGTAAAGCGCAACATAGTCAGAGTATGCATTTATATTGGTGATAAATAATTGAATTGATTATTATTGTGTATAGCACCTACCTATTGTGTCAAAGTATTATTTTTTATTATCGTGTTTCCCAGGAGCATTAAGTGATATCAGAAATGATAGGTATACATAATAATATGGAAATAAAAATTCTCACTCCTGCGGATTGAAAACTTTTGTGACTACGTCAATCCATAGAGAATTATTGGCAAAGGCTTTTAAGACTCTGTATAAAGTATATTATGGTATTACTTAGCGTCTAATGCGATAATATGATTATTTCAAAAAGCTATCCGATGCGAGATAAAATATCAAGTATATTTATACGTTCCTTAGATAGTTTTTTTTTTCTTGACACAGTTAATGATTAAATACTCGTCATCCATAGATACTGGATGTTTAACTATTTCAGAAAAGATAGTAAAAACCTACATTTATATAACTTGCATGTATAATGTTGCATTTAATCAGTCCGTCGAGATAAATATCACCTTCTTAGATAAATATTGCAAGCGAAAATAAAATGACACATAAATCTTAACAAGACAGAAATATTGTGGCTGTATAATTGGGAAAACGTGAATGGCCAAGAGTTTCCCAACAACACAGGACCACAAAGATTTTTTCTTATGGTGATCGTCAACAAGGATCTGTCAGAGCACAAAAATAAAAATAAGATATAGATTTTTAGTATCATCTTCCTTTGCAAAATATTACCAAATATCATATTAAAAATACTTTTAGAAAAATTATAGAGAAAACATAATATGCACTCGCTCTATCAATCTAAGTTTTCCATTTTAGAATGTATAGGTGCTCATATAGTCAAACGTACTACATACGTAGGTTGTGGTAATAGGATTTAAGAATCTTCCATCAAAGTTCCATATACGTCTTCCAATACGTATCTCCATAGAACTTACATAACAGTTGGTACCTAATACACATATCTGTGTTCACTCTATAAAAGTTAGTTGAAAATGTATATAATATCAGAGTATTGAAAAGCTGAGAATTCTTCCTAGATTGTCACTGAATGTGAATTTGAAGACAAGACTTACTTAAACGAATTGAAGCGAAGAAAATTGACATTTCAATTTTATACTTTTTAAGTAGGTAGGTACCTACCTAGTAAGTTGTCTTGCCTTACTAAAATATTTCGGTATAAAAGTTTCACAAATAGTAAATATAAATATATATTAAATTTTAGAAAAAAAATATAATACGGGCTACGCTTTTCGCTAAGCGTTTTCTTATGCCTACTTGGTGATATACTCAAAGCTTAAAATTATATATTTATTTATTTATTTCAATTTTACAGGATACATACAGTTGATACAAAAAATAAAATGGTCTACAACATATTTAGCAATAAGCAAACCAGTGAAGATCCCTATATTACCCTTATGTGCTCTACAAAACATACATAACCAAACACAGCAGCACCAATAAGCAATAAATAAGCAATAGATAAAATCAACAAACAACAATTACAATAGAATATAGTAAATTATGTTAACAAAAGTAATCGAATAATGCTCACAAAGCAATAATCGCAGTATTAAACAATAAAACAATAAGCAATAAAAACAATACAATAAGTCATGAAAAATAAAAGTAATGACATCATATAAAATCTCTCAAAATTTAAAATTCAAAATTTAACATTATTTAAATCCGTGGAGCACCCGGTAAAGAATTGGTCTCCCACTCTTCTGCGTAAGTTTTCGAGTGTCCTGTAAAAGGCAGGTGTTCGAAAAATTAAGACATTTGACATCTTAAATTCAGCGATGTGGCTTGCCACCCATCCTGAATGTCTTGATTTTATATTGGCACGAAGAGGACAGCTTGTATGTTTCTTACATGTAGATGATCTGCTGGCTACCCCACTTGTGAGATATGCCGTGATGGTATAGTATAGTAACATTATTTAAATAAAAAATAATATGTATGAGTGTACATCGTTAACAAAGTCATGCCAATAAATCTCCCTTGAATCTATCAAGAGGGAGGCCAAAGAATATCTGGATGACACAATGCAATAGGACCCTGCGGAGAAATGGCCTTGATGAAGGTGACAAAGATAACATAAGGATATATTTCCTGCTGAGATCGCCTTGTACAAAAGCTGTTACGGTCTCAGTGCAGGGTGATATTTTTAGGATAATAAGAAGGTTTTTGTCCCTGTAGCTCTGTAAGTGATCTCCCATGATTGAACTATTTTCATAGGACATCATGGAAGAATCAACTCGAATAATGTTGATTGAATATAAATTTATTTTCAATATTATTGTTTTTATTATTTAATATTACATTTAAATTTTATTGTTTATCTTATATTGTGATCAAAATGTAGAATCTAATGTTGTTTTGCTAAATAAATGAGATATGAATAATAATAATATAGCCTGAGAATAAGATGAGCCAACCCACGAGAGCCTTCAGCGGCAATAAATTAGGGCAGGGCTAGGAAGACGAAGAAAATACAAAGGTATATAAAGAGTACTACCGTATGACATGTGGAACTTTTAACAACTTAAATGTGTGATGACATTTATACCCCATGGAGTCTCGGGTAAAAAAGGTCTACCACTTTTTCCTGTTAGTTTTCGAGTGACATGTAGAAGGCAGGTACATTAACTTTAAGACAGTAAATATCTGCAGTTCAATCATATTGACAAGAAAATAAGGACTATGCCAGAATAAATATACGAGCAATTACAAAATACTCGTATTTAAATCTAATATGTTCTATGCACGAAGACTTCAATAGTACAAAAGTAAGAAAGAATAATTATTGTGTAACATCATATTATGTATGTACTCCCATACCGTTTGATGAAAAACAAAAGTATGTATATGTTTTTAATAATAATATTATAAGTACATATATAAATATAGGTAATGTACAGTAGTTATAAAAGAATTCACTGCGATAAAAATAGGAATGATCCCGTAATGACACGAAAAGACAGATAAATGTCGACATCATTTACTTGCAACGACTCAAAGACGAAAACTTTTCCCCCGAAGTAAATATTGTAAACACCTTTAAGAACTTTATTCTTTAGTGAACATCTGTATATGACTAGCATTTACCAACATTATAACACATATCCACTCCAGACATACGAATATGTTCGTAGGAAAAAGTATTTTTCTTAGCATTTTAACGCCAAGAATAATATTGAAAAGTTTTGTCGCGGTTGAAGTTTTCTTATAAACTTGGATTTCTACCGTGCGCCTACCTTATTCGATTCAATACAGTAGTTGTGTTCAGGTGTTCGTATCTGCTTGGAAAAGTACCTAATACACACGTATAAACTTCTTATCTTTGGAAAATCACAAGTTTCAATAAGTTACTGAATGTAAGAGTATATCTGCAAGCTATTGTTTTGCTCTGCTTGTTAGAAAAGACAATACTCTTCGTTATATAATACCTACACACACACATCTATGTAGATACATACATATGTACGAGTAGATAGAACTCTGTTTAGTAATGTCTTCATTTTGTATGATTACATAATATTGTTGCTGTTATATTATTACCAAGCAAAGCTTTGAGATTCCTTTATAGTGCAAAATCAATACCTACTTCATTTGATTATCATAAAGTACTTACTCATAATTATTATGACACACAATTATCTACATATTACTAGTATAAGCTAGTATTAGACAAATAATATTCTAAAACAGTGTTAGTTTGCTAATCAATTATAATACTGTCGATTTATCAACTTCGAGAACGCGGTATATAATTATTATTAGCGTGAAGATTACGGATGACTTAGTTTTGGCGTCATTTGAGGGTCTTTAGAACATTTCAAGAGTACTTTGGTAAATAAGAACTTACTTCTGAACATAGATGCTTCGACCAAACTAATCATAAAATATGAAATACACTTAGCTAAAGTTATTGGCAATTTTAGGTGTCCCGGTACAATTCAAGAAAAAAAAAAGAATTAAAACTCAATGTTTTGAAGTTTTTTTTATTATTTATTTACCTTTATGAATTTTTATTTCTTTATACGTCGGATCAATAAAAACTGTGAGTTCTGCGAAAATAACCTGCTTCATTTTTAAATTTATTTACACTTAATTCTCGGAGACACAATTTGAAATTGTCATTGTAATTTTATCTGAAATTTTATTATAAATAAAATCTTATTATTTGAGGTTAATTCTGTTAAATAATAATTTGCAATCGTTTTGATTATCGACCGACGGTTATTACAGAAAGTTCGTAATAATCAAATATATGAAAGTAACTACAACTAACTACACTGTAACTATGTAGATATATGTAGTCTTGTCACTAGTTATGTCTTTATTTGGAATCCGGCTTTGAAGAATTTTCGTCATCATCTTGCAGTAAATATAAAGTCCGCCTTGTCCAAATTTTATCGGCTTGCAAATAAAAAAAAATACAATAGGATCACGAGATATTTAAAATGTTATCATTTGAACATATTATTATTTTGCCATTGTTTGTATATTAAAACAAATCTATTTGATTATATTTAATTAAATCGGTAGCGAGGTAAAAATACCGCGGGTATAAAAATTGTTGATTTTATTCACAATACGCTACAAGCCTCCTTATAAATTATACACATTTCCTATCCAAAAGGAAGTTAAGCTAAATTTTCCTCGGTATTTTCCTGAAACACTTCTGGCGTAGAATAAATATTTTATTGCATTCAAGCTTTCTTAATTATACACAAATTATAGCCGGAGCTTCCTTGTATTAAATTGTAAGCATATTGCTCCAAAACAATAATAATACACATTTATATATATTATATACCTACGTACATAAATGGGTATTATTAAAATTGTTTTATATATATGTAGTAGGTATTATATTTACGAGTATATACTGTGCACCTATATATTCATATTTAAGTTAAGTTATTTATAACAAGTAACGAATAACTACACTTTTAATAGAAAAATAATTAATATGAAAAATTAGAAGATTTTTTTGGATACATAATATTTTGTGAAAACTCCATGGTATAAGACTGTAGAATATTTCGAGATGATATCTCTGTAAATAAAGATATTATGGTGAAACAAAGTAAAATATTGTTGAAATTATGGGACAACTCTCGCGTGTGATTTGAAAACGACGGCACACTATTTTTCGGTATTTCAAATGTTTAAAATAGTATGAGGTATATATATTTTTTTTATTATTTCATTTATAAATACACAGTATTAATTGATATTACAATAACAAAATAATATTATACAATATACGTAGTAAAATGCTCCCTCCATAAGCAACCAAATGCTTGTGCGGAGGGTCAGATTTCAACTTTAATATTAATACACATTTATAAGAATAAGCCAGAAATATTAATACACATAATTATAAGAATTGAAATGATATTATGTATTATCATGGAATTTGTACTCAATTCGCACAAAACCACATCGAATGAAGGACGTATGTTTCCGCTTTTGGATATTTCCAAAAGTACCTATAGGTACATATTACTGTATGTACCTACGTGTAGTCAAGTAGGTAAATTGTTGGAATGTAAACATTGGTATGTAATGGAAATAATGGTGACAAATTCATTTCAATAAAACAATTCTAAGTCAGGACATTATGCAGTAGATACGTAGTGGGTTGAATATACATAAATGTATAATTATGTAGTAGGTATATCGTCCACAACATTGCGGTTGTTAAACTGAGTGGAGCAATTGAAGTACGACACACATTTTTCATTCTATATTGGATGCATCTGTCCACTGACACAGTCAGGAGTGTAATACGTAAATAATTCTTGTAGAATTTCTTCAAGAACAAATTAGTTGGCAATTTGTTTTACTTGGTTTTATAGTCAACAACATGAAGTGTCATTAGTCTTGTTAGAAGGCAGAACTATCAGTAAATATATCTATCTACTACTAATATTTTGTTGAAAGCAGGTGGAATAACAATTTAGGTATTAAAGGAAAAGGTACCTAATTAATTTCTTTTTCTATGAAATGACAACTCAAATTTTCAACATAAACACAGTCAAACAAGGAAAAAAAACTATTGGGGTTAGTTGGAAGAGATCGCGGTTTACGATAAACTAGCCCTCTGTATATTGATTGTTTTTAAAATTTATTTGATTCTTTATGTGTGACTGTGTTGCTGTTTAGGTAGTAGCATTCCATAGCAAAATTAATAAAACAAATGTTATTAAATGTACGATAAAACATTATTTTGTTTCATTTATTTCGTAATTCTTAATCAATGTACCTATCTTCAGTAAGTAAAACTAAGTTAATAAAATCTAATGAACACCATTTAATAAGACAAAACTGTTCAAATTCTTCAATGCAGCGATGAGATTTGCCATCACCCATTAATGAATTAACTTATATCGGCACGGAGAAGACGACTTGCATGGTTGTCACATGCAATTAGTTCACTGAATATCCAACTTGTGGGATACGCCTTGATGGTAGGTGTGAAAGAATAAAATAGTTGTATCAATGATTTTAAAATATATTTATTATTTTTCGAGAACGATATTTTTGTATCCAGACATGATTTGGTGGGGCGAGAGATACCAGACATTTTGATTCGAGAATCATGTTGAAAGAATGTAACATTATATTGTATTGGTGTTAACACAGAGAAAATTCATTCTAATTTTTAAATTGATTAATTACAAAATACACTGTTTGATTTTCCCTATAAATTTAAGTGAAATAAATAATTAATAGTGAAAATCGAACAGTGTTTTTTTTTTAATTAATGTAACATTGTGCAAAATCTAATCGGAAGAAGTGAGATGTAAGGTCCACCAATCGATAAACATTTATTGCAAACCACTTGTTCATTGTTTGTTCACTATGCCCCGGTAAGACAATGAAAAAATAGTAACTATTATAAACATTATAAATCTTGTTTTAAATATAAACAGTAGGCAGTTACTTATAATGTAAAATGTATAGGAAAGTAGGTACGTACTTGTTTTTTTTTTTAATAAAGTTTCTTTTAGATATACTTAGGTATTTTGATGTGAAAAAGTTGTATAAGAAAAGTATTCCCCAGATAAACATTATTATCAGATATTGTAAATGATCCTCATAAATGAATTATTTTGGTCTATTAACAGTAATTTGACCGTCTCAGGAGCGCCGTAAAAGGAGCTATTAAGTTCACATTATCATCTGATACTAGTGAGTATCCGGTATGGATATTAGATTTATTAGTGCAAGTTAGTTGGAGGACATCGCGTTCTAGCGACAAGCTCGCCCTCTGTATATGGAATAACTGATATTTTTATGATACTTTGTATTGATTTGAAATAATGTAATCAATGTATGTACAGTGAAGAATAAAATAAATAAATAATAAAAGGTTCACTCGTAGGTACACTCATACCATCATGCCATTCTCTACAGGTGGGATATCCAGTCGACTAGTTAGGTATTACTAACATACAAATTGTCCTCTCCGTACCAGCAAAAGCTGAGGCATTATGGAGAGTCACACCTCATTGATAAATAATCGATTTTTACAGGGCATTCAAAAACTTGCTGAAGAATTAAGAGACCAGTTCTTTGAAAAAATAATAATAAAAACAAATAACACTATTTTGATCTCCTTCAAAAAAACATTATCTCCTTTGTATATACTCTAGGGGACGCCCACGCCGAGAGTATCTGGTGGACCTGTTGGTGGACATGCGCTGCTCATCATATGCAGAATTCAAAAGAACCGCACAAAACAGGGAGGAGTGACGGAGAAGAATTAAAGAGATAATTGCTGCAAACCAATCCCAGGATTGAAACCAGAGAGAGAGATATATTATATTATTAGACTGTCAACATATCATGTGAAAAATTACGCAAACTTTTGTTTTGATTTGTGGAAGAAAAAACATTACGTGCAATGTTAAATTTTCAACACCACGTTCAAAGTTTTCATTCCTCGTATTATTTTTTAAGAGCTTTCTGTGAACTACATAACTTCTTTTATACCACACTCACTAAATTTGTTTCACAAAGAAAATATGTATTGTGTTGGAGTATATCTGAAATATTTCTCTTTATTTCCTCTATCCTTCAATGTTCCTCTCGAAAGCACAGAAAATAAATAGCTAAACACTTTCATTTGAAGCATGTATATAAATTTTGCTGTTTAAATTTATTTTATTAAAATATTTTTTTAAGTACCTACCTATTTCTTTTCATAACACATCATCCTTTCGGATATTATTCCAGCTTATCTTTTAAAATATTTTGTCTCATAGTATTCAAAGAAAGCTTTTAAAAATGTACCATCCATGCGTAACAGAAAATGCTTCAATAGTATAAAATATTAGAGTAAGTATAATTATTATATTCAAATTTCATCTTTCATAGACATGTTTACTTTTAATGAATAATTCATGGATAATAGTTCTTTTAAGGCTTTTCTAAAAAAAAATACGTCAAACTGAACCCAAATCTATCTTACATTCGCATTAACTATTGACAAAATAACCAACTTTGAACTTAGTACTTGTACTGCTAGTAGGTACTACTAGTACTACAAGATAGGTTAGTTGGAAGATATCGCGTTTCTGCGATAAACTCGCCCATTGCACAAATTTATTTGTATGGTTTATATTCTGCAATGTTAGTTTTTTGTGCAATAAAGATTTTTTATTATCTTATTATTATTATTACTATTACGATTGTCAAAAATGGCTTTCAAAGATGGCATTCACGTGTAAATATTTGCAAAAGAATTGTCAAAAAAAACTATTACCTACCTAAGCCCATTTTATTTAATTAACTGTCATTCATTCAATTCATTTTCAGACAAGCATTAAAATTATAGCTTGCTAATCTACTGATTTTTTGATAATTTGTGAATTTTATTTTATCTCATTCCGTGGAGTTTCCGATAAAGAGTAGAATTCCCACTCTTTTCTATAAGTTTTCGAGTGTATGCTACCCATCTTGAGCATTTTAATTTTTATTAGGATGGAGAAGATGACATTTATCTTTATTCCAAACGATCAGTCCGCTTGCTGCCTCACTTATGGCAGATATCGTGATGGGATAGATGGATGGATCATTTAATTTATCTTTCTTTACCATTATGGCATCGTCCACGAGCGAAGTAACCCCTATAGACTAAATAAATGAAATGGACAAGTTATGTATTTGAAGGATGTTAATAATAGAAATAAAAGATCATTAAATGAGAAAAAACAATTTATATGTTCACTTGTAATAGATTTACGAATTATTATAAAAAAATATGAATAAATAGTACAAAAAAGGTACACGCACAAGCAGGTGGAAACGAGAAGTATTTTTTTAAATTTGTTTTGCAAGAAATTTGGAATGTTTTTCGAAATAAAAAAGAATTAGTAATTTTTATATTGCAGGTACCTACTTGTGTAGCTGGTGTATGTACTTAAGTAGGTAGGTACTCCAAAATATTCATATGTAACGGTTGCACAATTTTATTCTTAGTACTGTTTTCCAAATGATGCTGTGCGCCGGCGCACCCAGCAGAGACCTGTAATCTCCGTAATACAGGAGAGACGATGGTCCTGGCTGGGACATGTTTTAAGAATGCCTAATGATAGTTGGCCAAAAAGAGCACTGTTCTTCCGTCCGCAGGGGTTCCGTCGGCCCGGGCGTCCCTCTTTCACAATTCACCGTTCCTATGACAACGATATCAGAGCGCAAGGAATGTCGTGGAAAGAGGTGACGCAATTGGCGCAGCGACGTTCTGAATGGAGGAGGCTGGTTTCTGCCCTGTTCTCCCGAGAGGAGCGTTGAGGGCGATGATGACTGTTTTATTAATTGAAGACTAAAAATTCACCTTCACTAATTTGAAAATTCACCTTACGGAGGGCATGAAAGCTAGTGTCTTATATAATATCGATCAATAATTATTATTATTATTATTTTACAAGACGAGGTTTTCTCTATTCACCGCCATGACAATAATTTAACGCTGGTGATCTTATATTAATTAATTATAAAAGGTTTGGAATTTCCTTGGAAGTAATAGTAATTAAGAATTCCTGTCGACAGACTACAACAGCCTTGGCGACATTAAAATGAAGACGACATCGTTTAAATGAAGAATATTGTACAATTATGTAGATATTGCGTACCTACTAGGTATCAATTTAATTTTGTTTAAATTTCTATTTCAATTTTTTTTATTTATTATTTTTTCTATTTATTTATTTCAAACTTAAAGTAACAGCTGATATTACGTAATAAACAAAACAATGATTGTGCAAAATTAAAACTAATTACAACACAAGTTATATAATAAAAAATGTTAGTTAAAAAGCATAATATAATCATAAATACGTAAATAAAATTTATAAAATACATTAAAATTTGATCATAACACTAAATAAATTTAAAAAAAAAACTGAAAATGCGCCCTTGCGGTGGTTTGTACCACAAAACGGCGCTCAATAAATTGACCAGATTCTTATAAAACAGAAATAAAAATTAACTTTTCGATTTTCGAAGAGGAAACACTATGAAAGTTCATTTTAATTTAGATAATAAATATTTAAAAAAAAAGTGTTTTTTTTTATTTAAATATTTATTATCTAAATAAAAATTATTATGATGAAAGATAATTAGACAAACGTATATTTGAAAAAGTAAAGGTATGTTTTAGAATATGAAAATAAAGAAGAAAAGCTATGAGATAAATAGTTAAGCATTTAGTAATATTGATATCTGTATTTGATTATGATATGTTGTATTTTGTTGTATATGTATTTGTGTAAAATTATGGTCAGTAAAGTTTTATTTATTTTTTATTTATTTATATCTAATTTATTCTGTAAGCAGTATGTGTTTAATCTGTCAAGGTCTGTTTGAAGCTTTAGGCAGTCTCATTTGTTGATTATTTCGTTGAAAATGTTCATGTCGTCAGCGTATAATAGTAGCTATTTCGAGTCATGCAAGTATTCACCTTTGTCATATATATACATATTAAAAAATAATGGACTAAGATGAGAACCTTGTGGAACTCGCGAAGTAACATTAATGTATTGCGATTTAGGTATACCCTTCTATCACAACTGCGTATTGACGGTTTTCAACATACGTCGCGAACCACTGGTATATATCACCGTGTATACTGAGGTGACGTATTTTTTCAGTAGAGTTCTATGAATCTCTCTATAAGGTTATTTATTTGTTTATTCTACAGAGACACGGAGGGAGAGAGTTGACAAAACATTCATAAAAACAAGAAAAAAAAACGATACATTGATTTGGTCAGATCAACCCCCCAATTAAGCGTGTCTACAGCGTACACGAAATTATACAAAAAAGCAAACATAAGGGTAAAAACAAACCAATGGGGCTAGCCCAATCCAAGTCTAGTGAATCAGACTTACATTACCGCAAAAAATAAATTATAAAAAGGTAAATTAAAGAAATATAATTATAATTCATTAAACCTAATCTATTGTCGCGTAAAAGTTCAATAAACTAACTGATATTGTATCCACTATACCTTTGATTTTTATTTGCCCGCACTGTAATGTCATTATACATAGTATAGTCTAATAATTTAGTATTCTAAGAATAGCTTGGTCAAACGACTTTAGTAGGTACCTAATAAATCGCATCGACCTAAATTCCATTCAATAGTAAATTCAGACAGGTTTTTTTATACTATAATATAATATTATGATAGGTAATACGCGCCAACATTCATGAGAAGATTTCGTATTCATTCATATTTTTAATATGTATACAATTGTAATCTTAGAGACTATAAACTTGTTTGCATCAATATACAGTGAAGTTATTATAAATAGGCTAACGTTGTATGTGCTGTATGAACATTGTTCGTCCTGTCATATCTAGTGTTAACATCCAACATGTTATATCAATGTGTATGAACGCGTAATCATTGAATGAAACAGTTGTGTGAGTGAGATAGACTGGATGTACGTATTTGTGTGTTGTGGAATGCATTGGAAGTTTATTATACATACCTATTAAGTTTATTATAATATTATACCCAGTTAGGTAGACATTAGTGACTTATCTTTTAAAATCTGTTTCGTAAATAAAATAAATAAATAAATAAATATTACTCTTAATATTGCTACAATCTGGTCATCTGCATTTTTATGTTATATTTCGTTTGCTAATATAATATAATCTAAGTATCGAATGCTTTGTTTATTTGTTCCCTAAAGACTCAAATTACTCAACAACGCGTGGATAGCCCAAAATAAAACTGTATAAAAAATAAAACATAGTACCTAGTTACAAAATTTTAAGTGTATAATATAATAAGTAATAATAAGAGAGTTTGTTTTTTAGAGTTTTTTTAGAGTTTAGAGTTTGTTTTGTATTGTTATTGCATAGGTACATTTATGAAGTGTGAATGTGTTTGTGCGAATGAATGTATTATGTGTGCGAAATTGGGTGAATGGATGTATTGTGAATGAATGTATTGTGTGTAAGATTTTCTATGATAGTTTTGTGTGTTATTGCTGAAGTGTGCACTGTTTGGATATAAGACTATTGGAATGTTTTTGTCGCTTACATGTTATATTTATGTGTCTTTCATCTGTTGTGTACCATGTAAATGAATAAATAAATAAGTGAGTTAAAATCCATTGTATTGGTCATTGGCAACGAGTTTGGATTTTCTTCTCCATTTCCCCCTTTTGTCTGCTAGTCTCATTAATTGCACGTATCTCCTTCTTGAGAATATATCAGAATATTATAATATGCAATAACGTTCACGCATTACATACATGTATCTACCTGGATCATTTGTTTTTATCTGCTAGAAAGGGAATCATATTATTGCTGAGAGACTGAGAGTTGTCAAACGATGTCAATACCTACTGAGATATTAAAAACGTAATTTTTTAATATATAGTAGTTTCACTTCGATGCGACAAAGATAAGTATAGTAAAACCAATGGATTTTAAGGAATTTGTTTTCTTTACATTATTGTAGTACCTAACTTAGTACAAAATATTCTATTGAAAATGTAAAACAATGTAAAATACATAAACAAAATATTTAGTATTATAATATTGTTATGAAATAATATCACTGAGCTACTTACAACATGGAAACAATGGCTCTGGCACCACGGTAATAAATTTCAATAACACACAAAATAACCTTGCTAGAATATCGTTTGTAGTAATTATACAGGACAATTCAGCGATAAGCGAATAAACGGTAACCGAAATAAAAATAATAATTTCCAACGATTAGAGCGATCGTGATAAAAAAAAATATGGTTTTACGACCATTTTCACTAGCCAATTTAATAATTTATCAATGATGTTTTCAAGTAATAAATTATAATAAATTATATTATTAAGATATATAAATGTATAGTACAAATAGTTTTTATGAGATTGTATAGAATATAAATAGAGAATGAATAATTGAAAATTATTGTAAAGTAATTTAATAATTAGAATTTGAAATATGTGTTACATTATTAAGATATACCTATCTATTGATTTAGCGTAGAAATAGTTTTCTATGATATCGTTTTATTGTATAAAATAGAAATAGATTATGTATAATTAAGTATTATTGTAAAGTAATTTAATAATTATGATTTATATTAGAACCTGTTGACAAGTCAACTTATTTGACTTAACAGGACCATGTATTTTATGCCTATAATTGATACTAATAAATAATCATAATATGCTCAAAAAAAAAAGGGTTTTTATTTCATGAAATTAAAGAATGACGTTAACATTTGGGTTTTAATTTTAAAGTTAAGTGTGCCAAATTTATAATGGCTATTAAGTTATTTCAAAAACTAGCTGCCATCGATAAATTTTTAAAACCAACGACATTATATATACAAGACTTAAATACTTTTAACCTAATTCAAGCAAAAACATGCTTTCTCTCTTTGTGCAATAAGGTCTATATTCCTGTGAAGGTAAAATCGTATAAATTTTGCCAGCACATAATAAAAGTCAAATAATCATAGGTACATAGTAGGTTAATATACTAATAATCACTATCACAAGTAGCGCATTTTTACAAATAAGTTCGCATTCTTGTAATGTAATAATGGCATGCATACCTATCTACATTCTAGATTCTAATGTTACTTTGTTAAATAAATGAGATTTGAATAATAATAATAAACATATTTTTTTCCAAAGTACACTATACAATTATTTTCAATAAACAATAAAAACACAATCATTATAACATTCTACCTCCCTAGTAGAGATATCTCGTGTATAGGGAGGGAGTGCATACCAATTAAAATACACTAATTAATTATTATATACTTATACATATTTTTTCACACAATACACTAACAACTATTCAATCAATAATTCTAAACGTATGTACCTACATAAATATAAATTTTAAAGATTTAACTGAAAATAATGGCCAATATGTTATAATATTAATTTTTTTCTCATTCCATCATTATCCTGATATTTTTTGGAATAACTTGAGACTGGGGAGATTATGTACATAAAACAAGGATAATAATAGATAATAGATGAACTTGATTTTAAAGGTATCAAAAACTTTATATTTTATTAGATTTTATTGACTGTATTTTTTATGTTTATCTCGTAGAGACCCCGTTAAAGAATATCTCTCCAACTCTTTTCTGTAAGTTTATTAGATTTTTATTAGATTTTAACTATACCATCACGGCATATCCCGCAAGTGGGGTAGCCAGCAGACCAGCTGCATATAAAACATTATTAGATTTTATTGACTGTATTTTTATTATATTTTATTGACTGTATTTTTATTAGATTTTATTGACTGTATTTTTATTAGATTTTATTGACTGTATTTTTATTAGATTTTATTGACTGTATTTTTTATGTTTATCTCGTAGAGACCCCGTTAAAGAATATCTCTCCAACTCTTTTCTGTAAGTTTCCAAGTATCCTTAAAAGTCAGGTATTTGCAAAACGATGAGCTTTGCCACCAATCCTGAATCTTTTTTCTTTTATAGACACGAAGAAGATAACTTGCACATTTATTACATGCAGTTGTTTCGCTGGCTTCCGCGCTAGTGGGAAATGCCGTGATAGTACGAATATTATGTTTGTAAATTTCTCTTTCTTGTCTTGTTACGGTATCTTAAAAGTATGTCCATATAAATAATATACGAACTGACAAAACGTTTATAAGATAAGATAGACGTTACACAATGTATAGTTACATTATCAGACTACAAGCAAGTCCATCTCGCTGGAATGCCAGTATTAATAGCTTTGAGACTCATCCAGTAATCCGTTTTATGAATGTTGGGACCTCAAATGCCCGCAAAATTATTTAACTCGCCCCCTATTATTTAACATTATGCCAACCGAATATTTTAAAGAGAATGCGTATCATATTACGACAAAACAATGCGTTAGTCCAAGAATCACAACACCCATATGCAAACGTACTACAAATATACAGATATTTATTTATTTATTTATTTCACAATCCACGGCGTGAGCCTTTTACATGTTCAAGAATAAATAATACACAAATCAAATATCAATAGATATGATGATGATGATGATTTTTCCTCATAGAAAATGATAAAAAAATAGACAGCAAAGAATAATTATAAAATTTTGAAAGGAGGAGTTTATAAAAGACGACAAATGGAACATAATATGGATCACGATGGGGAATCATTCTTTATATATTTTCTCCCATACATTTCTCTACGGTTGCAGTACTATCACTAGTTAGCTGAATAAAGATGCTGATTGCTTGTATTCAAAATCTATCTACGAGTACATCTGTTTTTCCAGCTCATCATTCCTTTATACGTCAGTAAATCTTACTGTAATGAAAGAGAACGACTTGAATTCTATGTTTGACGATAAATGATTTCTAGGAAGTTAACTCTATTCAACAGTTTTTTTTATTCGTTTTTTCTCTCAGATAATCTTTATGAAATACCTAGAACTTATTGCGATTTCAATTAGATGTAAGTATTTGAACTTTATTTTCAGGTTCATATTATTTTATAATTGACTATTTAGCTATCACATTAATTATAATAAAACTCTCAATTACGATTCGTTGATTGTCTCTACAAAGTTTTTTTTTATTGATATTTGAACCTGCAGCTACGAACGTTTGTTGTTTTTTTTCTCTGTATTTACATTTATTTTTAACATATTACAATAAAGGCTAAAGTGATAAAGTTTTCCCGTCTAATTTACGATGGAGCAATTAAATTCAATACTTTATCGGTTACTAGTAGAACCAGTTAGAGACAAATGTTTTTTTTATAAGGATAATGAACAACAAATATTATTTAAACAGTAAGTATTAACATATACATTCAGAGGTAGTAGCATTTATACGAACATGATAAGCACAGATCTCATGAAAGACTTCATAAAATAATATAATAGGTATTTATCTTTACCATCACGTCAACTCCCACATGTGCCTTAATGGTGATATTTTATAAGTGTCTCTGCGCCGATTGAGTCACCTCTTCTCTCGACATTTATAGCGTTCTGATATCGTCGACAAAGGAGGTATTGTGAAAGAGGGATGTCCGAGCCATCGAAACCCTTGTTAACGAAATACAAGTGTTCTTTTTGGCCAGCTTTCACTGGATATTCTAAGAACATGGCCCAACTGAGAGCATCGTCTGTCCTGTATTATGGGCACTACAATAACTACTTTTAGCGGAAAAGTATTAAATAATAAAGTAGGTACCTACTCCATCAAATAATAAAAAAGACCTCGAGTAAGAGTAGATATAAATAATGTGTCGAGATTCCGAGGGTGACGAGTTAACCCAAATTTTGAGACTATTAGTTATGGGATGTGGCTGATAACTCGTAATGTCAAAAGGTTTTGCCCATGTTATACAAGAATATAGCTATGTAGATATAGTAATATATACCTACCTACTAATATTGTGTCAGTGTGAATAAAAGAAAAATTACCGTTTAAGCCATTTTCTTAATACCCGCTTAAGATATGACGAACGACAATGTCATCCAACAGATTAGATACATTCATACTATCAACCTACTATTGTTATAATATTATTATGTAGTTATATTGAAGAGAGACCCACCTCACACCCGGATATCTCAGGAGTTGTTAACTCACTCCCACTTATCCGCACATTCAAACTTTATTTGTCAGGTTATTATCGTGGCCAGGCTTGAAGGACCGACTGGCCAAGATAATAAATGTACCTATGAGGTATGAACATCAATATGTGAATTGTACAGTACATCGATTTCAATTTGTATACAATAAATTATTTAATTATTTAACCCTGCTTTGAGTTGAGTTGAATAATAAATTAATAACTTTGTCTCATTTATGTACAGTGATTAAATATTATCAAAACAAATTAAGGTAGGTACGTGATATGGAATAAATAAAATCAAATAATAAAAAATCAACTCCAATATGCCACAACGTTATCAACAAAACATGCAGCACTATAATATCAATGACGGATCCGAGTATTGCGGGCCAAAGAGGTTATTTATAATAATAATATGTACCTACTATACATTTTTTAGCTATATTGGCTTCCTAGTGCGGTGTTTGAGAAACATACCTATACCTATAATATCTACTCTTAATATATTTATTATATCAACGCATTCATGGTTGTGCTATGAACTTGTAGATAGTGTGAATCAATATTTTTAAATCCCAAATTTAAAAACAAACTTTGTTTTTAATCTCAGTATCCGTTCCCTAGCTCCCCTCCCCTCATTCCCAATCTTTAGTCTCCTTCTAAGTGTTTATTTTATTTATTTATGGCCAGTTACACACTTCAGACAACACATACAAATAGATACAAAAAATAACAACAATATCACAAGAAAACAATGCATTGCCCAATTTAAAAGTGTATAAAAATTAATTAATTGATATTAATCATTAGCCCATAAGGTTGTCATATTTAAATTATAAAACAAAACAAAAACATGTGTTGTATGTGTATTATTATTCTAAATTTTATTTGTTAGACTATGTACTGATAATATTATTTTGTATCAGTATTAGGTGCGTATTATCCAGAGCGCAACTAAACTATCTCAATAAACGCCATTTTTCAGATGGCCGTTCAAAGTTTTTTCTTTAAAATTATATTTGCTTCTCACATGTTAGTTAAACGAAACTACTCTTAAAAATTATTGTGAATCTTCTTCTTCCATTTATTCGAAGGTGCCATTGTGGGCAGCCTGAGGGGCTGGCCGGCCAAAACAACCCCGTGTGTGTAATCTTTTACTATACCCTTAGATGTCCCTCTAGCCGAGAGAAGCAAACAAAATAATAAAATGTTTACACATATATATAAAAGAAAACAATTATAATAATAAAACCAACAAAAATATTTTCTTAATCTAGGTTACAATAAATAAAAAGAGAGTAAAAAGTACATATAAAAGTCAGTCGGTGGAGCATGTGACTCTTATTAATGGGTATTACAAAATATAACTCGTAAGAAATAAGAGCATGACAAGGACTACAATGGCATTTGTTACTTCGGCCGAAATTCCACATAGTGTAGTTTCGCTCCCACTTAAAGATATTAACCTGCACGGTGTGCCAAATTGGCCAAATCGGCCGATAAGAACAGGAAGATGGGTTAAATGTCAATCTTGCGGAGGTCAAGGCTCGATTTGCTGATAAGAGAGGAAGAGAAACAACTTTATGTATAAATATTTATTAACTTTGTTTTAATTAGCTATTGTGTGTCAGTGTGATGTAGTGAGATAAAAAAATCTCGACACTGCATATTATCGTCTTACATATTTTGTATTTATATGTACATACAAACAATCTTTTCCTTCTTCGCGTAGAATTTTACAATCGCCCAATGTTTTCAAATCTTCAGTTTAGGGAAAATGTTGCCTTCTAACCCCCTCCCCCTTTTTCCAATCAATAATCTTTGCTACGTGTTGGGTGTGTGTCAAATATTTTTTTTTTAAAAAGATAAGTTTATCTGGGTTTTTGTTATAAACTCAAATACAACCTTATACACCTTTCACAGTGAGCTAAAAGCTTGTGTCGTGAAAGGGGAGTCTGTCGGCACCTGATGGGATCGAACCCCGGACCCCTTGTTCAGAAGGCCGAGACTCTACCTCCATATTATATTATTTTATTTTTTTCTATGAGTACGTATAGATATATTTCTTTTAGTTGGGTGTGTGACAATGTGTCGTGGTTAGATGGAAGAAATCACTTCATAGTGATTAACTCTATCGTCTTAGTATTTAAAATATTGTGCTGATTTGTAAACACTGTTGTATAATCATGATGTGGAAAAATAATAATAAAAAAATACACATTAATTCTATTTTATTAACACTCGTATTGATACGAACAGACTGCGTGTTACAGACCGATGTCTCAAGTTTGTATTTTCGAACTTATTCAGTATACCTACCTATATTGTAACTACTCAGTTACAAAGTGTTTGCTTACTTTGGTGTTAATTTGTCCAAGGTTTACTTTAGTATAATAATAATACAACTATACACTTCAACCGAATGTAAATCTCACACTGAAGGATTAGCGAGTCTTATTACTTACTTGGTAAATAATAATAGTATGGCTCATGAAAATTCTCAGACCTTTACCTACCCACGGTTATTACACATACCAACCTGCTATTATTAGGAACGAAACTGATATTCGAAAAATCTAGTATCCTGCTAGATATTTAATCGGTAATTTAAGCAATAAATTGCTATTAACAATACGGGACAGTCAATAAACCAGCTCCATGTAAAAAACATGCTAGCTGTCCTCTCCGTATAAAAAAATAGGACATTTAGGATGGGTGGCAAAGTAGTGTCTTTATCTTTACGAACTCCTGCCTTTATAGGACACTTGAAAACTAACGGAGAAGAGTTAGTGACCAATTCTTTGCTGGGTGTTCCACGGAGCACGGAGTTAATAAAACAAGAAAGGTAGACCCCACCACCATGGGGGACTAAAAAGTGTCTAAGCAGAAGAAGAAGAAAATATATTATGTAACTTACGATGTGGATTATTGTTACATTTTTTATATTTCCATTTTCATCCTTACTGTTATTACCTAATCATTGCTTGTTATAAAATTGGTTACCCTGACGTGTACTATATATACGTGTATAATATACATTATAGGTATATTTATTATTTCGCACTCTCTGAACACTCTCGAAAGCTAAACAAGTCACGAAAGTGTCCTAATATTTGGCTTAGGGCCCTGTACTCCCATAAAGAATCCGGTATTCGGCCCAACTACCTACTACTTATCTATTTCATCACTTGTACTTTGTAATATCATTGCCACTTAGGTAAGTAGAAATCTACCACACATGTGAATTAGTTTATTGAACATCCAAAAATCTCTACAAACCATTATAGCCTTTATTATACACTTACATAATACTCAAAATGTATCTACCTACCTACGAATAAATATCAGTTAAATTCCCTGTATGATAATAAGTAGGTACTAGGTGTAGCTGTACAAGTAGTAGTAATAATACGTAGATAGGTTAGTATGACATAAATCATTAGTAAGGGATATTATAACCGTTTGTTAGAACAATATGAGATTTACGGTCTGTATTAAGGAAATATAATTTTCATATTGAGTCCCTTTATCACGAGATATGTATAATAGAATTAGGTATTTAGATGTAATATTATTATTCTTAACAGAACTGAGCGCCGTTAGTCAAGATTTAACGAAGTCAATTATATAGTTAATCCGTCAACAAAAAAATACTCGTTTGATTTGTAATGTTTTTGAAAAAGTAACGCGTGAAAATGTGATGCAAATATTTTTGACTGTTTTATTATATACCTACTTATGATCTGATTAAAAATTTTGGTGAAACGAGAACATGCCCATATGTTTTCAATTTCCATGAAAATCTTATACCTTCCACGGATTGCTCCCACTCTGTGCATTAAAAATATCGCAATCTAGAGATAATCTCCCACTCTGTACATTAAAAATATCGCAATCTAGAGATAATCTCCCACTCTGTGCATTAAAAATATCAAATCTAGAGATAATCTCCCACTCTGTTCATTAAAAATGTCGCAATCTAGAGATAATCTCCCACTCCATGCATTAAAAATATCGTAAACTAGAAATAATCTCCCACTTTGTGCATTAAAAATATCGCAATCTAGAGATAATCTCCCACTCTGTACATTAATAATATCGCAATCTAGAAATAATCTCCCACTCTGTACATTAAAAATATCGTAATCTAGAGATAATCTCCCACTTTGTTCATTTAAAATATCGCAATCTAGAGATAATCTCCCACTCTGTGCATTAAAAATATTGTAAAAAGTACAAAACAGACAACAACTATAAATATGGTTTACAAAAATAAAAATAAATCGTTCATGACTCAGCTGTTATCCACAAACATGTAGGTACCACAGTTAAGTCAAATGATACCTAATTAATTTGTTGATACTTTGTTATGATTGATGTTACAAGTTACAACCATTGTTCAGTAAAGAATTCTTCTCTATACTCTAGGTATAAACATGACATCCATGCTGAACCAATTACTGTCAAAAACCTTATTAAAAAATACCTAAAAGAGATATGAGTATTTTTTATTTTTACTATGTATATAAGATGTATGCGTGAGGGTGTATATGTGTGTGTGAATGCAATGGTGTGTATGGAGAGTAGTATGCTTGCATTGTGTGTGTGAGCGCCTTATCTTGATTACCTGATACCTCTTAGGGCCATCATTGGGCTGGTTCGGGTTAAATATTGATCATATTATTATTTTATTTTTATTTTTTGTGTGTATTTATGTGTTTTTTTTTATTTATCTTGTCGCATATCTTATAGGTGTGACTGATTGGGTATATATGAATTGTTTCTACCCTAAGATATAGGGTTGAGATAAAACAGAATATGTTTATATGTATGTAGTTTACTCCTCCCCAAAACACGAGCTATGCTCAAATTGGGGAGTACTTGAATTTATTACTTTGTCATATGTTATTGTTTTGTTTTATTGCATGTATTTTTTTTTGATTAATAAAAATATTTGAATTTGAATTTGAATTTGAATAAAATATAAATTTAAATCGTAATATTTCTGTCATTTAAAAAGATAAGTATGTAAGTATAATATTTTTTTGACCCAAAACACGCCTTAAAGATGAGGGTTCGTATATGATATTATCATTATTGTATTGTAACTATTTTTTTAATAATTGCTAATGCATTGAATTAGAAATTTGTGATTTTATTATCGTGTAATGTATGATTTTATCTAAATGGCGCTAGCCGTATATGTATTACATAAATAGGTACCTAAATAAATTATGATATTTTACCTATGTCTTAATTATGGTGTACCTACGTTTATTGAGGACATTATTTACAACACACAAATATTTATTTATTTATTTATATAATTTCATACACGGCACAAGACCATTAGGCCTAAACGTAAAAAAAAAATCACAAACAGTTTGATACAATACAACAACAATCTTTTTCAATGACAGTCACACACTCTTATACACACGCACACATACATATACACGCAACTATACAAAGCAGCTGATAATATGCGCGCACTGCGAAGTGCTCGCATATTATATTTATAACTATAGCACCTGCCAGTAAACAAACTTATTTTATTCATACTTATAAACTATGAACATTAAAGTACTAATGCCGCTAAAAAGACAACATTGGTATTGGCATATTAACATATTGTTCCATGTTATGCAAAGACATAATATTATTTGTAAATATTCATGTACCTATTCGTGCTGCTTACTTAATATTTGAATGGATTTATACAAATTATACTCAAGTACTGTATTTATTTCTACCCGCATCAAAGGTTTTGTTTTAAAAAACTAGGAAGATATTTTTCTGTCTGTACCTACTATAACGGTATGTAATAAACATACTAGTTGTCCCATCCGAGACAGTAAAAATTAAGACATTCAAGATGGGTGGCATGCCTCATTGATATTGTTTAACGTCCTATGTGATGTCTTATTGTATTTAACGAGACGTTTTAAAATGTTTCATAAAGGTAAAAATATTTCTCTTCTATTTAAATACCTATACCTACCTACATACTACTTTAAATTCATTTAGTTTTTCTAAACTGTAGAAAACTTGATATAAACATACTGTATTATTCTAAAAAACATAAGTAAATGAAACACACACAACTAGATTGTTCGTAATCAAGACGAGTATTTCCAACTACTGGAATTATTTTCCAGTCTCTATGTAGGTACCTACTTATCTATGCATTATGAAGTGAATATCCAGTTGGAATTTACAGCGAAGAGGAACAATCTGATCAAAAGAGATTTTTACAAAGAGTTTAAAAAAAAGCATAGATTAAAGCGATAAAATTTTTATGAGGATTTTATGCAGAGCATGCAGATAAAGTTGTTTAATAAAGAATTTTTAATCGTGTTTTTAACCAAAACGATTTTGAAACCTATCGTCGACTATATATCGATTCTATAATATGCATATATAATTCACCTATGTGTTTATCGGTACATAAGTTCTACAGAGATTCTAAGAAATATTTTTTGTCAGTTATTCGGGAGAATAAGACGGCTTGTTTGGGACACATTCTATGCGGTATTGTTTCGGACACGCAGGATTGCAAAGCTTTCGCAATTGCAATCCCCAGCATCTATAGGTTCCAATAGGATATATGCAAATGGAAAACAGTAATATTTAAATGATTGTAACTAATAGTGAGGCGAGTACCTACCTAGCCTACACACTACGAGTACCTATGTACGTCTTTTATACAGTGGTTACATTCGATAATCTTTGAATTATTATTGAGACTGTGATTATACGAATAAGGGTTAAGTAGGTAGGTACCATTATTACATAAGTATAATATCATTCTTGGTTTCTTATGCTTTCCTCTATTATAACAACATATGGCGGTAGGTATATTTTCCCAAACGCTCATGACAGAACATCAATCAAAAATGTTTCCCGACCAACGATCTTGGCTTCTCATTACAATTCCCTACTCGTATACCTAAGTATTAAGAAGCAAGCGCGAGAGAATAAGTAGGTACCTATTAGTATCAGTAGAAGTAGTTGTAGATACATAAGTAGATACCAATATTATTATTATTGTTACAGTGGTTCTAGTAAGATATTCAGTGAAGAGAATCACCCTCCATTAACTGTCTTCAAATATCCTGCCGAAAATAATATATTATAATACTATTATCATGGGTTGAACCTACCATACAAGTGGATGTCAGTGGCGTTAATACACGAAAAAAGCACCGCATGTTTACAATGCCGTAATTCCATACATACCTACATTACAATCACGCCGATTTTCTCGCAATATAGGCAGAAAAGATCGAACCTCTTATGCTTTTATATACAGAGATATTATGCTCTTTACTCCCATCACATTCATGCGATTCATCATAGAATACATGCTCTTCTGTTCATTTTCTCAGAACATATCCGTATTTTAGAATCTGATCTACAAGCTTTGACAATTTTATCCACGGCCAGATCTCCAAGTACTCGAGTCTTCTCTCAGCCATGTATATGGCGTGATCTCCATACATACAAAATAACAACGGAACTTAATGTATCTATTATAAAACTTCTTAGACCTGGAATAAAATGGTGTATCGGATAAACATACATTAGATGAAAGTCTTAATTTTAAAGATTTCTTTTATTTCTTAGACCAAATCTACGGTAGACTTAATAACATAACATAACATAACACGTATAGACAATTCACACAGACCGAGCTAGTCCCAAACTAAGATATGAATCTTGTATTATTGGTACTAACACGGCGATACACATATACAATGCACTAAACACATATACATGTAACACCCAGACCCAGGACAATCTGAAAAAGGTCATTCTTCATTTTGCCCTGGCCGGGAATCGAACCCGGGACCTCGTGACTCAAAGGCAAGTGCGATAGCCTCCGCGCCACACCGGTCGTCGCCTTTGCGATAAACTCGCCCTCTACATTTTGTTATTATTTAATTTAAATGTATTTCTTCATTGAATTGCTTGTAATTAATGTACCTACTATAAAGAATTAATAAAGAAATATATGTCGGACTATTTGATTTGTAAAGCGCCGTTTACTCATGACATGAACTTAAGGGCTCCCACCAAAAAGGTAAGTTTTCAACCTTAAGAATGAAACAATTAATATTGAGTACATAAAACTCCTTGAAATAAAAAGCTAAATTAAATTTCAATCCTTTATAATACAAAAACAATATGCAAAATTTAATAATTGATTTTGAAATAGCTATGTACTAATAATTTTGATAAACATAAATGAACTCAGGTTTTGCAGAAATATAAAAATAATAAAAAGTTTTGTAAGTGTTTAGTTTTCTAACGTCTAATAATCGATACGGAAGCACGACCAATGTAACTATATATCATAGTCCCACCACTGCAATAGATGGATAGTTATACTTGGTAATCGGTGCGAACAAATCAAATCGATACCTTAATTCGCAGATTGGGTAACTCCATTTTTTGACAAAATGACTTAATGATGCCATAATGTTGACTGTATTCCAACACACATGCTAGGTAAATTTGAAGAATCCAACTTTATTACAAATGCCCTAAAAAACACCTCAAGAAAATTGGGTAACTCCAATGTTAGTATTTACAACGCTGCAAATTGGGTAACTCCACCATTCTGTATGGAGACTTGCGAGAGATAGGTTGTGTATTAGGAATATTTTACAAAAAAGTGGTTTTGGATATCTTATCCTGTAAAAAAATGTTAGATAACTGTAACCATAAGTATCAGCTTTATTTTCTTAAATTTTTTAAAGTTTTTTTTATCATTTACTCCTTATGTGATGTAGTTAATATGTAAGGTACTCACATTTTAAATAATGCAACTTTTGCAGGAGTTACTACGTGGAATTTAATTATTACTGGATATGTTTGCGCACAAGTTTTGAAGCTGATTTACTAATATTGTATTGTTTTTTAACACATATTATGTTATTATTTTTTAGTCAAATAAAAAATCTAGGTTTTAATACTTAAATAAACGACTTTATTTTTTGATATACCTATTAGGATTTGTTGAATCATGATTATTTTTAAATAAGCTCAAAATCCGAAGAACTGAACGTGTATCTACATACATTACCTACTTATCATAAGTTTAATTTCTCGACCGACGGTTCTTGGTGGAAGTTCATATTAATAATTTTTAAAATGAAACACGATATATAGTTATTCCACTATTGACATTATTTATTTTGCGAGCCGGCTTTCAAGAGCTTCCGCTCTCATCGTCAGGCAAAAGTGAAATGTTTACTCATCATTTTATAGATGAATAGCAGACTAAAGACTATGGTTAAATTAGTAACTGAAAATTGAAGAAGTGAAGAAAATCGTATGAGTGAAACAAATCCCAGAAATCATGATTTTCTACAAATTTATCAAAGACAATTCGAATTTTTAAAATGGAATTGGCCCATCATATTACTTGATAGTGGTAATCTTGCAGAAATCCAAAATATAAATACCTACTGATGATAATAATTTAGATAATAATGCGACACAAGGGATATTGTTAGATGCACAGGCTAATGCTATTGATCATAATATTGCAACAGAGAAGGGCAGCATAAGAGTCAACATCTCGTTAGTCCCATATTCAGAACATTCAGATTCTGATGAAAACTCTGAGACTTCTCTTGGAAAAAGGATGAATCATGGAGTAATAAAAATTTAAAATTCAAATTTAAAAAATCAAAAAGAGGTGTGATAAACTCGCCCTCTGTATATTATTATTATTATTTATAAGATTACGGCAACCCGTCCCTTGTGGGACGATTTGTGCCAAGTACAATATTTTTAGAATATAACACGTAATATTAAGGCATTTACTTATAAAATAATAAAATTTCTTTTGGCGGATTTTAAAATCTTGAGATATACAGAGAGGGCATCAGTGTGCAAGAGGCAAGACACTTTGATCGGATACTGGACTTCAGCTATCTCATAATACAAGTCGTAAGAGTCTCTTATTGGGCAACCGACCTCTGTATATTGATCACACCTAATTTGAATGCATTTTTTTTATAAAATTGTATATATTGTGATCAATGTATAGTAAAGAATGAATGAATAAATAAAATAAATTGCCTCAAAGGAAGAAAAGCCTTGGCCCAAAAAATATTGTCTGCTTAAATAATCTAAACGAGACTGAAAATATCTTCACGAAAATGGACTCAGGACTACCACGATATCTAAAATAATGCTCCACACGAATTATTATTTTCACATTTTGTCACTCTTCATTATTTTTGTCTAGCTATCAACGAGTATATCGCTAAAGGTGCAACTTTTTTGTTCAACTCCGTGATACAGGATAGACGATGTTCCAGGCTGGGTAATATCCTGAAAAGGCTAATTGGCCAAAAAGAGCACCGGTCTTCCGTCCGCAAGGATTCGTCAGCCCGTGATTTCCCTCTTTCACAATACACCGTTCTTATAACGACAACAGCAGAGCGCAGGAAATATCGTAGAAAGAGGTGACGCAATTGGCACAGAGTCGCTCTGAATGGAGGAGGCTGGTTTCTGCTCTGTCCTCCCGAGAGGAGCGTTGATGATGATGATGATGATGTTGAAGTATTTATCCTATATATATTACTTCAATTTAATTTGATTTTCATATAAAACACTTTAAAAATAACATTATTATGAGACCAAACAGTATGCAATACTTATAGGCAAATTGGGTAACTCCATCAATTATAGCATTTATTTTACAAAATCTATCACAGAAAATTAGGTAACTCCAAAAAAAGGCTACAAAACCATTATAAACATAATTATGTCATGGTTATTGTGTTACGAACATGTATCTACATCATGTAGATATTTTAGAATAAGGAAAATAATAATAATAATATGCATAACAAAAATATTTAGTTTTTTGTCCGCCCTGTAAAGTAGCTATTTTGGAGTTACCCAATCTGCGAATTAAGGTATCGAAATAACATTCTCTATTACTATGCGCATATTATGACATTCACGTACAAATCATGTGGTATGAAAATATGACATAATATTGTACCTAATTCATGATGACTTAAATAAAACAGATGTCGTTCACATATCATCAATAATTGAAAATTACCTATAATAAGAGTAGATACCCATAGAATCCTGGATTATCTTGAATAGGTCTCCGATTTTTTAATTGTGTCGTCAGGCTGGTTTTGGTAGGTACCTACTTTAAACATCCAGTAGACATAAGACAGTAAACAACTTCAAACTGAGCGTGATCAGCTATACCACCCAATCCATTTACTTATCTCATTTTTTATGTGACGGAGAAGGGATCTAGTTTTTTCATTTCATGCAGTTAGTGGTAAGTACATAATTAATTATGAATGTTGTATTAGATGAATATGAGATGTATATAGGTTACAACCTATAATGAGTTAAAATCCATTGGATTGATCTGCAACGAGTTTGGTTTTTCTTCTCCATTCGTCTCTATTCTCAGCCAGTCTTTTCAGCTCTACGTATGAGTCACAGTTCATATCCCTCTTCAGTTGGTCCATTATATGCGTCTCTTGGTCGGCCTCTGCCATTTGTCCCCTCGGTCTTACCCTCCGCGATGGCGATGAGTAGTCCTGGGTGCCTGATGTTGTGGCCAATCCAGTTAGCTCGTTGTTGGCCGATTCTCTTAAGAAGTTGCCTTTTTTCTCCTACCCTGGTTAATACTTCTTCGTTTTCGACGTGTTCCGACCAATGTATCTTAAGTCCAATCCGATATGCGTGTATGGTACCCCCGATGCCTAGTGTTTACTGATATCACACGCCAAGTGCATTGTTTTAATATACATAAATATCATAATAGTCTATGGTGCGTGGTGATCATTATGGTCGGGGTGTTTTTCGCATTGTGCTCGGTGAGTGTGTAATGTTTTTTTAATGCTTTTGTAATATTGTCAACATGTCTCGGCGAAAAGGTTTTCTAGTAATCATGCCGATATATGGTTATTATAGCTATAAATAAATAAATGAATTAGGTTAATATATGTAGGTATATGGGTAGTACGTTGTAAGAGAACATTCCGACTAATCTTTTAGATTTGGCGTGACTCATTAAGTTGTATGTATTTTCTTTATTTTTGTATTATTTTCATTAAATAAACGAAAAAAATATATGTGTCTTTTTCTTACCGCGGCGTGAACATAATTTCTATTGATTCAAATAGCAATTTTGTTCAGTGTTCGTCGTTCATCATAGCTGCATAATATCTACATACTACATACCTATTATATAAATCTATACCTATAACCAACACTAAAGACAACGAAAAACTAAAAGACATTGAATAAGTAAAATTAAAACATAAATGCTTTATCATAAATTCATAATGTAGGTACCTATGCTATCGCGTTGACATGATCAACACGTGCACGCACCGAAAAGTATGCGTGACGGTTACGAAGAATGTATTCAACTATAGAAATAAATTACACTTTTTTACTTACTCTGCCAAACGCAGTTTTATCCAACATGATTTTGTTTTATTTTTAACTTTTTCGGTTCAGTCTATTACCTACGACAATAAATCCTACACACAAAGTTTTATTTACAATAATAGAAATACCTACTGCAAGAAATTTCCCGGAATAATATTTTAAACTGTTTCATATAAACGACACTAGGCGGAGACCGGTTTTGATTTCTATTATTCATTCAATTTTAAATATACATATACGAGAATCTATTTTTTTTTTATAGATTTTAATTTATCGATTATTATTTTATATTAAAACGTTGCGGGATAGAGTAAAGAATGATTACATCAGGAGAATAAGCGGATGCGAGAAGAATGTTGTGGAGAGAATGCGTGTAAATAAGTTACGATGGTTTGGACATGTTGAGCGAATGCAAGATGAAAGAATATCGTTCTCTCTGCCAACCTCTCCTGGGATACGACGTGAGGGTAAAGTAGGCATAGTATATTATAGCATTATGTTTTTCCAGTAGTCTGTGTTCAATACAAAGAGATTTAACAAGCACTAGACTGTGCACTTTTGATCAAATCACTATCAAAACCATGCTTTCTCCACCGTTGTGATAAGGTCTATATTCCTATTAAAAAATAAAGTGTAGGTATCACGTGAGATAGCTACTCTTAGAGTGGTGTCTCTTTCTAACACATGATTGTACTACATGTAACTATAGTAGCTATACTCGTATTATATAAAGTAGAACCATGATGATTGATGGACAGATATTAGAAGAAAAGATTATGAAATTTTAAGTATTATTAATTTAAACAGATCATAAATATGTTACATATTATTTATATTATCTTAGCGATACTTCGAATACGTTTACTTACACCTACATTGTAGAAAACTATACAGCTATGTATTAATAATTAGTTTAAGCATAGGTAGGTACAGGTTAAAGAAGAAGGTGAACAGGTAGGGTGAACTCAGAACGTGGTGAGAAAGTATATTACATACTGACATAGGTAAGATATACAAAATACTCGTATGAATTTTATTCAAAGTACCTGCTAAGTGTTCAAGTCATTCTGGTAAACTAATACAAGTGTTGTTAAGTGTCCGTAGGTCTGGCACGAGTATGTTAACCCTCGTACAATAAAATTACTTGTCCTACAATATTCTCAACTTAGCTGACATTATCACCAGTGGTAGAAGTAATGGTGAGAGTGTCCGAAATTATTATTATTACAATACTGTACATCCTATAGGTATAAGAATCTAATAGACATAATCATGTAGCAAAAATTATACATCAAAATTTAGCTATTAAACATAATCTTTTAAACTCAAATAATGTAATACCTTATTTTAAATACAACCCGGAACCGGTTTTAGAAAATCAAAATTATAGGCTCTATTATGATAAAACCATAATAACAGATAGACAAATACATCATAATAGACCCGATTTAGTATTACATGATAAACGTAATAAAATAACGTACCTAATCGACATCGCTGTCCCAAATACACATAATATACAAACAACCGTCGCTGAAAAAATACGTAAATATACAGAACTAGCAGGAGAAATAAAAAATATTTGGCATTCTAGGTCCGTTTACATAATAGGTACCTTTAGTCATGTCAGCTACAGGGGTAACTCCGAAATCTTTAATAAATAATTTACAAAAATTAGATTTACCGGTTAATTTGTACATTAAAATTCAAAAATCTATTATAATAAACACTTGTAATATTGTAAAAAAGTTTCTGAACACAGATATTTCAGGCACAATGCTGGTATTTTGATCCCGCGTTTTGAGCCTAATCCTTTGATATCCTGTATATCTGGATAGGTGAATTTTTCCCGGCATTAGACTGTTAAGTTTTTGTGTGATCATGACTGATCATATGGAGACTTATCTGGTTGTATAATGCTGAGAAGTGTGGATGGCAATTCTGCCGCCGCGTATAAAAAAATATGAAATTCTCGTGTCACTGTGTTTGTTATCATACTCCTCCGAAACGGCTGGACCAATTTTGTTGAAATTTTGTGTGCTTATCGGGTAGGTCTGAGAATCGACCAACATTTTTTTTTCATACCCATAAAAGTTAATGGTGGCTCACCTCGATTTTTTTCTTATCTTTTGGACATTTTTTTTAAAATTATTTTTTTATGGTGAGGCATTTAAAATGCATACAGTTCTTAATTTTCACCTTTCTACCATCAACACCTATTTTTTAATATCGATATGGCAAAACAAAGTTTGCCGGGTCAGCTAGTATTATTATAAGATTTCATTATATTTACAACACTCGTGTCGATATCATTCTGTTTACAAAAGTCTGCAATCTGTCAACTTATTATAATTATGTATGTAGTATTTTATCATTTTATTATAATTATGTATGAACAAAATAATGAACACAAACCAGTCAAAGATCTTATTCTTCTTATGAAGCTCAGCTGGAAGCTTATTCCAGTATCAATCAAGACTCGTCTATGAGTAAATAAATTGTTCGAAAATACTAATACAATCACCTCTATAGAAAATTTACGTATTAGTGTACAAAAATATTATTCATAGAGTACCTTCCGACCAAAGAGTTGGTCTCTCACTTTTTACCGTAAGTTTTCGAGTGTCATGTAAAAGACAAGTTTCTAAAAAGTTAAGACATTTCACATCTTAAATTCAGCAAGACGAGCTTTGCCATCCATCCTGAATGTCTTATTTTTTGTTGCCACGGAGAGGACAGCTTGCATGTTTATAACATGCAGCTGTTCTGCTGACTACTCCACTTGTGGGATATTCCATGATGGTATAATGGTAGTAGCAAAGTATTTTATGTGGATGACTTCAGGACATATGTATTTTTTTCTTTTCACATTTAATTTATTATTACCTACTAGTAGGTACTAGATATCTCTGACGATAGTTTTACAGAATTGATTATGAATTTAGGGAAGTAAGTTTTTGAATACCTGTCTCTTATATGCACTCAGAGATAATCCGAATATATCTACGTCTGTCAGTGTATTGTTGTAAAATTATGTGATTCTATTTCGAGATCTTTGTAGTCCAGCATTTGATTTCGCAGCTGGTATATAAAATAAATTGCTTTTTCGAGTTTTAGAAGGAGTGTGAATGCATATTTTCTCAAGAGGCTCAGGAGTGTCGAACTCCACTTTCTGATATTTTTGTCCACTTTGCATATATTATAGATTTATGGCCACGTGACATACTCAACGACATTTTAGACATCAGGCGTAATGGATAAATTTGATTTGCATCGAACTTATAATCTTTTTATTTTTCAAAATGAATATATACCTAGTTGAAAAAACCAATAATAGAATGTGGATGTTTGAAGAAAAATCATCGATTTAATAACAAAAACCACTAAACGGTATTGTTTACTCAGGACTTCCATGGACCTCTCTCTCTCCCTGTCATCCTCCATCTGCGCCAATCTGGACTGCATGATGCTCAGCGCTTCCATGTAAATGTCCTCCACGACCTCTCCATCCTCCGCATCCAGAAGTTGCACATTGATGGCTTCGTATCGTTGAAATAGAGTTTGCATTCGCTCAATTTTCAATTTAACATCGCTTCTTGAGGCATCCTGGAGAGCTTCGCCAGACACGCTGTTCTTTAACCTTGTTATACTGCCTTTTACAATACCCCTTTGAGCTATCAATGTCCTGGTTAGCTCGGGAGCCTTCTTTTCTGCTTCCATCTTGAGATGTGTTATAGATGCTCAAAATATAAGTATATATTTATTAATTAATTATGTTAAATCCAATCCCCTTTGTAAAATGCCCTTGTTGCAAATAGATCTATTATTTGTTAAATATTTGTTAGTTCTTGATAACCTTGAACCTGACCTGTGATTCACGTGGTCGAAGTTGTTTCAATTCTTGATGATTTTATTAAAAATCGCTCGACTCATTTCAATCGTAGTCTGAGCTATTGATTTTATCAATTTTTATTGATAAATATATTAGATTAGTTAACTAATTTCAATATACAGTTAACATTACGCATCTGCGTTTTGTCTTTTCTTACATTGAAGTTTTCTACTTGGCAATGTAATATTTTCTTGAAATATTATATTATTTCATTATAATAATCTATATTCTTACTTGTTTTCTTCCATTGATTGTCTTTTGTAGACGGATGCCTCAGTTATTTCTTGATTACGACTTGTCTTGTCGCAAGGCAAAGTATGGTTGACTCACACACGCGAATAAAATATTAAAAACCTTTTAAAATCCGCGAATCACATCCCCCAAGCCATTGTTCTTTAATTAACGGCTCGCTAGGACCATGCTTACTCAGGTCTCTCTTATCCTGGGAGATGTGATTTCGGGTTTCAATTTAAAAACACGCGGAGTCGAAGAAACAAGTATATTTTACATATCAAGTGACAGGTAATACAGATTAATACAGAGACAGAGAAGCGATTGACAATGGTTTTTATAGTAGATTATTACCATAAACAATATTCTATGGATTTGATTCTAAAGGTGTGCTTACATGTTCTAACAGGTATTATTCATTCGCTGCCGGTGCGGCGAACATAATCATTATGCCTTTTTGCCATCAACTCAAAGGGAAGGGAATATTCTGCTAAAATATTTACTCTCACACTAGATCCATAATACAGAAAGTTTGTAACAGAGAACTGAAAAGGTGGTAAAGCAGGTCTTCTATAAAATCTTGACGGTGGAGAAATTTACTAACACTTTATATAAATTCACTGGTTTGACAAAATAACAACATAGGAGTTTCACTTTTTTCATTGCGTTTCTTAATATTCTGTTAGGTGTTGCTTGAGTTGACGTTTATTTCTATAATCTCTGTATGATTTTATGTAAAGAAACACAAATGGTTTTTGAATCAAATCAAACCGAAATACTTAAGCCATTTGCGTTGTTTTATGTAAATCCATTAAAGTATTCTTTATTCACCACGTTTTTTAAGACTTTCGATGCATTGATAACGCAGGACACCTATCATAAGTATTTTATTATAAACTAAGAGTATGTCCAACACCTTGTACTTATAAATCAGATGCAAAGATTCTACTGGATGCTTCAGTTGCAAGTGACGGCAAGTTTGTATATATATATAGATAGATGCTATACTATGAAATATACCTTTTACCATTAACTCTTTGACAATTTGAATTGAAAAAAGGTTTTCCCTGAAATAAAGTGCCTTTATTTTCCCAGACGACGTAAGTTTGTCGACGTATATAAAAAGGCGGGACGGTAGGTAAGGAAATATTAGCATCGTTTTGTATCGAACTCGGGGATTCAGCGGTTTGATTCAGAAGACAGAGAATTTAGTTAAGGGTTGCGGGAAAAAGGAAGATAGAAATATATACATATAGGTATACCTATAAAAGAGGGAGAGACTGTGGTACAATAGGGTGGCCCTTAGTGTTGAGAAAATAATGCAAATACTTTGATCTGAATTTCATTTTATTTTTATTTAGCTATGAGAATAATAAAAATGATAAAATACAAACCTACACAGTATAAAATCCTCAATGGAATACAACGCTTTTGATGTCTATAATCTATACCAAAAGTATTGAGTATTTATTCGAACGCAAAAAATATAATAATATTTATGTATTTTTTCTGGCGTATGTCTCAAATACTCGTATTATATTGACAATATGAATACATCCATTTTCGTCAGATCAAATTATTATTATTTTATTGCATATCAAATATATTCCAAACACGAAAATAAACTTGCATTTATTTATTACATATTTATATTCAGATATTTTTTGGAATGACTTATTATATCTCACTATGCGATGGTGTAATAATATCATAGTTCCAATAGTAATCTCTGTAACATTGAAATATGTATGTTGATAATTTTCATCGATGAAAACGAAATATAAAATTCTGCCGATACAAACACAAACACAAACACGAGAATAAAACACTTACCACGAAATACGGTACCTACATATGATTACTATGTTAATATTATTAATTATATTCATTCATTCTACGGTCGCTCACAACTTGACCTCCAAATTCCGCAGCCATCACCGGATCGCGTCACCCGTAAGTGCGTGTAAGTCCTGAAGTTCTCGGTGGAATGCATATGTGGGACATTCGTTTATTTATATAAAACATGTGTTATACTCGTATTAAATGTGTTTTGAAATGCAATAAGGCGTTTGAAAATAATCAAGTAACTACCATCAAAGCATAGCTCAGTGCGAGTTTCAACTCATTTCCAGGTGCCGGCAAACTCCCCTTTCACGACACAAGCTTTTAGCTTACTGTGAAAGGTGTATAAGGTTGTATTTGGGTTTATAAAAAAACCCAGATATATCTTTTTTAAAAAAAAAATAATATTAATATGAACTTTAACCAAGAACCGTCGGTCGATAAATTAAACTTTGTCTCAGGAGACTTACCTGCAAAATAGTATAGCCTGGGACTCCGCACAATTTGATTCGCCTGGGAACGTGCAAAAGCTATAGGACAGCCACTGTATACAATACCTCTACACAGCGAAGTTGTGAATAATCTTGTAGAATATTAAGTTTCTAACACTTTTACCGACTCACAATCACGGATTTACTGCTATCTCAACTATTGGTGTGACTTA
Source organism: Athripsodes cinereus (assembly GCA_947579605.1). Taxonomy (NCBI): domain Eukaryota; kingdom Metazoa; phylum Arthropoda; class Insecta; order Trichoptera; family Leptoceridae; genus Athripsodes; species Athripsodes cinereus. Next base: position 8,281,441 of record OX388329.1, read on the forward strand.
CTGATATCTTAGTTATTTATTTATTTACCACATTTATATAGATCAACTTTAAAATATTTTACAATCATTAAAAACACAAAAATAAACATTTTACTTAAAAATAGATATAAGCGTTGGTCGACTTTATTACTCGTTTGATAACAATTGAACCAATGCTAGTTTAACCAAGACTGGTTGATATATAAATTAAATAAGAGATATTTAAAATATAACAAAATATATATAAAACATCTGCTGGACAACACCACTATACTCATTTGGGTGTTGTGTGGTACGATAAGCTGAACAAAAAATCTAAGTATGATTCTACAAAACAGAGTTTTAAATTGAATCTGAAAGATATTTTTAAATAGCTGTTCAACTGTTCTGTTGTTGAGTTTTGTTTAGAAACTGTATTTGGTTGCTATTTGTATTGTAGATATGTGTTTATTTTTATTGTTGTATGGTGAGCGCTATTGATTTAAGTAAATTATATGAAATATGTCCAAACCCTCAAAACACGAGCACTGCTCAATTTTGAGGGTCAAATATGTAATAAATGTATTTTTTTAGTGATACGGTGTGTATGTAATATTATAAAATTTGTAAATTTTATTTAAATAAAAATATTTGAATTAAAAAAAAAAATTGAATTTGAAATAATCGTCGGTCTATCTTGTAAACCTCGTAAGTTCCGATTTTGCTAAAAATTACTTTTAGATACCTATCAAATGTACAACTGATTCCTCACCACTGCGTGATTTCGTATTATTAAATTCTCGAAATTGTTTCAAAAAACGATCACCAAAAAAACACGCAAATCGAGACCATAGAACAATATAATTTGCAAACCTCTCAAATACCACTTAACGCACTTTTTCTATGAGAGATATTGTTGAAAGTAGCTGACTAATACACATAATAATTATGTTTACGCACTGCGCACTCGGAGAGACGTAAAGAACGAACTGCCGTGTTGGCGCCAGTTGTCAGCAACCACGGTGCGCGCTGCGTAGTGGGAGAGCGCGCCTGGGTGGCGGCTACAATCTATATAAAACTAATAAATGCCGGTCCAAATTATTAAAAAAAAAAAGAGTATGAACGCATTTATGTTTTTGATTATTTTTAATACAAATCATACGCATTGGATAATAATTAATAAATCTGATTGTTAAAATTTTGAAATTCCTCCTCAATTCAATAATAGTTTTAACCTTCTCCTGTAAAAAAATGTAAGTTTAAATATAGCCTTACAAGATAGACCAATGTAATGAATTTAATAAATAACGAGACTTAAATAAAAATGTAGCTACAAAATAATTCAAATACTTATATTCATAAGTAGGTAATGTGAATGAAATTGTTACTTATGTAAAAATAATTACATTACGGATGACAAGTTGTTTACGAAATCTCAAATGCAGAATATGAATAAATTCCGAAAATGTGTACCTACACTTAGTGAAAAATAGATGAAATAAATAAAATATGTCACATAATTTTTTCTTCTGCATTAATTATCGCGTCAAAATTTTGACATGATCACTCTGTTATAACTTAGGTAATGAATAAAAAATGAAAACGAGTTTTTTTGAACAATACGACAGATAAATAAATCGACCTTTATTATGGAGACAGCGGACGTACAATCGACAAAAAAACTTTTTGAACATTATTCCTACAGCGGTTCTATGCAAGTACGAGTACCTATTTGTTTAATATTTTTTCCAAGATACAATACACTGACGCCAATTTTCTCGCGCTAAACTCGTATAATGTAAAAGCATCTAGTTAATAAGAAAAATTTAGATACCTTACTCAAAACAAGTGTTTCTTTCTACTATAAATTGTTGTTCGCTTGAGAGACTTCTTTCGGTTTATCAGGTCTTTATTTATTTATTTATTTTGGACAATAAACGGCATCTGCCTTTTACAATACATGACAAATTTACAACATTACACAGTCTTCAAACATCAAAAAATGTAAACACTTCAATTAAAAATAAAACAAATCAGACCATAACAGAACAAAACCAATAATAATCTGATAGAAATACAAATAAAATATTGTTGGCAGTTAATTAAAAATAGCTCTCAGTATAAGTACATAAATACGCACCTAAACAATCACAATACATTAATAAGTTGCATATAATAATGGCATTTGGTCGTCAGCAATATAATGTACATAGGTATACAATTATGCTGCATCCACCTGCAGTATACAACTATACACAACTACATAGGCATGCACCACATGCCATGCACCCATCCGTAAGAATGCAACAATAATAATCGAATTTAGAAGATTGATAATTAATTAATTCCATTCTTATTCCACTTAGGCACTGAATAATTACCTATGTCAATTACTGTTTTTCATTTCAAACATCACATTACATAAACATCGCAATAATATGACTTCAAAACAAAAGAATGTTACCTACCTATTTATTTTCAAAATACTGCCTCAGGGCAATCGTTATAATTTGACGGGGGTGAATCTCCACGAACGAACTGTCTCTGTATTTGAATGACAGAGAGAGAAAGGAACAATTAATTAGCATTTACATCATTCTTCTATTTTCTTGAATCCCTTAATTATTCCGAACTGTACTGGGTTAGGTACTACAGAAGGCATTCGAGTTTATTAAAACACAGCGCCACCAAAAATTAATTAAAAATGTGAAACAGAAAAGAACGCATTGCGGGATGACTGAAATGATGACAATAGAAAAACACATTTTTCTATAATACATACAATATAATTCAAATATATTTTTAAAGACAGTGTTGTGGATAGAATGCGCGTTAATAAACTACGATGGTTTGGACATGTTGAACAAATGAACAAGGTAAGAATGACAAAGAGGGTATACCTATCTGAAAAAAGGGTGTGAGAAAGAGCGGATGTCCACGTGGCTTGATCACGCGGATCAAAGTCTCAAGGACGGCCGTGTGTTGAGTAAGAGGAACTGACGTGCTCGCGTGAGAAATTGTATGAATGTGGAGGAAGCGAAAGAAGTGAGTAAATATAGATTTATTAGGCGTTTTGTTCTCTCTGCCTACCCCACTTAGAACACGGTGTGAGGGTATAGTACCTATAGTATCATAGTACTTTTAATTGTGAAAATATTGCATTGCTACAGGTAATGCTTAATCAATGGTAACACCAATGATAATTTAATGTTGAAATAACCCCCTCTTCCTCGGTCCAAGGACTCCTATTTATCAGTTTAGGTGACAATTTCTTTTGGCTTTTTAGCTCTCTCAAGTCCATCAAAACCACTAAGCCAGTATTGGCATCTCCGACCCTACCACGTCAGTGGGCGGTGAACCCAGTTGACGTAGCAGATTCCCACATCCACGAATACCTTGAAATGTGCAGCTTGTCATTATAACATAACATAACATACATAGACAATTCACACAGATCGAGCTAGTCCCAAACTAAGATGAATCTTGTATTATGGATACTAATGGGTATTATAATCTCATTGCTTGTATTAAATCATCAAGTTCCTAATATTTCATGAATAATTATTGAAGAACATTCGCTTGAATATATAAATCCAACTCAACCCAGCTAATGTCAGTTGCGAGTTTAAGCTCTTACCAGTACAGCTAGAAACTAGCCTCCTACATTCAAAGCATTTTCTTTCTTCCACAACACGATTGATCATAGTTCTCCAAACCTCATGACACGTTTCATTATCACGATTGTTGAGCCTGTGACAGATAGGATTAACAACAAAAATTTTAAGCAAAACATTTTAAATAAAAAAATGGACTCCCCGAAATTAAACAAAATCCCCATTTTTTCTTAGTTATTTTAGTGTCTTTTAAAATGAAGGAGTTTGAAAATAATATCTATAAATTATTTTTTTGTGGCACTAACCAATATGTCTATGTTCATTACATGCAGTGGATTCGCCAGCTACCATCGGTTTTGGTGTATCCCGCGATGGTATTGATAGAAAGGTAGATGTTCTATTATAATTAAAGAAAAGTAGTTTCTGAAGAATAAACTACTCTTCTTGAAAAAATATGTTTAAATAACTGAAAGAAATTAAACAAATAATTGTTTTAACCTACATAAAGGATAATGCAACAAAAAACTAATAAAAAGTTTATGAACTACATATGTAATGGAGCGATATTCACCTCCTCGTCGTAACTGCTTTTCATATGACCATTATGTAAAATATTAGTATAAAATATAATATGTACAAAATAATGTTATACACGTTGCGGCAGTAAAGTAATGAAACTGATTCTTTATTTACCAAAAATTTTTTTTCAAACATCAATGTTACTCTCTCCAAAGTAGTTTCTTTGGGCAGCTGCACACCTTTGGAGACGTTGTTCCCATTGTTGGTAGCAGCGCTGGAAATTTTCAACCGGTATGATCTTCACCATGTTCGTTACTCTTTTAGAACTCCCGAAATAACGTTCTTTGAGGACAGTTTTTAGTTTAGAGAAAAGATAAAGTCACAGAAACTGAGGTTATATGAAATGGGCAGCTGAGGAACCACAGGATGTCTTTTGAGGTCGAAAATCTTGAGAAACCCTTTTTGTTCAATCCTTCTGTTGTGAGATTTTGCAGCACCATTTTGGCACAGACCTTTCGCATAGGCAAATGTTTATAAAAAAAATATTAATGGTAAATTTATTCAAATTTAATTGTTCAATCAACATTCTTGACATTTTTTTTTTCTTTTATTTCATACTGTTTATTTATATTATGAGCGATAAAAGTTTTTTTTTGTGGACGTTCCACCCAACAGAGGGTGATTTTGCCCATCGATAAAAGTTACAGTTTAATAAAAATTATTATTTACTTCAAATGAATCAGTTAAAAGTGTCTATACGTATTATTTTACAAGTGAAGAGTGTAGTATTTTCTAGCAATAGAAAACAGTAGTTTCATGATAATATTTATTAAAATACACACTACAATAACTATTTCCTAGTTATTGTAGTGTGTATAATAGATTAGGCGTAAAAAGATTATGACTCTGATATGTATTTACCTACGCGGTCAGATACCTAATGATTATAATGTTTGTTATAGTGTTAATGATAAATTGTAAATACATAGTATTACCTATAACTTAGCGTTGGCAGAAACATAAAATAACTACTAAATACATTATTTTGTGCAATGTTCGAGTTTATCGCAGAAGCGCGATATCTTCCAACTAACCCATAGGAGGGTACTGATTCACGTTTTCCATCAAGGACAACAACGCAGCATTGCCAGATCGCTTGCAGTGTTGCCAGTCTCATACCTTTTATGCCGCACCTTGTATAATTATTATGCACCTATGTTTGTCTACTATAGCCAACGAAATAGTAGTAAGTTTTGTATTACAAATACTAGGGGACTACTCTAGATACCATTTTAATATTGAATCTCATCTAATGCCTCACAATAATATCAAATTGGCTCTATTTAAATAATATGTAGACTAGGTAATAACTATCTTCAAGACTATCAAGTAAAATTTTGATATAATTGAACGAAGGTAGATACTTGTTGGAAGTCCGTTTCAAGGAGAATTGAAAAAAACACTATTTCGTTAACTTCCATGTGAATACTAGTAAGCGTAGACAACAAAGTCATTTGGAAGTTAACTAAGTAGTTCTTTTTTCATTCTCCTACCTATCAAGTAATTTTTTTTAATAAATGAATTTAATGGCGTAGGGCTTTCGGATCTAGTCTATCATCAGTGCCAGACTATTAAAAGAGTTTCTAAAAGTTTGGCACTGATGATGGACAATTTCCGAAAGCCCTCTACCATTTAAATTTATTATTAAGTGAAAGAAAACAGTGTTTTTTTATATACTATTTGTTTTATCAATTTACGAAAATTAACTTTTATAAAGTTATATAATTACCAAAAATCAAATCAATATTATAGATAACTTAGATTCCAGAGAATAGTTTCTAAGACAGTAGACAAGATTTGCGTTGGCGATTCTAAATAATATGGAACATCATTGGTGATTTTGAACAATGTTCGCGTTGGGAGTAACCACTCTGGTGTAGAAGACAATGATAATAATATGACTACCTATATATTATCTGTACACGAGGGGAGTATAGGACGAGAAACAGTAAGCGCGATATTAGGTACCTACTTGGTACATGTATTGTATGAAGTTTGTAATATGAAATACCGAGTTCGTAATATCCTTGAGGATTCATTTTTCTTATAAGATACAGTTATTGCAGCGAAAGAGTATAGTGTGTTTTATTACATTAAGTTTTATAATACATAATATTATAGTATTTACTTATAACAAAATACATTAATCCTTATAAAGTTGACTTTATTGTTTCTATGAAAAGTGGTGAATGCTTATAGTGATGAAATGCATTGCGAATATTCCGAATAACGGAAGAAAGAGTATTACCTATAATGTTCATTTATTCATTCACTGGAGAGAGGATGGTTGGGACATGTTCTGAGAATGCCCAATGATAGTTGGCCAAAAAGAGCGCTGTTCTTCCGTCCGCAAGGGTTCCATCGGCTTTTTCACAATATACCATTCCTATGACAACGGCATCAGAGCGCAAGGAATGTCGTAGAAAGAGGTGACGCAATTGGCGCAGAGACGCTCTGAATGAAGGAGGCTGGTTTCTGCCCTGTGCTCCTGAGAGGAGCGTTGAGGGCGATGAATTGAATCGAAATTTATTGATTCATTCAGTCATACCATCTCAACACATCACAAGTGGTGTATTTAGTGGATTTGCTGCATACAATAAACATAATTATGTAAGAGCCAATAAAGCAAAGAATTTTGCTTCTTCAACAATAATTAATTTTAAGTAATTTCTGCTTAGCCTTAATCACTCGCAAACGAATGGATGGTCTTGAGAAGAATAGAATAGGATAGAAGCATGCTGTTTAAGTCCGAAGGTGAATTGTAGATTTTACTTAATAAAGAAACAGCATAAATTTGCGGATGTTTGTTTCATCCATTGGTACTACGCAAAAGTCGTTTCCTAAATGTTAAACATAAAACAGTGTTTTTTTATATTTTATATTATTAAAATGTTGTTTCACAATGTCAACACTGAAACATAAAATTTAATCGTTTCCTAAATGATTGTTATTTTTTTATTGTTTACATCTTAAACCTGTGGGGTTATTATTTTTATTCTATATGGATCAAACAGTTGAAACAATAAATATAAACTATAAATTGTGACAAAGAGTAAACCAAAAGATCCCTTTCGTACCAACTATTATCATAAATTAGAGGTACTTCTAAAATATTGGAATCCCAAAATATTGATCTAAGCGTTAGGAAGAACCTTACCAAAGCCTTTGTATGGAGCGTTCTGCTATATGGTTGCGAGACGTGGACCATCAGCAAGAGTGAAAACGAATGGTTGGCGGTCTTTGAGTTGTGGTGCTACAGACGCATGCTGAAGAACCATTGGTCGAAACACGTCGAAAATGAAGAGGTGTTCAACAGGGTAGGCAAAAGGAGGGAACTCCTTAAAGGAATCAACCAACAACGAGCTAACTCGATTGGCCACAACATCAGGCACCCAGGACTGCTTTTCACCATCGCGGAGGGTAGGACCGAAGGGAGAAACGGTAGACGCCGGCCAAGAGACACGTGTATGGACCAACTGAAGACGGACAAGATCTGTGGCACATAAATAGAACTAAAGAGACAAACTGAAAATAGGGAGGAATGGAGAAGAAATTCTAAACTCGTTGCAGACCAATCTTTATGGTTCTCTAAAAAAATGCTTGCATTTTGACGTTTTTTATTCAAACAAAATAAAAAAAGTTTTTTTTTTTAAATAAAAAAAGTACTAAGTACCTACTTTTTTTTCTTGATTTTTGCATCGTCAATCCGATACTTCAATTGTTTTCTTATTCTTGATTTTTGCATCGTCAATCCGATACTTCAATTGTTCGAAGCTGAGTACTCAATAGTTCAACAGCTGGGACAGATAGAAGAAGAAATAGCTCAAACAATGCCTTAACTCCGAGACTGATTACATGATCGTTTTTTTTAATTTAAGAATTAATTGATTAATTTAAACTACTTTGATTGGCCTTCATATGCATATACCTACCTACAATATTATCGATATTATGTTAATGTTACTCAACAGACACCTCGTCTGTACAACTAGCAAATTGAACAAACTCCATTTACCTAGTATGAAACAAGAATGGACGTGTAGAAAAATAACGATTCTTACGAACCAGCTCAGACTAGTTTATATGTACTTTACTCATGGTACGTTAATCAATACAATGACGTTTCATTGTTTTATTTATGTAAATAAAACCTACTAATTAAATGTATGTGTCTCTTCTATTCCTCACGATAAAAAAGACAGAAATACTTCTATTGTATGTTAGTGATTTTCTCAGCTAGAAGAACATCGAAGGAGTGAAGTTAAAAGATTCCACACGTAGGAGACTGCAGAACAATTATTCAGGCGAAAGTAGAAAGTAAGAATAGAAATATTATGAGATAGATGGAAGACGTCAGACTTCTGAGTTATTCGGGTAGTCGGTGGGTCTGCTTCAATGAATAACGAATTAGGGATTGTGAAATAGCAATTATTGAAGAAGTTTAAATATTCAGTGCTATTTTTACTTATGCTTCCGTAAAGAATTTATTTCAGATAAAATGAAATTTCTCTTGTATTGATTGTTTGTAGGTATGTGATACCACATGTTATTGATTACATTCGCTATAATCGAAACGATACTATCTCCGGGGGGAGATATTATACTTTAGAATATACGAAAATGTAGTAGGATAGGTAGTTGTACAGTCTGTAGAAGTAGTAAATATAAAGCAAACAAATGTTAGAAGCGATTCTTCTTCGAATTATTCGCTTGATATGAGAATTTGGCAACAATATCCGAAAATAGTTTTATGTCTGCCGTTTCATAGTGAAGAAAACTGTTCTTAATTCTGAAAACGTTTTACTCTTCGATACGTAATAATAATATAGATATTGTTACATAGTAATAAAAGCAGATAGCAAGCAGCAAGCTACATACCTACTAAAGTCTGCACTGTGGAGTTTTTTTTTGTTGTTTTTCTTATATTATTAGGTATATGTGTTATCATTATTATTACTGTTACTTCTATTGAAACGTGGCCTTCTTGATAAAATACAATAAATGTAGTTTTACAATGGTAAGTATATTATATGGGAAGTTTTTGAAATAAACTAAAATATTCCTTAGATCTTCTTATTTTATTATTATTTGTGTGCCGCTGCTGTTGTTGTTGTTTCACAGTGTAATGTTATCGCTAGTACCTAGGTGTGTACCTACATACTATAATTTCTCTCTATCACGTATGTAACCTATCGCCCTATTTTATTATCTTATATTATTTTATTAGATAAATGCGATAAAAATATAAGTATATAAGTTTCCTAAGTTTAATATAAAATAGATCATCTGCTATAAACTGAGGTGTGTACAGCGAGCCATGGAGAGACAAATGCTGGGTATCAGCCTGAGAGACAAAATAAGAAATGAAACCATCCGACAAAAGACAAAAGTCGTTGACGTTGTTGATAGTTAAGTCTCCAAGCTGAAATGGCAATGGGCTGGTCATGTGGTAAGACGAGAGGATGGCAGATGGACTTCCAGAATTCTTGAATGGAGGCCGAGGGAGGACAAAAGAAGCGTAGGAAGAGTTTGGGACTAGCTCGGTCTGTGTGAATTGTCAATACATGTTATGTAAAAAAATGCACAGCAAATAAAATTAAATAAATTAACTGTAGGTAGAGTTAGACATTATCATAAACAGTTTTATAGACCCCAAAAAAGATGGGTTGACGATATTGTCCAGATGATGAGAAAGCAGTGGTATTGTGTTGCTTGAGATAGGAAAGTGTGGAAAAGTTTTGATTACGCATATATTCAACAGTGGAGAGAAAAGAGCTTGCATGGATGGATGGATGTATTCTTTAAATTTTCGAGTGTTCTGTAAAAAGTGGGTATACGTAAAACATTACAAATAAGACATTAATTATTATTTATATTTTTTTTAAGATAAATATAGATCTGTCCATCTCTCTATAGCTATACCATCACGCCATATTCCAAAAGTGGGGTAGCATACAGACTAATAAACATACAAGCTGTCCTCTAAGCTTAAGTGAATATATTTGTGATGAGTGCCATCCATAACTCATGTCAAATGAAATTACTACAAATTGAAGTTTATTTAGACTGGACTCCACGGAATAATAAATAAATAAAATTATTTTTTGGAGCATTCAAATACTATACCTACATACAATCATAATATTAAGCTGTCATAATATTATTTCGTGTTAAAGTTTAATTTATCGATTGACGGTTCTTGGTGGGAGTCGATATTAATAATTTTTAAAATGAAACACAATATATAGTTATTCCACTATGTGATTATTTATTTTTGCGAGCCGGCTTTCAAGAGCTTCCGCTCTCATCGTCAGGCAAAAGTAAAGTCTTCTTTACTTTTACTATCTTTACTTTTGCCTGACGATGAGAGCGGAAGCTCTTGAAAGCCGGCTCGCAAAAATAAATAAAGTCAATAGTGGAATAACTATGTAATTATTGTGTTTCGTTTTAAAAATTATTATTTCGTGTTGGTAAAAGAATAGCTTCTGTTCTATTTCTCTCTGTTTTCAAAAACAAATAATATCAACTTATATGTACGAGTTATACGAACTTAAACGTCTCCATATCTAAGGAGGTAATAAAAGGAGTGATATCAGATAACACCGCATATGATGAAAATACGACACATAAATACATTGCATACTATCTTAAATGGTAATTTTTATCAAACGTTCTGTGAAAAGGAATATCATTTCAAATGGCACCCTAAATAATAAATAATATCTAATCAAAATAAAATGATAATTCTAAAACATTTCAGTTTTTTTTTCAGATAAAAATAATTTCAGTCTTATTTATCTATTTATACCATAACAAGATTTCCCTCGAATGGGGCAAACAGCGAACTAACTACATATAGTTAACTAATTTTCTAGTTCATGCCAGTAAAAAAATAAGGCGTTCACGTGTGGCATACTTCATCATAGAAGAATTGTTGAAGTCGTTTAATACCTACCTCTTTCCCGATATTTTGCATACACTTGCATTTAACAGAATAGGTACTCTAAAACTAACAGAAATGAGTAGGAGACCCAATTTATCTAAGGAAACACTAACAGTTTAAGTTGAAAATAAGTAAGACTGAAACCATTTGTATTTCTTTATATATTATATATATATTTATATGGAGTTTATCAAAATAAATAACAACTAAACCGATTTGGGAGACCTATTCTTCGCCAAAGACTCCACATGTTCTATGTAAATAATAAAATACTACACAATAATAATATGTCGTCGGTATTTTGTAAAATTCCTTTTAAAATTGACGTAATGTATATTTGGGCAAATTACCTTCGTAACGCCTAGGCAAATTGTTCAAACTAGTTCCATTTTTTACTGATTGCACAGCAAACACAATACAAGAGTTAATAGAAACAGCAACGGTGAATAAAATTTATTATGTTTGATAGTAAACCTAATAAATGAAATATGATATTTTTCAATGATATTTTGATTAGGTACTTTTCCCAATATTGTGTCATTTGTATTTAAGCTATACTACATGAAGCTATGAGATTTTTTGTTTATATAATATGCCCAAATATACTTTTGGGTAGGTATTTTCTAAAATGACGACGCCGTCGTTTGTAAATGAACGGATTTTACAAAATACCGACAACACACAATAACATCATTTCTAGAGGCAATGAATTATTTCTTCCGTTTCAAATTAATACGCACCAATACTACAATACAAACAGACCAAAATAAAAATGTATGATACTATATGCGGCGTTCATAATAATTGAATTAGCGGTTCACCGATTTTTATTTAATTTTCCATACTTTCATTTCATTTATAAACCAACAACAATAATAATAATGTTGTGTTTTTACAGTTCGATGCATCGAGGCGGGCGGCGAGTCGTTTTGTAGAAATATTTCGCCTGCGCGCTTTATAGTTTAAAATGGAAAACATTCTGTAACGTTGCGAAATAATATTTATTATCAAAAAAGTTAAAGCCGTATATTGAGTCCGGCTAAATTCTAATCAAAATTTTTGGGTAGCATAATTTAGTAATTCAACATAGGCCGTAAACAGACTTACCGAACATAACAGAGCTGATACATACCTAAGTCCAATTTTTCGATAGGTCTTTCGTAAGTTTATGACGGTCAGAATAAGTCAACAATTTTTAAACGTTAAGGATAAGAATATTGCTCAATAAACACCTCATCTGCACAGCCAACAGTTTGTGCAAACTTCATTCAGTAGGAAACAAGAAAGGTGTTCTAATACTTATTAATTGGCTTAGACTGGTTCAAGTGAGCATTTCAAATTTGTTTTAAAATCGCAATACATGAAATTGATAAAAACATGATAAAAATCAGTACGGATTTCATAGGAAAACCTTCTACAAAACGTCGGTGTATGTATGTTAGTGACGAAAATAATTTGTAAGTGACGGCAATAGATACCATGATGGGTAATTTTTTTTAACATATATTCACATTAATAATAAAATATACGATTGTTTCGAAAAGACAACAATACAGTATAATACATGATTGTGAGGAGGGTCGAGGGAAGAAGAACTAGTGGTCGTGCACCAACTAAGCGGAGCACATGATCCAGAAATAACTAGTTATTATGTTCTGGACGCTCTTCGCATGAGTCAGAACAGATAAACACGAGTGAAGAGAATATACTGAGAGAGTCTACTGCTTCCTCCTTCATCAGACATGAGGAAAAGAACTAGAGAGAGATAAGTAAGAGTATTTGTTGGATATTGAATTACTGGTGTAGGTACTAAAAACAATACAATAGTACCCATTGAAATTTTCAAATATTCTCGGGGTTTATTTTCCACTGCAGCAAGATTTCAATATTACATATACCTTCATTACATCACCTCATCAGATTCCTAGTGAATCGATTTTCATATGGGAACACTGGTGTGGGCGTGGATGGAAAAACGACTTCAACTTTGGTTTTGTCTGGTAAGATTTATAGGATTCTCAAACACTATATCTTATTATATACTATATCACATTCCTACGAAAGACCATCAAAATGCTTTATAGTACGAGATTATACACTCACTGTTCGGAAATCCACTTAAATTTTATTTCATGTTACTATAGACAACACAGGATATTGCGATACTTAAAAATGTATTTCATCAATAATCGTGTAGAAAATTGTGACGTGTGTATTGATACTTTTTTTTTTAATAATAATAGTAGCACACAATTGTAGAAAAGACAACGTCACCTCATTTGGTAGTGCCCCGGACGGGACTACCAAATGAGGTGACGTTGTCTTTTCTAAGCCTTATATGGTAGTTTCATGTGTTAAATTTACATATCGATGGTTTAAAGCACAGAAGACACATGTCCACTTTTTAGGTAAAATGAGTTAATACATGTACAAGATTGGTTGCAACGCCATCTAGGTCCTGATTAAATATTACCAACAATCTCAATATCATTATTGAAATATTTAGTAAAAACCAAATGTAACATGTCCACAAATTCACTTTGTTTTGTGCACAGATGTAACATGTCACAAAAGATATGAAGATTCTAAAAAAACACTTGTTCATTTAGGACGGACATGTGTCATCTGTGCACGCATAAACGCATCCCAAAAGTCGCCGTGAGTGGCACTTCCATCACACTTCCAAACACATGTCCATGACCATCATCTAAAAATGCTAATTCTTGGCATTCTGGTTAAAAATATAGTAAAAAATAAGTAATAAATGACATTAAAAATTAACAAAGATTATGATTTTCAACACCTTCTGCATTAATTTGAAGTTAGTGAATTAATTAAGAATCTCAAACTTTCAAAACCTGTTTTCTCTAAACTGTCAAATGTGGACATGTGTCTTCTGTGCTTTAAACCATCGATATGTAACCTCATACAATGGTTAATAGTATTAAAATAGATTTAAAATAAAACGCTGTATTACTTTTACTATGAACAATATTTGACTCAGAGGCCTTTCGGGTAGACACCCATCATCAGTGAGTTTTTATTAAGAACTTAATTAAGTTTTTTTAAACTTTTATTAAGTTCTTAATGATGGGTGTCTATCCCATCATCAGTGAGTTTTTATTAAGAACTTAATTAAGTTTTTTTAAACTTTTATTAAGTTCTTAATGATGGGTGTCTACCCGAAAGGCCTTTGAGTCAAATATTGTTCATAGTGAAAGTAATACAGCGTTTTATTTTAAATCTATTTTAATCCTATTAAAATGAACTTTCACAAAGTTATTCCAAGTACCATACAATGGTTAATTGTAAAAACAACAACGATAAATAGCACACAATTTGTCATTAGTTCCAACGGATTAATAGGAGTCTTTTAGTCAAATAATTTAATTTTCTTCCTTTTGCTATAATGATTTCGTCGGTAACCTGGAGGTAGAAGAGTCTCGGCCTCGTGAACAAGGGGTTCGTGGTAGTTCGATCCCAGGTGCCGACAAACTCCTCTTTCACGACACAAGCTTTTAGTTTACTGTGAAAGGTGTATAGGGTTGTATTTGGGTTCATAACAAATCCCATACATTGCTTATGTTAGTCACGTTGTCATAGTGTCTCGTCTCTCTTATGATTTATAATCTATTGTTGAAATAAACACTGATTTCAATTTACCTAAATAAAGTTATAAGCTATTTTTATAGTTCAGTCGTCCAATATGATGAATATAATATTATTATGAATATCACTCACGCATTTGTCAATTACGTAGACACATTACTCTACATAGCAAACAAGACATAATTTATTATTTCATATACCAATAATCCCAAGAATATCATCCAAATTTTTTAAATTACAAATCTACATAAAAAAGATTATTATATATTGAGTGACAAAGAGTCGACAAATATACAAAGCATACAATAATATTATATTATGAATACTCTCAATACGAAAGAAACGCGTAGGTAGGTTCGTCGTCTTTGCCTTTCCTGCAAGAGATAAAACATACTTATACCTATGACAATTTCGATAATATCAAAGATATCTGATATATTCGAATATGTATTCTTATAAGGACAAGAATAATTGCTTATTTTTATGGATACATACTTTTAAAATAGAACATTGCCTGTCCGCGTTATTTTCTTTGAGAACATTTGTCTAAATAACTCCTAGTGACTTATTATGTAGAGTAAAATAGTGTAGCATTTAAATTTCAAACACTTAAAAGAGAGTTTTACTCGTGTAAGATATTTGGATAGTTGTTCACCACTCCAACAAGCGCTTAAGATTTAAAGAGATGGCTTGTTTATATCCAATGCATCGTCCTGGATACAATAAACTTGCAGCAAACACTTATACTTACTGTGCTAAGATTTCAATAATGTATCCAAACGTTTAAACTACTGTCATGTAGGTAGGTACCTACTTTTATTTTTAACATACTGTATAAAATAGAAGTACCTCCCTCTACATATTATTGTAGTAAATCTTCTTAACTATTTATTGTTTTAAGTCTATCTTTACACGTTAAGGATAATAAGTCTCATTTTTAAATGTCCAATAACAAATCTCTCTATCTATGTCAGGATGTAGGACAGTTCATTGAGCCACCTGAACTCATTAAGTTGTTTTATCTATTACAGATTCCCTCATATTATGATCCAACCATTCAATTGGTATTCCCGATTACTTTATCTTCTGTCATTTCGAAACTGTCCGGTATGTATTATTTATAACGTATAAAACTGTTTTTATATATCTTTTTCAGTCTATATTAAATTTAGGAGACATATTAGATTTATTTCAAGTTTACATACAATGTCGGTATACCTATTAGACAACGGTATTTCCCCGTTCATTTTACAAGGAAAGTAAACATCTTGATATTGCATTTCTTATTGCTTTATTTGTCGATACTACGTGTTTTTAATATCTTCGCTATTCGATTCTCGCTTTTCAGTTTTTTAATATGTTTTTTATACCTATATATATATATGAGATGTAACACGATAGGTATGATTTTAACATGAAGCTAAGCATCACTTGCAGAGTAGAGAGAAAGTATTAGGTGTCCCGACGCTTACGAATCGGCTCTGGCTGGCTTAAGCGCTTTACACCATGGTAACGTTCACCCATTCCACCTTTTCTCTCTTTCTCTATATTCATACAGTTTCTCAAACACGAACGTCGGTTCCTCTCACTCAACACGCGGCCGTCCTTAAGAATTTTTTGATTCACGTGATCAAGCCACGTGGTTCTCAGACGCTCGCTCTTCCTCACACTCTTTTTTTAAGACAAGTATATCCTCTTTGTCATTCTTACCTCGTTCATTCGTTCAACATAGTTTATTCACGCACATTCTGTCCACAACACTCTTCTTGCATCCGCTCATTCTTCTAATCAAATTTCTTTTAAGAAAATAATACGTTTAAACTAAAAAAAAATCCTATATTAAAACCGAAAACTTTTATGACATACCTACTTGACGCACTTATATTATTTTTACTGCCTTATAGTAAATATAGAAATTCTGGGATGTTGAATAGTTCGTGGGTGAAAAAATAAGTCTTATTAGTTTATTGTTACACATCTGCAATCAATAAAATATTTGTAGGTACCAATAGAACTACATTGTGAATATTATTATTTTTTTGTGAAAAGTGTCGAGAAATCTTTTCACGATTGTTTAAAAGAAATAATATTTCAATCTCGCAATTCCCCACTTCGTTCCTCTTTGCAATCGTTTCTTCCACAAATTCTTTTATAAACATCGGTCACAGTAAAAGCCTTTGTTAAACATTAAGGAAAATTAAATTCAGTTCGTTCTAATTAAGCCAACTCTTAAAAAGTGTGAACTTGCAGCGTAAAAAGGAAAATGTTGGTTTCGTTCTTATTATACCTATAACGTGGCGTTCTTGGTTTGATCTTTTCACCCGCCTGAATATTAAAGTTTTCATTGTTCTCAATGTTTGATTAACGCTTCTTCGTTTATATTCTGGAGAAACTTTTGGACCTATTGCTTTAGAAATTCCACGGTTGAAATGAAAATATATAGCATTCCCTTTTTCTTCCTCTTCTTCAAAGTGTTTGGTTTGTATTAGAATTTCATGACATTTGAACAACCGTCAATATTTTCAGAGTGTGAAGACGTCTAGGGTAGTTTTAAAAGATTTTCACAAGTGCTTTGACGCTCTCTGAGATGGAACAATTTATTCACTTTCAAATAACGTAGTAGGTACCTACATATATGAAGTTAAAGCATGAGTTTATTTGAAGAAAGATCAACATTATAGAATAATAATTCATTCTATTTCAAATATAATTGCTCACCACAGCAAAACAAAAGCCAAATTATTTATTCATCACTTTTAATTAACATGTGCTGTTGTTTGATACTTAGATTCTATAATATGCAAAACAAAAACATTTGTATTATTTTAGTAACCGAAGCATGATCTTAATTTATTCTTCAATATTATTTCCAAAAGTTCTTAACTGATGATGCCAATATAAATGTTTGTTGAAACTTTTCACATAAGTACCTAAGTAATGTGTTTTTTTTTTCTCTATCTAAGTATATCTACATAAGAACACATATACAACATGCTATCTTCTTGGATTGCCTTAGGTGGATAGCACTGTATCAATCCCAGCATAAATTGTTTTCTTGTCTACAAATTTGACTATGATATTATTAAGGTAAATATTATTTATTTAAGCAATAAACGACGTTTTTTTATTGTGATTTCTTCTCTCGGCTAGATGGACATCGAAGGAGTGTAGTCAAAAGAATTAACACGTGGGGATTCTTTGGCTAGCTTAGCCTTCAGACTGACCATTTTGGAATCTTCTGTGTGTACAAGATTTGTTAATGTAAAGTCAAATAAATTAATGAATGATTGCAGACTTCTCTAATGCCCGGGCTGTCAGTGAGTGTAATTCATAGTACCTACCTAATAAAAAAAGCGGTGATTCTTCTAAATTGGTACATTTTTGTACAATATTTGTGAGACTAGTACAAAAATTTGGATTAAAAATAGAATCCCAATTCAAATTCATAAAAAAATATCTCTGAATACACACAATAATGATGTTTTAATAATATATTGCCAATACACCTAACCGTACATAAAATATAATAGATCCTTACCTACATTAGAAGTAAATCTAGGATAAAAAAATCCCTTTAAAGATTTACTTTATATAAAAAAGAAAAGAATAATAATATTCTACATACGAGAAAAAACTTTCTTTTTGCAATTATTTAAACATGTAGTTATTTTTTAGTTATGTATGTTCTCAAAGGCGTACCCATTTTTTTTTTGTAAGAAAGTAATTGCTTCTATTGGTATAAGTTGAATTAATAAATAAATCCCGTGGAGCACCCGGTAAAGAATTGGTCTCCCACTCTTCTACGTAAGTTTTCGAGTGTCCTGTAAAAGGCAGGTGTTCGAAAAAATTAAGACATTGTACATCTTAAATTCAGCGATGAAGTTTGCCACCCATCCTGAATGTCTTGATTTTATATTGGCACGAAGAGGACAGTTTGCATGTTTCTTACATGCAGCTGATCTGCTGGCTACCCCACTTGTGGGATATGCCGTGATGGTATAGTAGTATAGTAGTAATAAATAAATCTTTACTGGCCATATAAACAACAGCAAAAAAAACACAATAGTAAAGTGAAATGGGAAATTGCTAAAAGGTGTAATTATACGTATGTAGATACTTGTAAAAGGTAAGTATTCGTAAAACATCCTTATATAATATTTTAAATCTTCAATTCAGCGATGAGGTATACCATACATGCAGGTTATCCTTCAGGTTTGTCCCTGGGTAGACCGCAAGGTGCGAAAAGAAGAATAAGGGCTTTTAGTCGGTAGGAGTCCGGCTCTACCTACTTTGGTGTATAATATGAAGAATTTCCCCTTATAAAAAAAGAAGTTTGTCCAGCCATATCACACATAGTTTATTGAACAAGTGATGGCCATCACTACAAAGATGCAAAGTATAATTACGACGTCAATGAGGCGCTAAAGAAACAATGAATAAAAATAACTTGTACCTACCCACAACTGTGTGTGTGTGTGTGTATGTATGTGTGTGCGTGTGTTCGCAAAAGAAAGATTTGATAATTTATTTATTTATTATTAAATAAACGGCTAATGCCTTTTACAAACATAAAATATAATAAAACAGAACAAAAAAATACACATTTCACATTAAATCCAAATAGGCTAATAAAAAACAAACCATGTAAAAAATAACTTAATAGCAAAACAAGACAATACCTACATATTGTAAAAAATAATAATACATATTTTAAAAAAAGTATGCACTTAATAATAAAAGTAATAATCTACATATATAAGTATCTAATAATAAAAAGTAATAATAGTAATTTCATGATTAACAAAAATAGTCTAAAGATATGTACATGCAGATATCACTATGTATGTATGTATAGGGCAGTAAATTAATGCAAGCGTTGCCAAAAATAAAGTATAACCCATCATTGAAGAGGGACCCACCTCACACCCGGATATTTCAAGAGTCATAGACTCCTATTTATCCGCACATTCAAACCAAAATTGTCCTCACGGGCGGGCCATTGGGCAGGTCTGAAGGACCGACCGGCTAAAACCGCCGTCGTGGGAATCTTTTAAGCTACACTCTCTTCAATGCCCCTTTTGAAAGTATGTTTATTTTATAGAATAAAAAAAAATACTAAATTATATAAAAAAAAGCATAAAAAAGGACAAAATATAGTACAAATAATATAAGGTAGATAACATCGAGTAAATATGATATATAAAAATTTCTGTGTAACAAAAGCCGAAGTGAGGTGTCCAGAAACTTGTTATTTGGCGTTCAGAAGGCGCGAGCCCGAGAATCACCAGTGCCGAATGGTGTGAAAACATTAAACCCTCCCAAAAGGGACATACCTCCCAGACCTACTCTCCACCAAGGGAGACAGGACGATACAACGAGAAAACGAGTTCACTATCGCGCCAACGCCGCAAAGGGCCAAAACCAACCCTAAGACTCTCCCGCGTCAGGCGGGGGTGAACCCGGCTGACGTAGAAGCTCCCAACGAGATACTCACACATCCACAAACACCAAAAATGCTTTAAGGTTCCTCGGGCATTGCAGAACCTCCCCAAACCAAATTGGTCTGGGAGTGCTCTCACTCATATCATCTATCATTGCATCTCTAGCATCATTCATCACGGAGCACTCCCAAAGGATGTGCCCAGCATACTGCGCCCCCAACCCACAAACACACCACGGATTCTCCGCTAGGCCAAGGTCATATAACTTGCCCTTTAAATCACCGTGTCCCGTCACAAGCTGGACGGCATGGTGATTGAGGGAAAGGAATCGCCTTTTCATTCTCTCACATACGTCAGGGAGAAAACTGTAGACCAATCTAGCAGTTCTCCCCCGATTCCACCTATCTTGCCAGACCTCCAAAGTTCTCTTTCGGATTATGCCGATTGCCCTACTGAGCCCTCTAGTCCCGGGCTCCGCATGAACGGAGATTCCGAGATGTTCAACATTGCCGTCAGCCTTGAGCTTACGCCTGGCTACACAATCTAAAATTTCTAAATCCGCGGGCAGCACACCAGCGATGACAGGAAGGCCATCGCTAGCGGACGTTCTATACGCACCGGTGACGGCGAGCAGGGGGAGTCTCTGTCCCCTCAAGACCGCCGCGGACACAGAACCAACAGCAAGACGGTGCGACCAAACACGAGCACCATAAGTGACCTGAGCCACATACGTCGCCCGATAAATGGTACGGGTCTAATAATAAAAAGTAATAATAGTAATTCATATAGCAATTTCGTGATTAACAAAAAAAGTCTAATGATATGTACATGCAGATATCACTATGTATGTATGTATAGAGCAGTAAATTAATGCAAGCGTTGCCAAAAATAAAGTATTACCCATCAGGCGACAATAATAATCAAATAGAAGTAACAATGACATAAAAATGTATATATCGCACCGCGTGTGTTGGTCTTTTTACGTTATTCGCTGTAAAACCCTCTCAAATACACGACATTGCTTTTAGTATCATATAGA
The DNA here is from genome assembly GCA_947579605.1 of Athripsodes cinereus. Taxonomy (NCBI): domain Eukaryota; kingdom Metazoa; phylum Arthropoda; class Insecta; order Trichoptera; family Leptoceridae; genus Athripsodes; species Athripsodes cinereus. Next base: position 8,302,624 of record OX388329.1, read on the forward strand.
TACATTGATACCACCGTACTTATGTAAATACATGTGTATAGAGTAAATATGATTATATTATGTAGGTACTTTAAAAAATAAAACTGAAATAATATTGCTACATACATTATATTAGGTATGTAAGAATTTATTATCTTGTTGCTGTAGTCTTATTTACATCTTTTGTATATTATTAATTGTATCGGTGCACACGTATGTAGTACTCGTACAATTCCATAATTATGTAATTTGAAACAAGTGTTTCTTTCAACTATACATACATACATACATACCATCACGCCGCTTCCCTCGCGGGGTAGGCAGAAAGGATCGAGCGCCACTTCCTTCTATCCTTGCGTACATCTTTCGCTTCCGTCACTGTCATACAATTCCTCATGCATGCTCTCCTGTTCAATGTGCTCAACACGTGACCGTCCTGTAGGATTTGATTTAAATGATCTTGCCATTTAATCCTTGGACGTCCACGTCTCCGAGCACCATTCCTCTCAGCCAGATATATCTGCTTAGTCATTCTGTCCTTATTCATTCTTTCCACGTGCCCAAACCATCTTAACTTATTTACATTCATCCTTGTAATTACACCAACCTTCATTCCACATTCCTTTCGTATATCACTGTTACGCACACTATCTCTCAGACTTTTTCTTTCTACTATAGGTTATTAATTCCCAGAGAGACGTCTAGAGATTGATAATGACTTTATAAGTCGAAAGACGTCTCTCTGGAAATCAATAACCAATAGTAGAAAGAAACACTTGTTTCAAATTACATAACTTTTGTATATTATTCATTAACGTCTTTTATTCTTTTTCATATAAAAGAGGTTGAATACTTACCGAAATAGGAGTAAAATTAATATGATGCCAAACAACCTATATTTTTGTATGTAATCAAGAATTTGGATGATTTAGTCATATTTCTCGTAAAAAATAATATTTAAAAAAATACCTAGTTAGTGTTTAGTTAAAAACTATAATAAAACATCAGCTCTCAGTGAAGAATCGTGGTTGAACTGAAATTTACTGAATGTCTTAATATCCGTTTCTCTCGGTTTGATGGAATTTCGATAGACTCATCCATAATTGATGAACAAATGGGTAGTAAAACCTTATTTATACACGGTAGGTAAACATTGTAAGTGTACGTAATAACGAATTCACTCTAACGGTTTTCAACTGAACACCAAGGTCTTATTGAATGTAATTTTTATTACCCAACGCAGTTGGAACAACACCTACATAGGTACTCCTTTCCCAGAATAAATATATCAACTTAGCGTATACAAAGTTAAAACCGCTATAGGTACGTCAGTATGATGTAGGTACAACATTGTATTTTTGAATAAGTGTGTGTGAACGAATCTATCGAAACATGACATTTATAAATATATATGTACATATTATAATTAAACAAAAACAAATCAAGAAAAACTCTGGCGCAAGATTCTATATACTGGTCCATTATCCACATCTCTCATCAACATCTGCAAAGACAAAACATTTCAACCAGCATTTTATACCGATCACTCGATTAGAAAATATATATTGAATAAAAAATCAAAAATTAATCTCCATTAGATTCCAGTGGTGTTTATAAAATAAATTGTAAAGACTGTGACTCAGCATACATCGGTCAGTCCGGCAGAAGAGTTCATACTCGAGTAACTGAGCACCTTAGAGCTAAAAAGAACTTTGGTATCAATTCTGAAATGGCGGACCATGCTGCAAAAATGTTGTTCTGTGTACATTATGTCGATATATTTGGATTACCCCTGAATGCTTACTAGAGACAGGTATTCAAAAAATTTACTTCCACACTTCTAAATGAATCAGCAGGTACGCAGTAATCTCCCCCCCCCCCTCTTTTTTTCCTTTCCCCTTGATTTTTTTTTATTATTAATTATATTTGTGTTAGTGTGATGATTGAGTGAGTGAGCTAGACTTTGTATATGTAGGCATGTTGAGATGACCGGAATGTTAGGTACCTATGTTTTTTAAATTAATTGTGGCGCATGGTATTGGATGATAGCTGATCTCTGAAAGATTAACCTTTTTTCTAACTGTATATATGTAGTTATTGTCTGTTTTGTGCTTTTAACATTTATAAAATAAATAAAAAATAAACAAAATACAATATAATGTAAAAAGCAGTGTGAATCTGAGGAGATTGAAAGTTTTAGTTCATCCATTGGAATATAATAGAAAATTTCTCATTGAGATGCACATAATTTAGAGAATAGCTCACACCCTAAATGGAGAAAGCTTTAAACATAATAATATTATCATCATCAGAAGATATGAATAGTTTTCATAATGTGAGTACCTATATAGATCTGATCCGATCCTTTAATATAATAATAATATGATTTCACCAGGCATGAAATATTTATTATTTTTAAGGACGATCAAATATGAACAAGAATTATTGTAATATAATATAATATACAATATAATATATATAATATATAATATAATAATATTATCTCTTTTTTTTCATTTTTTTTAAAAAGATATATCTTGGGCAAAATAGAAATATATCTTTAAAAAGATATATTTCTATTTTGTCTAATTATTATTAAGTATATTATAAATTAATTCTTTTGACATTTAAATTATCTATTTAAATTTAAAAAAAAAATTCTTCCATCTACTTGACATCTCCTTACTTTATTACAATATTAGGTACATGTAAAAAGCTCACGCCGTGGATGTAGGTATGTAAATAAAAATAAATAAAATAAAATAAAATTAAGGTGTCTCTAAATAATACAAAAAATAAATAAGTACTTATGTATAAGATTATACCTTAACATGTGATTAGTGAATAGTGGAATTCTCAAGAAATAATTTTTCGAGAAATTTCTCGGTAAATTTCTCGAAATAGAGAATTCTCGTTTTTTTTTTTTTTTTATTTAACAGTATAATAATAATAAAAACTTTATTCAATCAATCAATAACAATGTACAAATGTTGAGACAATTTATCACCGATATGGCTACAATTAATTATGGAAACAAAAAAAAATATTAGGTACCTACATAGAAAAAAGTGCTAGTAACTGATGAAAAATCTTGAAGTTTGACAACCCACATGCCCATATTTAAGTTTAAAAAAAATGCAGGTACGTACCTACATGGAAAAAAGTGTTAATAACCTCTGATTTGGGCCTTAATCAGCCCCACAAATTTTTGGATCAATCAGGTTGGCTGCGAAGTGTACTGGACGAAAGGTCATAATACCACTATGAAAAATTATTATCTCTTCCATCAGAGGAGAAATTCTCGGAGAAATTTCTTTGAAGAATTTTCTCTTCTCACATCAATACATGTGACTAAATATAAGGCGAGGTTTAGAATAATCATAGATAGGTAACTATCTGGTATTGTAATTCAAATAATATGGCTTATGGCGATACAGAATCGATGAAAATAATATTAAAGTATGTATTTTCATCATGTGAATCTTTCGTATTTTTGTATGCGTTGTATTCTAGGATTTTTCCACTATTACTAGAATTAATGTATTATAGCTACTTCGATTTAAGTGCAATATACCTACATACATACATAATAAACAATTCTAAAGGCAACAAATTATCTGTTGAATAAATTAGAACAAACGTTTCGTTTCACTGTAGGTATATTAACAAACACAAAATAGACTTTCGACTTTTTAGGTCATTGTCAATCTAATGATATCTTTTCTTCTTCGTTAAAATCTGAAACTCTTTTTCTCCCACGTTAAAATATTATTATTATTATTAATTCACGGAAAATACTATACTATACTACACCCTCATGCCGTGTCCGAGGTGGGGTAGGCAGCGAGAACGAAACGCCATATAGATCTATACTTCTTTCGCTTCCTCTACATTCATCCAGTTTCTAAAGAATTTGATCCACGTGATCAAGCCACGAAGTTCTTGGACGTTCGCGCTTCCTCACACCCCCTCTTTCTTATGTAAGTAAGTACATAAATGTACACCTTGCGACTTGTAATTTTTTTAGAAATTCCTTTAGATTCGGATGACGCAAGACCAGAAGCGATAGACTGTAAAACTATTGAGAATACTGCACAACCCTCACAGGTGAAGACATGCGTTATTAATTCTATTCCGGGCCACAAGGAATGTAAAGTAAGCGCTTATTTTATGATTCTATTTTTTTATTATTATTATTTGAAACTCCTTAAAACGCAGAGCCCTGGGCTATTGTACGTCGTTAGTTCCGCTTCTGTGCACAACGTATTTCTATTCAACACGTGACAAGCAATAAGATAAATAAAAAAGAATTATGTAAAATAAAAGTAATCTAACAAATAAAGGAAAGTTAAAATTGGAAAAGAGAAATATTTTTTATAAATCCTGGGCAGTAATTCTTTATGGTAGCGTACGCGACCAATTTGTTTTTTCCTACTCCAGTTATTTATAAGAATTGTTGTAGGTACATTTCTTACGATACTGAGTCAAAATTACAGAAAGGAAATGATGTGTTATGTTCGTATTTTTTCGTTTTTTGAACATATTTCTTAGTTTTCTCCACAAAGTACTGGTCACTTACTCTACCTTTCACTGGTATATTGTTTTATTTACGTTGTCAGTTATTCTAAGTTTTTAATTTTCTTACAGTGATATGTATTTTAGTCATAATCTTGAATGCATTATTTTTTATTTGTATATTTTATATATCTTATTATCTGGACCGGGGTGAGAAATGTGGGGGAGCTGTTCCGGGTCGCGCAAGATAGAGAAGCCTTCGCCAGAGTGATTGCCAACGTCGGGGAGACCTGATACGGCACGAGAAGAAGAAGAAGAATATATCTTATAAAACTAAAATTCTTTATATAAATAATAATAATAAAAGACAGTTTATAATGCGCCGTTTTGTGGAATAAATTGTTGCTTGTATGTCCATTTTTTTATTTTTTTATTTAGTTTTTATTATAGGTACACGTGTATAAAAATATAAAAACAAAGAAAACATAGCTATACTCCAGTTCAAGTCAAAAAATTAAAATAAAATACAAAATAATACAATAAATTCATTAAAAACATTCATAAACCATATACCCAAATCAATCATTAATATACTACTAAATCAAAATCCTGACAGTATACAAACCTACCTGCTAAGCCAATGACATTCAATATATTCGAGTTCGTCGGTAGCCTGGAGGTAGAGTCTCGGCCTCTTGAACAAGGGGTCCGTGATTCGATTCCAGGTGCCGGCAAACTCCCCTTTCACGACACAAGCTTTTAGCTTACTGTGGAAGGTGTATAAAGTTGTATTTGGGTTTATAACAAAACCCAGATATAAGTAAATATCTTTAAAAAAAATATTATCATAGGTACTTATAGGTTTCAACGTATTATATTATTGGAAGCGCTAGATTTTTTTAATACAAGTCGAAAGCAAAACTAAATAATTTATATAGAACCATCGACAACGTTATTGTGTTTTTCTCATATGTTCTGGTCTCTTATCGCTTCAAAAGCCTTAAATTTTAATTTGCACGTATTATCCTTAACGCACTTTTACTTTTTCTGGTCTGAAGAAGAAGGCATGATATTTACGAGTTTAGTGTTTTTCTTACAGAGCGTTATAGAACACACATAGCAAAACAAAGGTGGCTGCACGAATGCTTCACGAATCCACGCTACATTTGCTTTGTTCTGCATTAAAGTCAGGAAGTTAATTTATAACTATAGATAGGTAATCGGAGTTTTTCTATCGAAAATTAATCCTGACTTTTTATTCATCATCTGTGTAGGTTTAATTAATTTGCTTCAATTAAAAAACTAAGTTAACTCATTGCTACTCTGCCGTCACACCATCTCCCAAAAATGGGATAGCCAACATACGAAGTGTAATGTTTGATCTAAGGCTTTCACAGCCAGCGTCACTAACACATTCTGCTACGAGTCGTCGACGGACAAACGCGTTACAAAAAACTTGCGACCGCTGGCACATAGAGTTGCCAGCCATAATACCATCGTTTCAAATGTGACAGACAACTCTTGTACACGTATCCCTGAGATTCCCCCCACGGTTGTGGGTGAAACGTTGGGACATATATTGCCCAGGAGATCACAGACGCTCAGCCCGGAAGAAAGATTTTCTTCTAAGTGCATTTAATAAACATGCATGCTGTGCTCTACAATAGTGTCAAATGTGATGTGTGTGATGTTTTACTAATATCTGCCTTTACAGAGCTCTCGAAATCTTACAAAACATATTGAGAGACCTATTATTTATCAAGGACTCTACAAAACATAAATAAACAAATAACCTATGTTATATGCTCAAACGTTCAAAGAAGTGAAATATTTTAATGAAATTTAAGGCAAAGCTCCTCAATATTAGAACCCGTGCAATAGAATAAACAAAGATATTGTAACCTCATGTTTATTTTTCAGATTGTGTGCCAATCCTTTTAATGGGAAATGAAGTAGAGTATAATCAGATTCTTCGGTCGATAATGCGAGTATGAGGTATGTATGTATATAAATTGGTTTTCGATTACATCTTACAGTCTTCAAAGCGAATAAAATAACATTTTAAGAACAGTACACATTATCCATGCATATAAATACATAGGTACTATACTACATATACATACGTATACCTACGTATTACGAGTACGAATGGGTATGTAGGTGTATGTCGTTGCCTGATTGTTGAATAAGTCAGACAATCGAATGGCTGGGCAGTTGTAGTATCGGCGCAAATGTCACCAGTAATCCTAAATATCATCAAGTGAAAATCTGTTCACACGATTTAAATGGTTGATTTTAATATCGAGACCGCACTCGTTTTATAGAGAATCTGTGTTGCCCAAGTGGAACGGTTTGGATGTCTTAGTTTTGTGACACGACTTAGTCAATTTAAGTGTTCATAGCATGTTGTTAATCTTGCTGAAATTGATCGCGATCTATAAACAATCAAGTAACAAAGGTGCATTGTAGAATACTCGTTTAAAAATGTTCAAAATATCTCAAAACTGTTACATTGTTAATTCTTCCTATAAGAAATATTGATGTGATGGTTTAGATCATGGGTGGCCAACCTTTTCAGCAGCCGGGCCAAATTTCAGAACGAGATTTCCTACCGGGCCGCACAACAATATTCTCCATATATGAAACATTTGATAATTTTACTTCACCTTAAAATTTCTACCCCCCATCGCCAAATTTTCAAAATGGTACCTATAGGAATTTGAAATGTTTCAAAACTCCTCAATTTTCTATGAGAATATTTTCTCAAAATACCTCTTTCAAAAATGTAACGGGTACTTAAAATAAAAATAAAATAAAAAATAAAATAAAATAAACTTTATTGTGACAATAATAAGTACATTGTACAAAAGGCGGGTTTATTGCCAAATGGCAATTTCTGCCAACCAACCTGATGTTTGAAAAAAAAAATAAGAAAAATAATAAAGTACATGCCAGAACCATAGAAAAAATACAAAATAATAAATAAATATACCCATACAAAAATTAAAAAAAAAAAAAAAGGTACTTGTACCGACTATTATAAAAAGTGTGCATATGCTTCGCGGGCCACAAGCTAGCACCCCGCGGGCCGCATGTGGAACGCGGGCCGCGGGTTGGCCACCCTTGGTTTAGATATATAAAACCAGATTTATATTATTTTCTGTGTGTCAAAATTAGACATTCGAAACATACCAAACACTAGTAGGTGAGTAGGTACCTACGCATTTTTTGAAAAGACGAATCTAAGTTTCTCAATAGGTCCCAATTTGAAGTAATTTTCACAGTTATCAATATACATGAATCGTGAAAGTGAAGTAGGTCAGTAGCAGAAATCGAACCTTAGATAAATTGTTTTTTTTAATTTTACTACTTATTTATTACCTAACCAATAAACATATAGTCACACTAGTATACTATAATGGAAATGGTTAAACGTTGGCTAGTCGAAATTGCATTTAACAATCTGGCTAACCATTCAACTGAATGCCGGCTTGTTACTAAACGACAAGCCATTCAGTTGACTGGCTTATTCAACTAACGGGCGACGACGTATAGGTATACTTGCGCGAAAACATCCAAATTCACATTAAGTTGTACATAAAATTTACATTTTACAGACTACGAACAGTTATGGCAAAAAAGGGGTGACATTTGGATATACTCCTCGGATAACGGTGTGGTCGGTAATGAAATATTAGGCAGCAACCAAACCATTTCTAAAATGTTATACCTACTTTTTTAAGATAGGTGTACTTAATAATATATCTGTTTCTACTGCAGACTAATTTTTATCGACATTGTTGAGTTCTGTGTTCAGTTTACCTACTACATACGTGAAACGTGGTATGGCGCCAGTGTATGTCTCCGACCTTGACAAAATTGTAATTTTTTCAGCCCTTAGTCAAGGGTCAATGATTAATATGATACGTTTGAATTGACTGCTTTTTTGTATACTTTGAAAGTACACGACAGCAAATGGAAATGTAATATTTTCTATATCGCTATAATATCTAATTATTATTATATGAAAAGTAGAAGAGGATGTATCAATATGGGTGCGTTTAGTAAGTAACAAGGTTGTCGCTAGTTCAGGGATGTCAAATTTCTCGATGAAGTGCAACAGAAAATAAACAATGATGATTGCGAAGGTGGCGATGATGGTAATTAGATATATATTACGTATGTAGATGGTATTAGATATGTATTAGGTATGTAGATGGTATTAGATATGTATTAGGTATGTAGATGGTATTAGATATGTATTAGGTATGTAGATGTTATCAGATATATACCACTAATAAAATGACTAGAGAGAGTTGAAATATAAATAAATTGTCACCTAAACGGATAAATAGGAGTCCTTGGACTCCTGAAATATCCGACAATAAAGTTATTTCAATAATAGAATGAGCGTGTCACCCTTCATCACACGTATGGTTCATAATTTGATTTGTGGTATTGATTTCATTCATTTTGATTAATTGAATAATTTTAAAAATTCTATTCCATTGATCGTATTTATAATGTATCTATTGATTTTATAATGATATTTTTTTTTACTTCTTTTGTTTATTATTTCTATTGTTATTATAGTGTTTCCTGATTACTGTTTGATCTTCTAACTACTATTACTAGCATTCTATCCTTACTAAAACTGTTTTCTTTTTTTAAATACCTACCTATCTACCCGTGTGAAATCGGTGCGGACCGCTTGTGTTTTATATAGACATAATATTATGAATGAAAATGAAATAATATTATGTAATTTTGCGAAACGTCGCTCGTTATTGTAGCAACTTTTTCACGAATTATATATAGTATACCTACATATACTATAGTAGGTATACCTTTTAACCCGGAGTATTAGGTAGGTACCATGTGTTTGTCTTAGGTGGAATTAATACTATTCACCAACGTGGTATTCTACGAAGAAACGAAACAATCAAAAATAAAATATTCTGTTAGAGTAGGTATCTCAACCTTAGGTAGACGTAATAAAATCCTTACTAATTCAATTATGACTTTCCCTTCACGGTGGAGAGTGTTGTAAATCTTGAAAGCGAGAGCCTTCCAGTCAAAGTTTATTTTTTTATATTTTTTATGGTACAAAACTTTTAAATTTCATATGAAAACTTTTTTCATTTAAATTTTTATATTTCCAATAATGTTGAAATATTCACTAATTTATATCTGATCTCTTTGGTAAAATTTTAATTTTGATCTTGGATCCCCCAGCATAAAATGATTATCTTACTTTTTTCTGCAAGAAAGTTTTCTAGAGTAACCTGTAAAATCTGTGAAGCCTGTATAAGCCGTGGGACACCCGGTAATGAATTGGTCTCCCAATCAAAAGGCAGGTATTGGAAAAATAAAGACATTTTAGGTACATCTTTAATTCAGCGATGAGGCTTTCTACGCATCCTGAATTACTTTTTTTCTGGCACATAGAGGACAGTTTGCATGTTTATTACATGTAGCAGATCTACTGGCTACCCTGCGTGTGAGATGGTACAGATTACAGTATAGACCTATAAGACTAAGTTATTTGATAACAGAGTAGGTAGTACATCAACTGAAGTAAGACATTAAGTTTTTTTTCAACAATTTCAAGTATTTAACATGTTCAGTTCACAAATGAATACGTCATGTCTACCTATGCAGAATATTATGTATTTTATTGGAGAGAGTTATTCTACTGGCCATCCCACTTGTGGAACATAATATCATGAATGTATAGTAATAAAAAACGCAAGTAGGTACCTGTCTTATTGCTTGCAAATGTTACTTTAAACTTGGTACTTGATATATGAGTCATAGAAATACTTATGTAGGTATATTTGACAAAAGAACACAGTCATCATGCAATTGTAATAACTACTGTTTTATAATATACTTACATAGGTACTCTGCCAGAATTTACATTGTGTATATTAACGTTGTATATACATAGATAGATATCTAATACGTACTATTTATCGCAGTTGAGTAAAGCACCCAATTATTGTAGTTTATTGAAATCATAACAAATTCAGTAGGTAGGTAAATGTAGAGATGGGTAAGTGTTGCCAAAAGAATGGAGTATTTCATACTTGTGGTAAAGATTCTGGTACGGACACGTCCAGAGGATGAATTATACCAGAATCCTAAATATTGTCCTACATGGACTATCTTAGCTGAACGACAGCTGCACCTCCACATTGAATGAGGACCTTTCTGCGTGAACAGATCTTTGGGTCTAATAAAAGATTAAGAAGTAGAAGATAAAATATAATTGCTTTATTAATGTACTACCAGTTAAATTTCTTTATTGGCGCAAGTTATTCTTTTTTTTTAATGATTGAAAAAGTAGAAAAAAAGAAGATCGATGCTATTTTTATATGCGTAATGATATGGAAGTAGCTTGCGTTCCTTCAAGGAAGAATAAAGAAAATGACGGCTTTCATAAAATGTTCAATTTCGTATCGACGATATTCACGATTACTATTATAATACTCGTATTTACAAAGTGACGGAAATTATGGACATAATAATATACAAGAAATATTATGTATTTATTTATTTGGCTGCCATGTACCTATCAAGGTATGTATAGTGGGTATTATTGTATGAACATTATTACGTGGATATGATTGGAAATTAAGATGTGCGTGTGAATATCGACATGTTTACCATGAAATTATTATAAACTAAGTGCCAACATTTTATTTAAAATAATGAAATTATTAGCTGATGTCTATTATTATTTCACATCTGTATGAAAATGAGCTGATTCACTAAGTTGCTGCCTCACCTCAAGGTGGTACTTCATTTCAGTGACCTACTTTACCCACCTCTAGTTTGCATGCAATCATAGATAGTATATAGAGTGTTGAAATAGCATCACAATGTGTAATTAGCGGTGATGAAAAATATGTTTTATGTACTTATACTTTGTACCATTGTGGACACATTTAAATCACAATAGCAACAATGTTCTCATAAAAAAATGTTGTCGAGTAGTTTATTCTCCACGTATAGAAAATGAGCTCATTGAATAATAATAATCAGACTATTTGTATGTGGCGCCGTTTAATGATCCGTGACCATCTCAAGGGCGCCTTGACTTGTTCCGAACAGCAGCGTCTTCAACTTGGTTCTAAATGTGGTGGTGGATCGAGCCTGGATGATTTGTAGAAATTGTAGGATTGAAGGAGGATGGAAAAAGACTTACCTACCAAATGTTTATTCTTCCTCATAGATGTGTGGACCGGTCCTCAGGTTTTCTTTCGCAGGTTAAAAATATGTTTTGACTGAAATTACTTAAAAATCACACACTCAAACAATTTCTGATAATATGTAGGATGATAATATTGAGGCACTAAACAATTATAATCCGTTTCTTTACCTATTTTTATTGTTAATATCTGATACCGATATCGTTGTCTTATGTTCAAAGAAAACGGGAAAACAGTGAGTGTGTGGGGAGCAGAGAGACGATGGAGGATGGCCGAATAGGGTTGACACAATGGTATTTTTTTTTCGTTCGAAAGTAACTGGCCGGATATCGCAACAAGACTTTTTTCTATTTGTTTTGATATAAATATATCAAACAAATTGATTCCATATATCAAACGGATATCTCAGAAACCAAACACCAACATATAAAACTTTTGTCCTCCCGAGCGGACCTCAAATGACGGCTTGAAAAACTGGTCATCTTAAATCGCCACGTGGAAATCTTTTAAACCATATTTACGCTTCTTATGCTCTTCTTGAGAGCGTTAAATTTCATAGCGCACAATGGGCACTTTGTTCGTATTATTTACTTTATTATTATTCACAATGTATTTTTTATGATATTACTGTATGCACATAGATATTGTATGTATTAAGTATTTTATTGGTGGAAACTTAGTTATTATTTGTGTATTAGGTTTAATTCATGTATATTATTTATTTTTTTCTGTTAAAGGCTATTATGGCCGTCCATTATATTAATAAATAAACAAATGTAATACTACGATTATAAAATGAAAAACCATTTGTCATCATCTTAAACAACTTATTTTTTACGACACTATGTAGACAAGTGAAAATGATTTAAAACGAAATAGTACGGAAATTATTGTTTATATTTCAACCATAATTCTTTGATCAAAATAATTATATTTTGTTTTTTAATTAAAATATCCCGGTCTACTTAATCCTTGTGTTTTTGCGCATCCCAAGTAATCCAATCTTGATAAGCATCTCTTACTGATTAAAGGAATTACTGCAGGGACCTTTAATAAACACACATAGCTTTAGTAGATAATATATACCTACCAACATAATATCACTGTCGTACTTTCTATTCATGGAAAGAAATCACCGTGTGCCTGAATATTAAAACTATTATATTTAAAAAGAAAATAAGTAAATAGGAACCTACTAGAGTGAAATTATAAGAGATAGGTTGTGGAGTCAGAGCTGATAAAATAAAAAAAACTATGATTCGGGCATGTGGTAAGAATGAAAGAGTATTGGTATATTCTTATATATACCGAGATGATTGTGTTGGGAGACGTGGCCGTCCGAAAACTAAATGCCATAATATAAATTTAATTAGATCCTAAAGGATGAACACGTGTTTAGTACATTGAATAAAAGTATAGTAATGATGAAATTTAAATATAATTATTTGGTCTACCTTGCCGCCAAGAGCTTTTATGAAAAGCTTCAACTCTATCTCTAGGATACCTAAAGGAATTAAGATGACGATAAATTTATGTTTGTCCCATTTCTAGAAATGTATAATATACATTTCTAGAAATAATATACTACTACTATTATTATACCATCACGGTATATCCCACAAGTGGGGTAGCCAGCAGATCAGCCGCATGTAAGAAACATGCAAACCGTCCTCTTCGTGCCAACATAAAATCAAGACATTCAGGATGGGTGGCAGACCTCATTTCTAGAAATAGATATTATCTACTAATGAACACTCAGCAAATCATTATAAATGTAATGCGTGCCAAGTTCGAGCGAAACAACGGTGTAAAAATGTTTAAATTGGACGGAACGGAAATATCTATTTAATAAATAAATAAAATAAGTAAATAAATCTTTATTGGCCATAATCTTACACAAATACATAAAAAACAACATTCGACATTAAGCACGAGCACTGCTCAATTTTGAGGGTCAAATATGGTGTGTAGGTATATAATATTATGAAGTTATGAATTTTATATTTGAATAAAAAATATTTGATTTTGTAATTTTTATTTTTTATTTAATAAAAAATATTTGATTATGAATTTGTCATTTCAAAAGCGTGACAACTAAAAAAATTAGGCCAAAAGGCGAACTTGTTGCTGGGCAACGTCTTCCAGTCAACCCTATATATAACATTAACTTAAAAGAAATCTATTGTGATAGTGTTTTTGAAATCTATATAAGTTGAAAACATTTGTATTTAACGTATTATTATGTATCAAATGTTTAATCCGTGTGTGTATATTAGATTATTGTAAAAAATTGTATATTATATTATTATAAAAAAATAAATTAATCTGATTTCTGATCCGCTTTCTCTAATACTAATGATCTAGTTTGTCCCGTCACTGCCACATAAATATAACTACCTATTCTTATTTCATGTCTTTCTTTAACAAAAAGTATACCTATATTTATCTTAACTATTATCAACTCTCTCCAAAAACAAAAAAAGACAGACAAAAGAAAAATCGTAATCGTACTCGTACTATCTTTAATTTTCATAATAATTTATATATAAATAAATATATCGATTTGTTTCAGAGTCAGGAACACTGAAATAAGAAAAATATGCGAAACTGTAGACGGTTCTGGAGGGACCATGTGGACCACATGAGTAGTGATAGATTAGCACACATCGCCGCGAACGAGACTCCACTAGGACGAAGATTGCCTGGAAGGCCACCTAAAAGATGGAAGGATAGTTGGTTTTCAGCATCGCAAGAGGAAACCAATGCCGATCAAGCAAATAAATGATCCACTACATGCAGAAGAAGAAGAAGTAAATTTGTTTCAATTCATCCAATAACGAACTACTTGTTTAGCTACCAAAACTATGAATAAAATAAATGTTTAGAATATTTACTAATTTTTTTATTGTTTAACCGGGTTTGGGTGCAGATGACAAAATCAATCAGAAACCTCAATTGGAGAACCATGTCTACACAATGCAACATTGTGTAGAATCTAATCGGAAGAAGTGAGAAAGGTGTCCCAACGCTTACGAACTGGCTCAAGGCTGGCTTAAATGATCACTTTTCGGGTTTCGGACACCGAAAGTGATCACTTAAGCCAGCCTTGAGCCAATTCGTAAGCGTTGGGACACCTTTCTCACTTCTTCCGATTAGATTCTACACAATGTTGCATTGCGTAGACATGGTTCTCCAATTGAGGTTTCTGATGAATAAAATAAATCTGTTTTAAAACTGTGACGCTTATTGTGAAAAAACAGCTGACTTCTGAAAAAAATTACCCTGAACGTTTTGAGACCCATAATTAAACAAAAACTTGTACCAAGTGGGACCCCAGTGTTTGAACACATTAAGATATGTTAATGTTATTATATACTGTTAAAGGCTCAGGCCGTTATATACATATATTTTTATGTCTTTTTGGATGTTTTCCCGGAGTGAACTATGTTTTATGTTAAGATAGGTTTCTGGGTAACCTCCGGTTGTGTGTCGTCACCATGCCTACTGGCAGAGGGCTTACCACGTGGTGGTAAGAGTACATTGATTGAGCCTAAACCATTTACTTATTATTTTAAGTTACAACTGAGATCCACACAAGTTATATACTAACACGTCGTTGAAAACACATGACAACCGATTATCTCTATGTGCACATCCTTCCATTATCCTTCATCCCCAAGAAACAGCACGAAATCGTCGTGAGGAAATATAATATCAGCGATAATAAGCTTAATAGTTATTAAATAACGTTATATCACAAGTTGGAATAATAACGAATTCTTCACAATCACTCACCCTTTAATATTCCTACTCGAAGCATAGGAAGTAAACCAAACTTCTTAATTCATAGCATCTTCGAATCCGTTGACTCACCCCACAACATTCCCAGCGATCTGATGTTGTTGTCATAGGAATTGTGTATTGTGAAAAAGAGACATCTGGTTGGTCGGAACCCTTGTGAGTGATAAAACTTTTTGTCCAATTGGCATTGAACATTCTCAAAATATGAGCCATCCAAGACCATTGTCTCTCCTGTATTGCAGAGACTACAGATCTTTGATGAACGCGTTGATGCATAATGTCTGCATAAATATGCAGCAGCTGCGAATTGCAAATGGATGAATTGTTTATTTCAGTTAGCTTGCTTGTATTTAGGGATGTCTCTTTGTCGTTTTTTTCATACACCTTTTTTACTACTGTCGTTTCTGAAGATGGCTACAGAAAACAGGTTGAAACGTGGGATGTACGTACATATGCTAAAAATTCTAATGAAGAATATTCAGCACTGGTATTTCTATAACCTCAGAGATATTCTTATGAAGTCCACCTAAACTCAATTATTTTCGTCCCCCGCGTAGGTACTTATTTTGTAGGTATCATAATATATTACAGGCGATGTTTAAAGACTATACAAGGATTTTTTTAAACTGGCGAACTATGTCATAAAATGTGCGAGCAAGAAAGATCGACTACCTGCTCCCGTCACACTCACATCTCTCTGTGAGTGTGACGGGAGCAGGTAGTCGATCTTTCTTGCTCGCACATTTTATGACATAGTTCGCCAGTTTAAAAAAATCCTAGTATAATGCACACACTACCTATATTATATAGAAAATTGAAATATTATTACATGACAATCGTGTATCAGCTTAAATATTTACTGATTGAAATAAGTTTAAGAATGTTTTAAAATTAAAACACTTTAATTAAAAGTGTATTCATTTATAAATTGCTAAGAAAGCTCAATGATTGCTGAAAAACTATGAATAGCCAGTTAAAGCAACAAAAGAGGAAAAAATTAAAAATCTAAAATTACATTTATATATCTACATAATATATCCTAATATCACGTATACTACAACCAGAATAACATTGTTTTGAACATTGGGTAAAGGCAGATAAACATATATCGATATAATAAAATAGATATCTCATTTTCCGCATGAAACCTAAGACATTTTGCTTTGTAGAGAATAGTAGGTATGTGAATGTCTATTTCTACATCGGTACATATGTACGAACCAATACTTCTACTATATTACTATATCTGTATAACAACAATAAGTCAATTCCTACCGAGAAATAATAGTCGAAGGTACTTTACCCACTAACGTTGATAGTGGTATTCCGAATAGATAAAGAACTTGAAATGGGTACCTGGGTACTTACATACAACTTCTACTACTACGAATTTTCCACTCTGCTTCTGAAACTGAGTTCCATGAAATGAAATAGGTACTACAACAACTTGGTACCTACTTCCAGTAGATATCTACGATTACCTACTAAAAACTAAGACAATAAATGAAAAAGAAGAAAACGTCTGTTTGTGCTAGCTTCACTTCATGCAACGAATGATCATTTAACCTTTAAGGTTAATACATTTAGTGATATAAAATACATAAAATCGGGTGTGCCGCAAGGATCAATTTTAGGACCAGTATTATATTTAATTTATGTTTCCATGCTTAAAAATCTTTTTAAAAATGTTCAGCATTTTATTTATGCTGACGATACTGCACTAGTAATGACGCATGAAAATATTGATGTGGCGTGTAAATTACTTCAAGATGATTACAATAACTTGATTAAATGGTCACATGATTATGGCCTAATAATAAATGCTAAAAAAACTAAATTGATACATATAAAAACTCCCCATACTATTACGTTAACTAAACCCTACATAATTTCACATGATTATAACTGCATTCACAATAACATTCAATGTAATTGTAATTGTAAAAATATTGATCAGGTAACAACATATAAGTATTTAGGTGTAATAATTGATAATAATTTTAAATGGGACGAACATATAAGTAAACTATGTAATAGGTTAAGATCAGTTGCCGGTCGCCTTCATAAGGTAAAATATTTTGTACCTAATCGTATAACAAAAACCATTTATTTATCGTTGGCGGAGTCTTTAATACGATATGGAATTTCTGTCTGGGGAAATACAACAAAAACTAATTTAAATAAAATACAAAGTGTTCAAAACATACTTATTAAAATAGTAACTAATTACAAATCTATTCCAGGTAGTCATTTCAATGCCAACGATACATATAGGGCTAATAACTTAATGACTTCAAAAGGAATATTTTTAAACAAATTTTTATTGCCTTACATTTTGGACAATAGATACAGAAATAAGTTAATACACAATTATAATACTAGATTCACACATAATGAAGGATTGGTAATTCCAAAAGTAAATAATAAATACGGTATGAGAACCCGAGACTATATAATACCCAAAATAATAAATATGCTACCAAAAAATATTAAAAATACCCATAGACTAGGTAAGTTAAAGATTCTTATGAAACAATGGACTGTAAATAATATTGATATCATAAATGCTTTATAAAATTTAATATTGTCATACAAAATAAAATAAATTATAGGGAGTTGATTGATTTGTAAGGAACAAGAGTTATAAAAGTTTTAATACAAGAATAATTGCAATTAAGACCACAGTTTTATTTCGTTTTCTAAGTTAAATTGTTGATTTTTAAACACTACACTGTATTTTTATTAAGTATAAGTTGATAAATAAGCATGTTTAATAGCACCTATAGTACCTACCTAGTAAAGTCTCAGACATGTTAGCATATTAGTATTGTAGTATTCTAGTTATAATAATGAGTATCATATTATAGTCAGGAATATTATGTATATATTTTAAAGTAAGGAATGAAGATAATATATTAGAATAATAATTTATATGTAAAAATGATTTTGTAACCTTTGTAAAATATCAAAACATTGAATTATATTTGTATATGGATATATAAAAAAGAACCTGTTGACAAGTCTTATAAAAGACTTAACAGGACTTGTAATATTTACTTGTAATATTTTTGATAAAATAAATAAAAAAAAAAAAAAAAAAAAAGGTCTAGGGGAAGTAGGCACACTTTTCAAAAATACAATCTATACCAACTTTCGAGAATTTAGATTATTACATATTTATTGTTTACCATGACATGTTTTTTTTCATATTAAAGAAAAAAATAATTTATCATATTGTTTATTGTCTGGTGATATTTTTTGTCCCGAAGTATTGAAAAATTCGTTTGATAAATTTTCTAAGGTGAAATCGTGAAATGGTATGGTACCTATTCCAGTTTTTTTTTTTTACTTTTTTAGGCTATTTTTTTATGTATCCGTTGTGCAATTTAAAAATAAATTGCTATTAAGTAAGTATTGTGAACATTTTTAGTACCTAATTACAAATCTTAGAGTATCATTAATTAAACAAATATATTTTATTGTATTACTTTTGTGAACCATGGAACGTAGGTATATTTGGATCCGTTTCTTCCAAACTAAAAATAGTTTATGTTGCTTTGTTGATTTTTTTTAGTTATAATTCTTCCATTTTGACAGTTAAATACAGATGAATATTTGTAAAAATATTTTCAATTTCGTATAACAAAATAAAACTGATTTTGATACTATGTTTGTACATTTCTATGAAGAGAAAAATTACATGAAATATGAAATCAATTACTTAATAAACAAATGTGTGGTCTAAATTTTTAAGTCCCCAAATTAGAAAAAGTAAGTTTTGTAGTATCCTGTATAATGCAAATATTCATTAAAATTGCATGTAAAATACTTAATTTCTTCAATGATTTTTAATTCGTTGTGATTTTATTTGTCATATATAATTTTTTCCGTTTTCTGCAAAAATAATAATAAATGATTCGTGAATATAAAATGGAAAAAACAAAAATGTGGCAAAGATTTTAATACAAATATTATTCATCCGTGAATTCGTTGAAGGGTTTGGGTTATTATTTATGATCCTCCCGATTCTTATTAATGTTTATGCAAAATAACACGAGAATCTCGTAGTGATGAGAAGATGGTGAGATGAAACAAAACACATAATATTGTACAAAAGAGTTGTAAATCTGACTTTTTGTAATGTAAAAATCTAAAATACAATTAATTGTGGCGGTGCACACGTAGCAGAATTCCATAATTATGTAATTTGAAACAAGTGTTTTTTTCTACTATAGATTTTTTATAAAATTAGGTAATCTGTTTTCATTAACTAAATGTTTAATATTATATAGGAAACAGTGTGTTTTTTGTGGTTACTTGTTTGTAGAATTGATTTTAGAATAGCAAAAAAATATATTTATTACCAAATTAAATCAAAGTTTTAGAAAATTTTGACTTAATATTGAGTTCTGGAACTGGACGGTCAATAATATGGGCATGGATAGTCATGTCATGTGTTGTGTAACGAATAAAAAAAGTTGATTTCTATTTTTTATTGTACTCATATAATAGGAGTACCTACCTACATAATTATAATATTACCCCCTGGTAGCAGAACAAACATAATACCAAACTCTCCTGTCGGAAAGGCTATAAAATTGTTTAATAATTTGAATGTTCATGTCGATATTTTCAACATAACATACAATGACTTTATCGCCAGGATAGAGATTCTCCTTTGATTGTCTCTTTTTGATGATAATATCTTCTTTTTTTTTCTTGACTTGGCATTTCTTTGTTTTTTTGTTTTTTCATTTTTCCTGCTGAGACCGCCTTGGCCAAAAGCTGTTATGGTCTCAGTGCAGGGTGATTCATTTATTTATTTACATCTTCAACATGAATACAAACAGTCATATTATAAATAGTGAAGAACAGAATAATACAAAACCATAAGTGGACCAGCAAAGATTAGTATGTTTTAAGTGATGTTTTATAATAATAATAATTATGTAAAATGTATATACCATGTAGATCGGATGGCTGAAAACAGAATCGTACATATAGCTGCTAAGGAAACACCAGTCGATTCACGTCCCCGAGGAAGACCACCAAAAAGATGGAAAGACAGCTGGTCTTCAGCATCACAAGAAGCGTCAACTTCTGAACTAACAAATTAATGATCTAAATCAAGAGGAATAAGAAGAAGAAAAGGATTTCAAGCATTATTTCTACGATACTTATGATTTCTTTATTTTTCAGAGAAACGGAAATCAAAACAAGGTAACCTCTAAAGTAATTTATTATATCTTATATTTTGACGTCCCTCGTCCTTAACACAACACTAATTTTCAACATAAAGCTTCTCAAACATACCTCAACGATGGAGAAATCGGCAAAGCTTTGCTGTGAGTACAAAAACAACTTTTCTAATTAGATAGAACGTAATAATATTTGGTAGATATACTTACACAATGATAGAAAATTATTTTTGGAATACAAATTATGTAAGTAACGAAATATTGTGAAATAAATTACATTCTAAAAATTACTTTTCAAGTTGGTGCTCGCTAATATTTGTGAATTTACACTGAAGGTAGGTATACTTACACTGAGAAAAATACTCACAACGAATTATTGGTACGTACTATCAGAGTAGGACCAGAGATAGTAAAAATGATTCATTAGTACGAATCTATAATATTAACCTATCTCAAACAAGTCGTTAGTAAATTTACCAACAATTTGTTTGCGAAAAGTTGATATTATAGATTCGTACTAATGAATCGTTTGTACTATGTATCTCTGGTCCTAATCTGATAGTATGTACCAATGATTCGTTGTGAAATTTCGTTAGTATTTTTCTCAGTGTACGTCTGCGTTTGCTTGGAAATGTAAAGTAGATAATATGTTATCTATTTTTTTTCAAACTATTTCGATTTGTATTATGAGAATGACTGAGTTCTGTCACAGATAACTATTAACATACGAAATTTGAATATAATGACTTGTTTCATAATTAATATCTTCATTACAAGAAATAATATAGCAATAAATTAGAGAATAAATCAATAAAGATCCCTTTGTTACAAACACGTGACAAACATTTTGAGTCATAAAGATACAGTCGATTCCGCTTAATTGGGACACATCGGGACTTGGGCATTTTGTCCCAATTAAGCGGCTGTCCCAATTAAGCTAAGTTCACTTTTTTATATTAATTTATTTGGTTTTGGCAACTAAGGCCATTAACCAGTAATACACACATAATATTAAACAATGCATATTTTTTTCAATAATTTTATTATGTAAACTCTTGGATACTGTAAATTACATATACGTTATATAAATTATCATATAAATTACAAATATGTAATAAGTATAAACTTTTAAGAAAAAAAATCCTAATTAAAATAACAAATGGGTACGTACATACAATTTAATTCAGTGCAAAAATGAGAATTCTTTGTTCATATTTTTTCTCGAGAATATGTGTAACATAATTTGTGCTGTTATCTTAAATTTACTGTCCCAATTAAGCGGAATTTGTCCCAATTAAACATATAAATTTATTATTGGTTTCATGGTTTGGTTTCCTGTTCTTTGAGATTTGTCCCAAATAAGCGGCTCACACATTAAGGGTTGCACCCTCCCTCACCCATGGATGTTGCAGGAATGTCAATTCCCATGTCATCCATACTCTTCATGCAAATTCTTCTCAAGGAAGGGCTCAAGGTTCGCCTGAAGTGCTATCCCCGACAAAATCCTCCCCAAAATTTAAATACAACCGTTAATGTCCACCGACTCCATTGTTTACAAAAGAACTTAAAATTAACTTACAGTTACGTATTTACTACGTACTAGTTGTTAGCCTAAATTAAGCGGCTGTCCCAATTAAGCGGAATCGACTGTATTTGCAATATTAAAACTTAAAAAAGATAGGTAAGTACCTATTATATCTTTCAAAAGTCAGCTAGGAATGAACTAAATAATATTCCATTTATGGAGAATCCAATTATTCTGTCGAATTTCCGGTATAAAATTGGTCTTCCACTGTTTTCTGATAGTTTTCTAGTGACCTTTAATTATTCAGTGATTCGTAAAACATCACGTTTAAGACATTTAATCTTTAGTTTAGCGATGATGTATGCCATCTATACTAAAAGTCTTAACTTTTAAATAAATAAGTGAATTATACTTTATTATCCGATGAAAATAATAGTACCTACGAATCTTTAACCACCGACCGAAAGTGTAAAAAATAGTAAAACAAGATTTCCTCGCACTTCTAAGTACATAGGTACCTAGTTCACTTGTATTACTTGTATAGGTATTTATCATATTATTTAGTTAGTTTGCTGGTTATGCTGAGCCACACGTCGGAATTACCGTGATGGTATAAAAGAATGAATGAATAGTTAGTATGACCCGGGGGCAATATAAACAACTTCACAGTAGCTAGGTGTGTATGGTTGAATCAATGAATTTAAATATAAAAGAGGGTTGCTCCCCTTACTGAATATCGTATTATTAATGGCTCAGTGAAAAGTCATTTACGTGTTTAAGTGCGAACTCAGCAGATGAAAGGTATCATCCGTTGTCCGCCTTATTTGCCCATACTCACTTTTGTTTTATAAAAAAAGCGAACAAAATAATAAGGCAGGTAGGTACTCGTAAAACTTCACGTACTGACCATCCTTAATGTCTTTAACTTCAAAACGAGGAGGACGATCTGTATGTTTGCGCAGATATCGCACTTAATTAACTTTTTTATTATTCTACTATTTATTCTTATATCTTTATATATTTTATGTTTGTATCTATTTTCTTGTTTATATTTTTATTTTTAATTTGAGTGTTTATTTTTATTTGTGTATATATATATTTTTTTACTATTATTATTTTTTTCTTTCAAATGGTGGGCTGGAAGATTTTGCACTGCAACAAGTCCGCCATTTGACAGAACATTGTTTTTATTTATTATGTGTGTTTGTACAATTATGTAATTATGTTCTGTCAATTAAGTTTTATTATTATTATTAGGTATGTTTTACACATGGAAGTTAGTCTCAACTTTTAATAACTATGCTCATAATTTTCATATTTCAGTAGGTAAGTTATATACTCATACTTGAATACGTGTATTGACATCTTGACAAACATAACATAAGGCATTGAGCCAACAGAACCCTAAACACATTTTTACCTTTTGTGGTAGCTTGTCTACATTCACCAACACACACACATATACATACACCGAGAAAAGCAAAATACTAGTATACATAAATATAACACAATGCTACAATAAAATAGTAGTAGTGTAACACTGGGAAACCAAGAGAAGCTGGAGTATAATAATTTGGGGGTCAAATTTAATTAAAAGCAAAATTGCCTAAAGGAAAGATACAAATAACGCTACGTTTAGACCTGTCAGTTCTTGCATGATAATCAAGTGTACAATTTACAAAGGTGTTTCTATAACAATATTATCTTTGAAAAGAGAAAATAACAAAAAAATAGGAAAGGTGATCCTAAGAATACGCAATAACTGGGTACCTAATCAATGGCTTTCAATCACAAACTAAAAAATAAATTCTAAATAAAATTATAGAGTTGTGATTATCAAAAAAAATAAGAAAATAAGCATATAGCGTAAGACCCCGAGAATTGGTATCCATGAAGCAAACTGTTATGTTAGTTTTACTATAATATCAAATAATTTAAATTTATGAATTGTTTTACCAGATTTGTAATACTGCACGCCTCTGACACCAGCAACCTTAGTTGCTGTTTTGAGGTATTGTTTATAAATGAATAAATTGAAAAATTGAATAAATTGAGGTGTGTCTACCACTTAACACATTTAGTTCATGGATAGTTGTCAACGAATCTGACAAATTTGAGAAATAATCCCTGCATTAAGGCGTATGTAGGTACTCTTTTTTCCTCTTTGTGTGTCGTGTCATTATCACTTTTGAAAATTGTCTCTAGCTTGGATAAACCAAAACAAGTCTCCAAAATAAAAAATAAAAACTGAATAGAGGTTTTCTGAACACCAACATAACTAAGCTAACCTAGGAATATTTTTATGAAAAACGTTTCACATTTTCGGTAGACACATAATAAATATTTGTTAACAAATAAGATACCTACACACGATTTCATTATCCAGACACACAGTCAAAGTTTCCATAGAAGGTTTCTTTTTTATTTAAAAAAAGATGAATTCGGTTTTGGAATAAACCCAAACACACCAAGACACCCTCTCAGTATTAGTTTATTAGATAGATCTCTGGCGTTACAGAGATTGATTTTAATCAATTATAAATGTTAGATGTATACTATAATTCCAATGTGAGACAGTCATTATTATACAGTATGATATATATGTAAGTATATAGTTACACATATCCAAATCAACACCTATCTTATGGGTACATACATAAAACATGACTGTAGGTATGGGTTTTCAGTCTCCATAGATTGATACTAATAAGATCGTAAAATTAGATTACCCAATTGAAACGCAAATCGAATAAAGGAGTATGTAGGATTTCCTGTACATGAATATCTATTTTATCATTTGTATAGTGTTTACTAACTTTATAAAGGTTTATTGAGTATGTACCTATATACGTATTATGTGTATGTACATGTTTAGTACATAGAATATACATATTCCGTCCGTCCGTCCATCCAACCTTCAATGTAATTTAATATTACTCAAGGTAAGGTTTATTAAGAAGCTAACGCTACCTTCTTGTGTTTTGTCATCTACTTTCACGTTTCATGACATCAATCCAAGATAATAATATATAACTTAATTAAATTAAAGTATTCCAACAGTGCATATAGAAACTGCGTTTCACTGATAACAGAAGATACGACAAAGATTGTAAATTATTACCTACATATAATTTTGATTTGAATGTTTGACCAATGATCATGTCTGAATCGTGGATATTTTTTTTCATTTTTTATATTTAATTAATACAACCATAGTTATGACACTTTTTTTTAATTGATGTATATTTTAATACACTTGGTTGGTGATTTGATAATTTTTTCATAGTTTATGTTTATCTAAAACAGTCTTTATGATTTATAGTAATCAATATCAAACGAAGCAATTGGCAATAAAAGACAATATGTTCGAATACCTTAAATCGATTACACGTCCAAGTTCTATAAATTATGGAAAACAAGCATAAAGAAACAGTTTTTCACTATGCATATCATGATGTTGTTTCGAAATATTTGTACAAATTAACCGCTGTATGAGGTTACATAATTATATACATAAATTTAACAGATTAGGCTACCGTATGAGACAAAGAAAAAACAGCAAGCTAGCATCAAAGCTAAATTAATAGCATCGATGCATAACTCATAATAATATCAAAATCAGCATATTTCATGTGATAAGTATGTTAGTATTGACATAAATTCAGGTAGGTACAGTTCATTCCTTTTCTTATTTAAACAATAATTCGATTTATATTGGATTAATGTGCTCTCCATATATTACAAAATATAATACCAACTAATTTATATTCTCTTAACATTTCTGAACCTAGCACATATGAGAAAGTAAATTAATTATCAGTATGAGAAGTGTGCTACGAATTATGTAACTACTCACAAAGAGCGTTTATCCACTGATCATGTATTATTAACTGCACGTTTTATCGAAGGATCGCAGAAAGCAGAAAAATTAATAAATTATCCATCATCATCTACAACAATGAAAACGTACAAATCACATAAAAAATATCTGGTTGTTGTTTTTCGGGTTTGCCATGTCTAGTTTTATTTTGTCGACGTTTCGGTGCATTTGCTGGCCCCATCTTCAGGATATGAATGAAGACTACATTGAAGACTCCCTCCCATACCCGGATATCTCAGAAGTCCGGGACTTCTATTTATCCGCTCTTGTAAGCAAAACTTTTTTCCTCACGGGCGGGCCCTATTGGGCAGCCTGAAGGGCTGGCCGGCCAATACCGCCTCGTGGGACTCTTTTATGCTACATTTACGTCTTCGATGCCCCTCTCAGGAGGATTAAATGCAATGCAATGCAATGAATGAAGATGGTGCCAGTAAGTGCACCGAAACGTCGACAAAAATATAAAACTAGACATGGCAAACCCGAGAAACAACAACCAGATAGTGAAGATCGCCATGAAAGCCTTCAACCCACATTCACAAAAAAAAATTAATGTAAATGTCCGCAAGGCGAGAAGGCATTGGTTCGTGTACCAAACAAAGTAAAAACAAAACAATCATAATGATATAAATGTTATTTGTTATTCTATAACAACTAACTTAGTAGGTACAAAATCATGGTCCTTTACATTTATTTTATGGCCTCAAAGTTTGGCCAGATATCTGTTTTTCAATATCCAGCCAAATTACTAGTAAGAATACACAGATCTACTATACATGCAATATAACAGGTATGTTAACTGTGCAATCCAAATGCTGCATTCACTGTTTGAAAAACCGCATGTGAAATAGGAGCTGAAACCAACAGTCGCAGCATTATTTCTGAAACGTAATTTACTATCAGAATGTGAATTAAATCCTTATTAATTATGTTAATGGTGTATGTGAAGATAATAGTTTTATTGCCATACATGCTTTCACATGACAAAATAAATGTACATAGAAATATATTGTGCAACTGCTATTATTTATATTACATGTCTACTTTAAATTCACATAAAGGTTGCCCTGTATGTTTTATAAAAATTTAGACATCCAGAATTGGTTGCATACCTCATTACTCCTGGATTGAAGATGTTAAATATTTTATACGTGATGTTTTACAAATAAATACCTGCAATTTACAATATTATACTTAAGAACTAATAAAGAAAAAAGTGGGCGACCTGGCATTTGTCGAAGTCCTAGGAGAATTTAATAAATTTAAGCGATATACCTACCTACATAAGTTGAAATAATATTAATGAGAATATTTCAACGTCGCGTCGTAACCAAATTAGGCATAACATAATATTCTGGGAATAAATTTCCCTTTTAGTTTTCCGTCTAAAGATCGCTACCATTTTACCGAGGCGTGTGTTTCCATTCACATCATCATATTTCATAAACTTCCACACCCTTCTCAACACAAGTGAGACCATAGAATGCTAGCAGCTAGCCTAGTACATAGGTGCCTACCTACTCCAAAACTTATATTATATCAGCAGTTACAACTTACAACTATTTAGCAGAGCGATAATCCATCTCAACTAGTTTTTCCTAGTATTATTCCCCTACTATTATTACCAACTTACTGAAGTAGGTACCTACCGTATGCATATACTTGTACTTACAGCATGTATGTACATATGTATGTGTGTAGGTAGGTACACAACACTTCCCTGTTTAAATAATAAATCCTTAACACGTAATACAGTAGGTACCTATGTATGTGTATTTAGTATAGTATACCTACATACTATATAGGGAATATAATATGCTTATTGTTTATTATAACTGAGTTCACAGGGACAACACTAGTGAGAGAAGCGGGAACGTCTTATCTACACAGTGATTTATAACCCTTGCTTTGATAATGTCTCCCCGTTAAAGTTATGTGACCATGAATCAAGAGACGCATGCATGCGAAAATTAATATATATCTAACACGTGAGCTGTGACCAAAATTCAAGCAAATTAAATACATGGAACAGTGTTAATAATATTATTTTACGACCGAATAACGGCGTGATTTTATGAAGCAAGAATTTCTGTTTTAATTACTGAATTACCGTAGGACTAAACAAACCTTATCTCGGACACTTTTGGGGTTGTGAGAAATAAAATTTAAACGCTATATTTCTACTTTCTCAACTTATGTACATACGGAACCTTTTCCTTTTTTGGATTCCCAAACAGAAAATACCCCACACATTTTGACTAGATTAGTTACCCATTGGTCAATTTACGCCTGGAAGATCACGAACAAACAACAAATTATAGTACAGTTATCAGTTATCAAAAATAAGTGAGGAAAGAAAATTTTATAACAATTTTTACTGAAAAATGTAACCAATTTGCTTCTTTAACAAAAAAAAATTAAACTGAAAGATACAATTCACATTTGCTTTAACATAATCCCATACCATGTAAACAACAAGTAGGTAATTGACAGTAATGTAAGTCCTGCAAATACAATTATACAAGATCATAATTATATAAACTTATTTTACCTAATTCTAACATAAAAAATACAATCATCACTTATTTGTAGGTATCCATGGTTTTAATGATATCTATTGGTTGAAACATATAGAAAACAAATAAATTTTGATTAGGATAGGCGAAATTAAGCAATTTCTTTAAAAGTTCAACTAACAACGAGCAAACTGAATTGGCACCCTGGCATACTCATCACCATCGCGGAGAGTAAAACCGATGGCAGAAACGGTAGTGGCCGGAAAAGAAACACCTTTATGGATCAAGTGAAGAAGGACACGTAGGGAATGTTGTAGGAAGAGGTGACGCGATTGGCGCAGAGACACTCTGAATGAGGAGACTAGTTTCTGCTCTGTGCTCCCGAGAGGAGCGTTCAGAGCGATGATGATGATGATGAGGGACGTAAGGTGTGTCACATAGTACTCACGGTATATACAGTAGAGAAACAATCCGATAGCATTTTTTTATAATTGTAATAATTTATTATCCTAGATATTAGTTGGTATTTAATATTCAATGGAATGCGAAATCATGCGCATTAAATTAAATTCAACGAAAAAATAATACTTGTGAATGGTTTATCGCTGCAATATATACAATACTGGATGGAATAAATGATCACAATACATAATCTTTATAAATTTACTATTTCGCAAAGGCATTTATATAGTAATAATAAACTGTTATATATTGTGCGTTTGATTATGACAGGCAATATAGAGGGACGTCGGGGGGCTGGCAGAAGGCAGACATCATGGCTGCGCAATATACGAGATTGGACTGGAATGAAAGGTGTGGAAGAGTTATTCCAGACAGCGCAGGACCGAGAGGCCTATGCCAGAGTGATTGCTAACCTGACAGGGCACCTACAGAAGAAGGATATATTGTGATAATGACAGGTCGCGTGGCTAGATACAGAACCTTAAATAGACACCTAGATTTCAAAATTGAGGACCATGGTATCAGAAACGAGGAACGGGTCGACCTCAAAAGTTGCAAGTCGATGAAATCATTCCTATCTCAAAAGAGGTGGGTCGTGTAGAACGTGGACAACAAGAGCGTAGGAAAAAGAAAAGAGACTGTGGAAGAGCAGTGGAGAGATGACTAAAGAATACAAAGAATTGTAATACAATAGGCATTTTTATTTCAAAAAAGATGCTCGACTGTATTATGTAGGTAAATAAAATAATAGAAATTGTGGCATTACTTAAAAAATAATACAAGGTGCCTATATGCTGATTTTTTTTTACTATTTTCACAGAATTAAACAGTCAATTACAGAACATGTTGAACAAAATACATATATTCAATATTTGTGCCACCAGCAAAGGTTCCAAATTTTTCAGAAATGTCTGAAGCCAAAAATAAAGTTAAATGAATTATTTTGAGAATAATCATTTTTGAATGAGACGTGTTGGTTGTCTGTAGATACAAATCTCCAACTCTTTTCTGCTAAGTGTCTTGTAAAAGTCAAGATTCGCAAAATATCAAGAATAAAAAAAAATGCATTTATATTTAACAATTATTGAAAAATAAACATCTTTATTGCACAAAAAAAAAACAATAGAAATAAACATGACAACATTATTACTGAACAAATAAATTTGTGCAATGGGTGAGTTTATCGCAGAAGCGTTGATATATACCACCTATCCTTAGTTATTTTTATAAGCACGTAAAGAACGACCTTTATTTATTATATGTAGGTACCAAGGTATATCAATGGATACCCCACTTGTGGGAAACGCCATGATGGTATATGTATACACATTAAGATATAATTTATGAGTGTTGATCTGACTCAAATATTTTTCATTTGATTTTTCATTTATTTTATTCTTTACTGCTCATTGGTTGCAATAAAAATCAATGCAAAGTATTATAAAGTTTTAAGTTATAAAATTCATTGCAGAGAAGGCAAGCTTATTGCTAAGTAGTGCGATACAGTATATTCAACGAACCTGACATATTAAAAGATGCTAAAAAAACTTGGAGACCTATTCTTTACCCAAAACTCTGTGGAATATCAATGCTAAAAAGTTTAAAAACATAGAACTAAAGAGACGTAACGGGAATTTTATGATAGATTCCCAGTGTGACATAGAGAAAAACACCTTCGATATGTTACCAATATAGTTCAGGAAATGTGTGAGTATCCCAAATTAACTGGCTGTAAAATTTTTCGTCCCTATAGGCAAGCGAGAGAAAGTGATCGAGTTCACTGTTGCGCAAAAATTTACATGACAATGCCTTTTGTGCCTTTGAACGTACAAAATTCTCACATTAATAGCTATATTATAGTACACTGCAAATAATAACACATATGTATTTATTTTCTAACGAACGAGTAGGTAAGCTACCCGCTGGTTTACGCAAATAATTCCATAACTACATACAATTGCATAAGATAATGATACATACCTATTATTATCTATAAGCAAATAATATTATAATTCATTCATTCATTCGCCTTTCAACGCTCCTTCAGGATATAAATTAGACTCCTCCATTCTGAGCATCTCTGAGCCAATTAAGTCACCACTTCTCACGACATAATTGCGATCTGATCTGGAATGGTGCATTGTGAAAAAGGGATGTCTGAGACGTCGGAACCATTGTGGACAAAAACACTGCTCTTTTTGTTCAATTACCAATAGACAATCTCAAAACATGACCCAGCCGGGACCATCTTCTCTCCTATATTACAGAGGTTACAGATTTTTTATTGGATGCGTTGGCGCACAGCATTTTTTTTATTTTTTTACGTGTAATTATTATTCTTCATTTTTACTTAATTATTTGAAGTCATGACGTCACACGTTAGTAAAGTGAAATAAAACCCAGGTTCAGTTCCAGGTGCTCCAGGTGCAGATCAGGAGCGATGGTAGGTAGGAAAGAGGTAGTAGCCGCATGGACCTAGTGCTATACTGCACTATTCCGTCACGGTATAACACCGTAGCCAGAAAACCAGTTGCATGTAAAAACATGGAAGCTGTCATCTCCAAGCCACCAAAAAATATAAGACATTCAGGATGGGTGGCAAACCTCATCGCTGAATGAAATCAAGATGTAAAATGACTTTATTTTTTCGAACATTTTTCATTTACTGGACACTCGTAAACTTATAGAAAAAAGTGGGAGACCAATTATTTATTGCCGGGTGCTCCACGGCTAAAATATGTCGACTTTTTTTTAAAAAAAATATATTTAAAAATTTACAAATTATTATTGATAAAAATGTGTGACACTAATGATGTACGGAAATCTATGTATTCATAAAATTGGAAGAATAAATTTATTCTATTAAGAAAAAGTTCATTTTTTTTCATTCGATGTTATATTAAAGATACAATTCTATAGACTCCTCAGATATAATGAGAGAGAGCTCAGATATATTTCAAAATCTTTTATTAAACATAATTTTATAAAAAGTCTTGCAATATAATGGGTAATTTAAATTCAAAAATAATACCTAATTGTAGACTTATTTACCACTATAGATTTTTTTTCAAATAGGTACTTTAGAATCCAGTTTTTGCTACGAGTAGATGAAGACCTGCATTGTTCCAGATAAGAATTTACATTTAATTTGTAATAATATCATTTAATTTGTAATAATGGTTTACATTAAATTTGTAATAATGACCGTGGAGCACCCGGTAAAGAATTCGTCTCCCACTCTTTTTCGTCAGTTTTCGAGTGTCCTGTAAAAGGCAGGTGTTCGAAAAAATAAAGACATATTACATCTCAAATTCAGCGATGACGTTTGCCACAAATCTCGAATGTTTTATTTTTTTATTGTCACAGAGAAGTCGGCCTGCATGTTTATTACATGCAGCTGTTGTACTGGCTACCCTACTTGTGGGATATGCCGTGATGGTGTAGTAGTTGTAATAATATTTTTTGGGCTTGAGTCAATTTTTTTCGTGTTTGATAATTATTATGTTTTGATTGACGCCTTTATTTGTAAACTTCCCCCACCTTCCTCTGATCCTGTACCTACCAGAGCTCTCCCAATAAAATAAAAAAATTGTACTGTGTAAACCAGCGATGCATAAACCGCGGCCCTTGGTCGTTATATCTGCGGCCCTCCAGCTAAATATAGGTATAAAATACGTAACATTTTTAGTATCTGGTATTTACACAAACAATCGGTACAAATACCCGGTACATTGTAGAAAAAGGTACTGCGAGAAAATATTGTTTAAGAAAACCGAGGAGTTTTTGAAATATTTCAAATTCCTATATCATTTTGAACATTTGGTGATGGCGGCGGGGGGGGGGGGGGTAGAAATTTTAATGTGTGAGCATTTCTAGAATTAAAACTTTTAGTGTTGATTTTCTTATAGCGGCCCGACTTGGCTCATAATCTTCCCAAGTGGCCCCTGTTCCCTATTATAAGTCTGTGTAACCCTGCTATGAGCCATTTAAATTTTGAAAAAATACTATGACGAATCCTATTTTGACACATTTAATTAACTTGATTATTAAACAAGGATTAGTGCCCAATGAATTGAAGTGTAGCATTGTAAGACCTATTTATAAAAATGCTAAACATACAGATCTAAAAAAACTATAGACCTATAAGTATTCTTCCGGTCATTGATAAAATTATGGAAAAGTATTTATTGATGAAACTCGGGGCGTATTTAAGGGAATATAATTTAATGGATCCATCACAGCATGGTTTCCAGGAAGGCAAGAGTACTGAAACGTTACTGAGTGAGTTTTCAAGCTATGTTAATTCAGAGTTGAATAAGAAAAAACATGTTCTGGTACTTTTTGTTGACAACTCAAAGGCTTTTGACACTTTAAATCATGATAAAATGTCTGATATGTTAGAACGTATTGGAGTGAGGGGTTCTGTTTTGCAGCTTTTCCGAGATTATCTAAGCAATAGGAAAATAAGTGTAAAACTGTGTAATCATCTTAATGACAGAAAGAGCGTATTAGCAGGTGTACCGCAAGGTTCAATTCTGGGACCCACGTTGTATATAATTTTTGTTTCATGTATGAGAGTTTTATTTAAGCATTGTAAATATTTTGTATATGCGGACGACACGGCTCTTGTAGTGTCACATCACGATGAGATGGAGGCTCGCAGATTGTTGCAGGTTGATTACGATAGATTGGTTCGGTGGTCACATGACTACGGATTAATTATAAATGCGAAAAAAACAAAACTAATGCATATCAGATCTCCAAGTAACGCGACGGATGGTGTGACTCCTTGAATTGTCTCTCATAATTATGGGTGTATACATAAAAATGTTGAGCTCCCCATGTCTTGCGATTGTCCGGTCATAAGTATTGTAAATAAATTTGTATATTTAGGTTTAACTAATAGATAATAGATTTAAGTGGGACCTACATGTAAATAGTATTTGTAAAAGATTACGATGTATAGGTGGTATGTTGTATAGAATAAAATATTTTGTACCAAGGTCCACACTTATAACTGTACAAAAGTCTTTGGCAGAATCGTTGATTAGATATGGTATTAGTAGTTGGGGCAATTGCACTAATACTAATTTGAAAAGAGTAATGTTCGCACAGAAATCGATCTTAAGACTTTTAGTAAATGATCAAATTAGTAACGCGGCGCGAAATGATATTTCTTTGTTCTTTAAAAAGTTAAATGTGTTATCTGCTAAAGGTTTGTTCTGGCAGAGAATTGTTCTTGACCAGTTTTCGAAAACCGAGTATAAAGATAAACCGCGTCATTTGCATCACACTAGATTTAAATTTAATGAAGGATATGTAGTGCCAAAATTCAATAATAAGTACGGAAAAAGAACATTGGAGTATAACGTGCCAAAAATACTTAATATGATGCCGGCATCAGCTATTAAGAAATGCAAGAGTAAAAACATTGTAAAAAAATTAGTCAAGGATTGGGTGATAAAGTGTGGATTTATTTATAACTAGTAATTAATTGTTTAATTGTACATAAGTTGTTGTATAGATTGATATAATTTTATTTTTTTTCGTTATGTAGTTATATTTTGAACCTGTAAGAGAACACGCCGACAAATCATTTTTGATTTGGCGTGACTCGTAAATTGTATTTTTTTTTCTTTTCTATTGTTTATTATATTTGTTACCAATAAATAAAAAAAAAATAAGACATTAAAATATCTTATATAAAATATAAACACTGGATACCTTTTTTTATTGTTACAGAAAATACGACTTGCATTTTTGTTACATGCAGTTAGTCTACTGGCTACCCCACTTTGAGGAATACTGTGATGGTATAGATTTAGTGAAAGAGTTTTTTGTATCACATTTTTAATATTTCTACTCATTTTCAAATAATTCTTACTTTTTTAACAAATGAATTTCAATTTCACCATCGCAAAATCATCCAAAACAAGGCTATGTGAAAAGATAATACTGAGCTCACCAGATTTTCATCGTATCATAATGTTTTCAGTGAAATAATCCTCATTGTTTTCTTTTTAGAAACTTATTTAATCCGTATTGACGACTTCAAAACAATTTCGTGTAAGCTGCCAGAGTTTAAGTATTTTTTTCATCGAAAACTTTGGAAGGTTTTTAATCTATTTTCCAAATTTCAATCAAATATTAAAAGCACGAGCTTTATAATTTTTATTATCCATACCATCACGGCATATCCCACAAGTGGGGCAGCCAGCAGACCAGCTGCATATAAAATATGCAAGCTGTCTTCTCCGTGCCAATATAAAATCAAGACATTCAGGATGGGTGGCAAACCTCATCGCTGAATTTAAGATGTAAAATGTCTTATTTTTTCGAACACCTGCCTTTTACAGGACACTCGAAAACTTATGGAGAAGAAAAATAAATTTTTATTATTTTACTATTAATATACTATCACGGAATATCCTACAAGTAGGATAGCTGGCAGACCAGCTGCATTTAATTAACAAACAAACTGTTCTCTCCGTGCCAACAAAAAATAAGACACTCAGGATGGGTGGCAAATCTGATTGTGAATTTCAAATAAATGTTTTATTATTTTCGAAAACATGCAAAAGAGTGGGAGACTAATACTTTGTCTGGTTTGTTCTCCACGATTCAAAATTTAACAACAAAAAAACGGAGTTAACGATATGAGTTATTTATAATATCGTGATTTAAATATGAATCTTGTTTTACTAACACGACGAGACATACTATATAAGTATGTACCGAACACATAACACGTATACCTACACGTGTTACAACCAATGATATTTGTTATAACGTCATAATATCACTGGTGAGTGGTGACACCCAGGACAATCAGAATAAGGTCATTTTTCATTCTGCCTAGGAAAAAAAACAACTCGGGAGCAAGATTTTTCCTCTGTGCCACATCAGCACTAGTAGTAGATACCAATAAAAAAATATAGCGAGATGGTATAGCTCATCACTGTATTATCATCAGCCATTTGAACTGTGTGAACAAATTGACAGTTAGTATGAAACGATATTGTGAACCAGCCAGAACCAAACGAAACGAAAACCAGTGAAAACGATATCGTCTCAAGTTGACCACCTTTCAACTTTTTTTCGTTGGTGGAACGATGCGTGCATGTGTAGATGTGCATGGCATCCGTATCTATGGTAAAAACTATACAACCTATAAACTTTATAATGTTTCCTATGTCGTGACAGTTGTCATCTTTGTCGTTGGTGGTTTGTGACGTTTGTTTCCTTAATTAAAAGGCGCCTTATAACCTCTACTATAACATTTTCAACTAATAGTAAACAATCCGCGATCTCCATCTCGACATCCGCCATTTTGATTACAACGTCAAAATCAAAGCGCATCTAGCATTGAATCTATGCCAGTGGATTGTATGAACATGTTTAAGATCAATGAACGATCGACGGATTTTGTTTTTTATGCAAGCAAAATCGTCAGGCCTTTATGTCGCCTCGTATGAACACCACATTAGAGGCTATTGTCATCATTTACTTTAGAAAGCAAAAAAAATGGTTCATTATTATTAATCGGGAGCAGGTAGACGGAAGGAACGGGCAAGATTTTATGTGACCACCAGCAAAGAACAAACATTTTGTTTTTACTTTTACGGATTATGTCAATATTCATAATTATTTATTATTATAATCGGCCGCTACGGTGATGTTTTAGGAATACCTTTCAATCCACCTTTTATTTAGCACATTCGTAAAATTAAGTAACACCTTCACCAGTAGATACTTACCTACATAGGTATATATTATAATATCTTCTTGTATATATTTATTCATAATTGAAAACTCTCATTTCGCTCTGAAATATATTTTCCGGAGAACTCAACATTAGTTCGGGAAGGAGCTTTTAAGATTATATCTATGTAGAGTACTAGGTAGTAAATTGCAAGTCATCTACCTTTCCCAAATACGTTCTTTTGAATCTTACAAATCCTTGAAAGATTGTACGCCCTGTTCATGAGAAGGTACATACATACATAGGTATTTGAGGTTTAAGATAAGGTCAAAAGGATGAGATAAACTTTGTAAGAATGTAAAAAGGCCTCATTCACGGAATACCTGATTAAGATGTGAATATTTCATCATATTGGACACATTTCTTTACTCTAATAGATGTCTACCTACCAAAATAATATGAAAAATTCTCATACTTTTTTTATTTTAATTCATTTCATAGGAAAATAACAATCCAACGACTGTGTGCATGTATCGGTATACGCTTATTGTACATAATTATTCGTAATTTTTTTACTATCCCAAGAAACAAGGCGTACTCTTGCACTCAATCTTCTATTATGAATCGTGTTAATGCGTACATATTGTCGCAAACATTTAGGTTAGTTGGAAGATTTCGCGTCTCTGCGATAAACTCGCCCATTGTGACGAAAATATAAACCCAAAGCTGAGACAAAGAATGGTCAAATGTTATGTATGGTCGGTCGTACTTTACGGTGTAGAGACATGGACTCTTAAAGTTAACATAATTAACCGCCTTGAAGCGTTTGAAATGTGGATCCACCGTAGAATGCTACGAATATCCTGGACCGATATGATTACAAACATTGATGTACAAACATGAACGTACTGTTCACCACTGTTAAGTTCCGTAAAAAATCATATAATGGCCATGTAACAAATACACTATACTCCAGCTCGTCATGAAGGGGAAGATCGAAGGCCGCAGAAGAGTCGGCAGAAGACAGCCCTCCTGGCTTCGAAACATTCGAGAGTGGGTCGGTGTCAGGAAGAAGATTGTACAAAACTATTTGTATAGGTACACCATGTTGTTATCTTATTATTTTTGTCTAAATATTTTGTACAATAAAGTTTATTTTTATTATTACAATATTATTATGTTAAATTGGGACAAATATCTGGTTTTAATGTTTATTTGTTGGTTTTACTAACTAATATCAAAATTTTTAGAAAACAAAAATTTTGAATTTTCCCTTATACCTATAAGAAATTGACTTACGCGGAAACTCAATATTGGGAACAAACGACATAAAAAAAACTGAATTTTAAAAACAGCACATACCTTCTTATTATCGCACTTCTATATTCAAATTTATATTTATTTTTATTAGAAATCATACATTGACATAATTTTAATATTATTTTTTTTCCTAATTTGGGAGGCTATATTTTTTTATTAAATATTTAAAAAAAAAAAGTTATTAAGAAGATAATTTGCATAATTACAGCATATCCTCGTTGCACATTCAAAAAGTGGTATGTGAAATTATAAATGTTTAGACATGTCTAGAATAAACTGCTTATAATGACATCATAACCGTTTTATAAAGTGAATTTTAGTATCAAATATTGATATTCAATACTTAAAGAATTATATCACATGCCAATAAATAGTCCAAACAACAATTTTAATGCCCTAATGAACAGTTTTCAAAAAGTACCTATGCCTAAATAAAAATGTTCGCACATACCTCTTTTTGAATATGCAACGACGATATTCAGTTCTATGTTGAAGTATGCCACCAGTTCTGAATGTCTTATTGATGAATTGTGTTTTTATTATGTGCTCTACTCTTAAGTCGTGTTATTATGGATGTTTATACATTGGTATACATTATTTTTAATTGAAAAGTACAGTTTTTATTATGAAAAAAAGTTTTATTTTCAGTCAAGGGGTCTACGTACTCTTGTTTTCTTTGCTGGACATGATAAACTAAGTTAAATTAAATTTAAAATTGAAATTAACCAACTTCGGCGTTAATAAATTTTGAAGGGTTTCAATTAAGGGAAGCGAGTTTCCTGCTTAACAGCATTTATTAAAAAAATAATTAGTTTCAACAAAGAAAACGTTAAATGAATTAACAGTATATACATCTTCTTACCGCTATCCACGTTTGTTCAAGTGCTAAGAGATCACTTTCATTTTCTGCTTTCTAGATCTCTGGCCACTCAAAAATAAATCTTCTAAAACATAGCATTGAGATTGATACTTCTATACTTCAGCCAACTTCTTCTGAGACGGGAACGATCCACCAACATCAGTTTTTGACAGGATGCGAAATAAATTTGGTGAGGCAGCAAAGTATGATTATTTTGTGGTCTTCGAAATATTATGTCAAGTTAAAAATAACATTGAAGTGTATGAAGATCAAGAAATCGCAACCGAAATTTGAGGAGATCATCATTGTAATTAAGAGGCAAACTTGTTGGAAGAATGAGTACAGAATAAGCTTAAAATAAGAGAAAAAAAAATTATAATCAGTTGCATAATAATGTAAATTTGTAAATACATATTCTGTTTAAAAAGTAGATAGTATGTATACCTCCATTAATCGCCAGGTGGGCAGTGTATTGATGATGATGATTATAGATGATTTTGTTTTGACGGCGTTTAACAGTACCTAGACCGTCTCAAGGGCGCCTTTTATTGTTTCCTGTTTTGCTAAATGTCGTTAAATATCGTATATTTTAATATAAACTTGTTAGTATGATATGTACTCATAATTTATTTTATTTATTTATTATTCAATTCACGGCGGCCAACATTGTCATTTACAAGATATATACATATATATAAACATACGAACATATTAATTGGTGTAAAGCAGGGATGCACAGACTTACCTATAAGGAACAGGGGCCACTCGGGAAGATTATGAGCTAAGGACGGGCCGCTATTAGAAAATTAACACTAAAAATTCAAATTTCCAGAAACGCACACACATTAAAATTTCTACCCCCCTCCCCCCCGTCACTGAATTTTCAAAATGGTATAGTACTACTGTATAGGAATTTGAAATATTTCAAAAACACCTCGGTTTTCTTAAAGAATATTTTCTCGCAGTACCTGTGTTTGAATTTTCAAAATGGTATAGGAATTTGAAATATTTCAAAAACTCCTCAGTTTTGTTAATGAATATTTACTCGAATTATTAAGTATCCGGTAATTTTACCGAATATCCGATTATTACTGGTATTGATTTTTTTTTTATATTTAATAATTCGCTGGCGGGCCGCAAATATACCGGCCGAGGACCGCATGCGGGCCGCGGTTTGTGCATCGCTGGTGTAAAGTAATTCATATTTATAACCCAAGTGATAACAAAAAAAAGCAACCAAATATTATCAATATAAAATATCCATATTAAAGCAAATGTATAGGTAGGTACTATATATAGACAAAAGTAATATGCAGGTACTGCGTGGCGGAAAAATACCATCTTCTCGAACAATTTTAATTATATACTGCAGAAGATATCACAATAGATGGCAAAGAAAAATCTCAAACATGTGCAATAATATATTAATTGTGTCGGTGCACACGTAGTAGAATTCCATAATAATGCAATTTGAAACAAGTGTTCCTTTCTACTATTGTTTGTTAATTCGCAGAGGGACGTCTTTCGACTTATAAGGTCATTATCAATCTTATCAATCAACGGATTGATAATGACCTTATAAGTCGAAAGACGTCCCTCTGCGAATTAACAAACAATAGTAGAAAGGAACACTTGTTTCAAATTGCATTGCAATAATATAACTATTTTTGAATGGTCAGATATCCTGGAAGCAGTTCTGCTTCAGAAAGAAAAAAAAACGCTAAATTAATTAATGGATTTCTGAATTACCTATGTCAAGAAATGTTTTTGTTAAAGTTTATCCTTTCTCTATAACTCCAAGTAGAACTACTGAAAGTGGCGGAAATGAGAATTAATGCAAGTTAGTAAGGATAGATCTATTTGGCGTTCCGTTCTCTCTTCTTACCCCACTTAGGTCTCCCACTCTTTTCCGCAAGATTCGAGTGCCTCGTGAGTGTCAAAAAAATACATCTTAAATTCAGCAATGAGGTTTGCCACTCATCCTGAATGTCATATTTTTTTGTGCCTCGTGAGTGTCAAAAAAATACATCTTAAATTCAGCAATGAGGTTCGCCACTCATCCTGAATGTCATAATTTTTTTGTGCCTCGTGAGTGTCAAAAAAATACATCTTAAATTCAGCAATGAGGTTTGCCACTCATCCTGAATGTCGTATTTTTTTGTGCCTCGTGAGTGTCAAAAAAATACATCTTAAATTCAGCAATGAGGTTTGCCACTCATCCTGAATGTCATAATTTTTTTGTGCCTCGTGAGTGTCAAAAAAATACATCTTAAATTCAGCAATGAGGTTTGCCACTCATCCTGAATGTCGTATTTTTTTGTGCCTCGTGAGTGTCAAAAAAATACATCTTAAATTCAGCAATGAGGTTTGCCACTCATCCTGAATGTCATAATTTTTTTGTGCCTCGTGAGTGTCAAAAAATACATCTTAAATTCAGCAATGAGGTTTGCCACTCATCCTGAATGTCATAATTTTTTTGTGCCTCGTGAGTGTCAAAAAAATACATCTTAAATTCAGCAATGAGGTTTGCCACTCATCCTGAATGTCATAATTTTTTTGTGCCTCGTGAGTGTCAAAAAATACATCTTAAATTCAGCAATGAGGTTTGCCACTCATCCTGAATGTCATAATTTTTTTGTGCCTCGTGAGTGTCAAAAAAATACATCTTAAATTCAGCAATGAGGTTTGCCACTCATCCTGAATGTCATAATTTTTTTGTGGACACAGAGAGGACATTTTGCATGTTTTTTTTTATATGCGGCTGGTCTGCTAGTTACCCCACTTGTGGGATATGCCGTGATGGAACAGTAGTAGGTAGTAGTAGTCATAGAGCAAAACTTTCTTCGTTAAAATATTTCGCTGTAACAATATAGGGTTCTTTTTTACTGAGCCCATTTTTCTACTTAGCTAATTACTCTTATGTGATATAAATTCGTGGTATGTTCAAAAGTTTTATCTCCACATTATGTAATGGGATTACATTTTAATATTGTTTTTTATCATTAAGTTACCCACTATGTTTGTAGACATTATCAATCACTAACAGTATTTAATGGTTTAATTAATAAATTAGATTATTTGTTATTAATGTAATATACGGTCTGTCTTACTTTACAGTGTAAAGTCATGGACTGTTAAAGGTAATATAATTAACCGCCATGAAGCGTTTAAAATGTGGATCCACCGTAGAATGCTAAGAATATCCTGGAACGATATGAATGGCCAGAGGTCCTGGAAGCAGCGGTGGACAGGGATCTCTAGAGGAGCTACCTAGGCGCAATGGGCCCCCGACCCAACTAGGACAAGAGGAAGAAGATATATGTATGTATGTATATAATATGATAAAGATTCAGAAAGTATTTTGTCAAAGGTAGCCTTTTAGGCGAACCCCTTGCTTAGAAATAATTTACATAAAGAGTATGGATGACATAGGAACTGACATTCCTGTGACATCCATGGGTGAGGGAGGGTGCAATCCTTAATGTATTTACCAATGATTTATCAAATGTTTAGATTAATAATTTATTCATAACAGGAGAATCATTGCACTAATTACTTTATAACAATAATTTCTACTTCCTTTTATAAATTTGTTTCGTCTATGTATTTGAGATTATCAAAAGTGTTCTCTTTGATTATGTCATCTGGTGTGGCGTGGTGGTAACGCTCTTGCCCGTGGGTCACGTGGTCCCGGATTCGATTCCCGGCCACGGCAGAATAAAAAATGACCTTATTCAAATAGTCGTGTAGCTGGGTATTACGTTTATGAGTGTTTGGCGTAGTACTATTTATATTATGTGTCGTCGTGTTAGAATCATGATTCATATAAATGTTGAAATATACCGCCGCCCACTGACGTGGTAGGATCGTGGATGCCAACACTGGCATAGTTGTATTAGAATAGAGAGAGTCCAAATATTAAAAAAAAATCTTCACCTAAACGGATAAATAGGAGTCCTTGGACTCCTGAAATATCCGAGAAATAAAGATATTTCAAAATGATTCATATATTGGTTTTAGCTAGCTTAATTTGTATTAGTTGTCTTTATGTTCGTTTTGGAATTATAAGTCCGTTAACACCATCATTGGTGAAGGCCATAAAAAAAACAAGTCCGTTAACAGCGAGATGATTTCAATTTCAATACATACCTACTCAATACAAAAAAAAATGGTATGAACATGTTACAAATGATGCTGTGCGCCGGCGCACCCAGCAGAGATCTGTAATCTCCGTAATACAGGAGAGACGATGGTCCTAGCTGGGACATGTTTTGAGAATGCCTAATGATGGTTGGCCAAAAAGAGCACTGTTCTTCCGTCCGCAGGGGTTCCATCGGCCCGGAAGTCCCTCTATCACAATACACCGTTCCTATGACAACGATATCAGAGCGCAAGGAATGTCGTGGAAAGAGGTGACGCAATTGGCGCAGAGACGCTCTGAATGGAGGAGGCTGGTTTCTGCCCTGTGCTCCCGAGAGGAGCGTGAGGGCGATGATGATGATGATGACAAAAAAAATTGTTACACACTTTTTGAAATGTTACCGGTAAAACTCATTTTGGCAATAAGGTTTCTTTTTAGTTTCGTTATAAAGTTTTCCTCTTAAACCACTGTAAGTTTTGAAATGATTATAGGTATGTAAGTAAGTGTACTTACAGTACGTAGTATCTCAAAGTCTGGTTTTATCAAAATACCTTTAACTCCTGTAACTGGCCCTAACATCCAAAAAGGAACAGAAGATTGAGTCTATACCCATTTATTTTCCCTTCTGTAATATATTAAAATGTCATCCTTCATTCTGTCGTATTAAATCTTACCGCCCTTCGATGAAAAGGAGTCGAAAACAGCAAAATTTATAAACTAGGTAGGTACATTAATACTTTTATAACAGTTTTTTTTTCACAATTAAAGTCATAATATATCATGTGTTATTATTTAGTGGAGTCCACAGCAAAAAAAAATGATCTACAACTCTTTTCTATAAGTTTTCGAATATCCTATAAAAGTACACCCATTCTAATTGAAGTAAATATGTACTTCAATCAATCAAGAGCAGAATCATGCATCCTCCATTCAGAGAAACTTTTGAGTCACCTCTTCTCACATAATTCCCGGCGTTCTGATGCCGTTGTCATAGAAAAAGGAACGTCTGCACCTTCGCGTCAGAATCCTTGTGAACGTAAAAACAGTGCTCTTTTTGTGCCAACTTTTATCAAGCATTCTCAAAACATGACCCATCCAGAACCATCGTCTTTCGACTACAGATCTATCCTGAGCGCAGAGCTTCTCATTAATAAGCACAAATCGTAAAATATTACAAATTAATTTATATTAAATTTATATCATTTATCAACAATGTAATTATTGTAAAAAATACTAAGTTTCATAAAGATAAATACATTTATTTCAAAATGCATGAACCTAACACTGCAAGCTTGTATTGCGTATGTGAAATATAACAAAATTGCCACGTTAATTTATTACATTTTTTATTTAATTTTAATTGACAGAAATTTTGTAAAATGTTTGCTGTATTTAATTGTATACCCGTAAATTCAAAATAACATTTTTTAAATAATTTATTCAACAAAATAAAAATACACCTAAATACAAAAAGAGACAAGTAGGTATATAATTATTATTAAGCATATTTCGATAACAAAATAAAAACAATTATTGGATGACAGTTAAAATACAAGTATTAATTGTAAAGATAAATAATTGGCATAACAATTTAATTGGCATTGGCATTTCAAACATAAATAATATTATAATATTTACTAACAGATTTAAAAACAATAGGTAGGTACTAATAATGTTAATGTTTCCGGTTTCTCAACGATTGAAAAATAATTAGATACCTTTGTTTTTTTTTTAAATATATCTTAATACTAAA
Source organism: Athripsodes cinereus (assembly GCA_947579605.1). Lineage (NCBI taxonomy): Eukaryota > Metazoa > Arthropoda > Insecta > Trichoptera > Leptoceridae > Athripsodes > Athripsodes cinereus. The sequence goes on from OX388329.1 coordinate 8,347,486, forward strand.
ATTTGTTAATTTATTCTTTGTTTATTTTTAGCATGTTTATTTTTTTAAGAAGAAAAATAAATATTAAAAGTAAATAAACTTACCCAAAGCAATTTTCTCTCCAGTTGATGTCTGAGCGTTAGAAGGTAGTCCAATTAAAACGAGAGAAATAATAACAATCAAAGGAAAATAAGACAAATTACCCATTGTTTTTTTATTTCTTGGGCCCATTTTCAAACTGGGCCCTCCAAAAAAATAATATCCAATTTCAATTAAATTTTGAAATGTATTTATAAAAAAGTTAACTTTAATGATGTATGTTTAAATAACGCTATTAGTTGATTTAAATATTACTTTTTGTAATAGTCCATGTAATAGTATGGTCAGTTGTTGAGGAGTTGGAGAGGGGGTTGTCACGCGTATACCGTCGATATTCCTTACAACGATGCACGAAAACAGGCTTCGCGACTCGACTGCACAACGTTCGAAGTTCAACTGAACAGAGGCTGTCTGGACCACTGTTAGGGGTAAGGAGTAAGGGATGCCATCAAAAATGTAACGAATATAACATTGAGGGTGCGTTATTTACTACTGTTGTAAATAATACTTCATATCAAACAAGAAATGAAAAATATAACAGAATGTATAACAACACCGCTGTACAATAGTGACAGTTACCTTCTCCGTGTCATTTATAACCCATTACTACTTATTCTTATTTTTTTAAGTTCTTCATACTATTTTTTGGCCTATATTTTTCCTGACGCCTTTTTTTAGTACATAACATTTTTACTTCGTGGTCGAGACGTGTAGTTCTCGGACGTCCACGCTTACTTAAAGAATGAACCGGAATGAGGACAGTAGGTGACCTGTTTAGAGCAGCACATTGCAAGGAAGTTTTCGCCGGAGTGATCGCCAACGTCGGGGGGGACCTGAAATGGCACAGAAAGAAGAAGAATATAGACAAATTCTTAGTTTAAGTCCAAATCATCAAAATTTTAAAATTCCATACAATTGACTATGGTTACTACAGGCAGAATTACGTATTACGTATTTGTCATGTCAAAATTCTACACCAAATAGAGAAAATCGGGAGCTTTAAAATATTCCAAAAAATCCAAACGTATCTCTTTTTATGATACTGAGAAGTGTAGATTAAAATTCAGCCACTACGTTAAAAATATTATGTAACTAAGATACCTACTTTAACGTTAAAATTGAAGGGCAACGAACCAAATGTCCCATACAAAGCAAATTTACTACACAACTTTCGAAGTTTTAAATTAGTACACAGATGTAGTTCCTATTAGTTCACACGATGTCCACTGTACGGTAAATAGTGACGCTACATGCTGTTATACAAAATAGTGTAAAGATAACTGTTTAGTTCATATCGATTGCACAATCGCTTCTTTTAAGAGACCACCCCTGATCTTTATTTATTTATTTATTCATACTTTACTGTACATTGATTACATATAATTTCATAGAAGGTATACATTCAAATTAAATACAATCAATTTACAGAGGGCGAGTTTATCGCAAGGACGCGATCTCTTCCAATTAACCCAATATATTTTTATCTGTTTAATTTTCTTAATTTACGATAAAAGCTTAGGTACATATGGTCAGCTTTGTTATACGGATGTGAAACATGGACTTCGAAATTAAACGTAATGAATTGGTTAGAAGCATTCGAAATGTGTGTACACCGAAGAATGCTTCGTATACTTTGGACCGAAAAGGTCAGTAACATCGAAGTACTTAGGAGAGCCAGAGCCAAGAGAAAGCTGTTGTCGATTGTCAAAGCGAGGAAGGTCTCATATTTGGGTGACGTGCTGCGTGGAGAGAAGTACCGTCTCCTCCGCCTTATATTGGAGGGCAAGATAGAAGAAAGACGGGGAGTTGGCAGAAAGCAGATGTCCTGGCTGCGCAATATTAGAGAATGGACCGGAATGAGGACTTTGGATGACCTGTTCAGAGCAGTACAGGACAAGGAGGTTTTCGCTGGAGTGATCGCCAACGTCGGGGGGACTTGACACGACACAGAAAGAAGAAGAAGAATTTATGTAACTTAAAAAAATTATATTAAAAAACATCAAGGTTATAAATAAATTATTGTTGAAATAAATAAATAAGTTCGAGATATCAATCAATAAAAAAATCAGGCACACTGTAACAGGCAAAATCATTTTCCACTTAATACCTATTACATAAAGAAGCTAACGTGGAAAGTTAAAAAAAAAATTAGACTGTTTATTTATAGCGCACAGTGAATGTTGTATTCGTTGGACAATTTGAGAGACTTCATAGTACAAACCACGTGACGTCACTTCTCCCTTCGATATACCGCTACCCTCAATATCCCACCCCCTACACTTACTTCCACTACTCTACAAGGGAAGAAAATAATATAAGTTGCATTGGCGATATAATATAGAAAATATACCCCGTGGAAAAAGGATGATTTCCCGGAAGCAAATCCAGAGGCTCAGCGACAAAAGGTTTCGTTACAGTGAAAAAAAGTACATAAGCACCTAATATACCTACACACTGAAGGGTGATAAATAGGTGTGTGGTTTAAGGGTTAATTTTCCTTTGATTTCGCTTTTTTCCTTTCCAAGTGTGTTTTATCAAAGTAGTACATACTAGTGATCCGACATTGTTAATTGTGTATTAATGATGATGAAGATGTAATTGATGAACTAAAACGTTGAAATAGCCGGCATTACAACATTTTTCGGATAGAATGTTTTCTATTTCCTTTAACGAGTTACGCACCCTTATACTTTTTGTTTTACTTACAGAACATTAATCAGGTATATCACGGGTTCATACTTCACTTCATTACCTACCTATAGGTAAGGAGTATTTTTTTTTAAATAGGTACACTATCATATTTGGCATAAGGAGAACAATTAACAAAACATCTATCATCTATTCCCATCTTCGCCCGTTCCATAGATTTTGAGTAGGTATGTTAATATTTGGGTCACGTGCTGCGTGGAGAGAAGTATCGTCTCCTCTGCCTTATATTGGAGGGCAAGATAGAGGGAAGACGGGGAGTTGCCAGAAAGCAGATGTCCTGGCTGCGCAGCATTAGAGAGTGGACCGGAATCCGGACAGTGGATGACCTGTTCAGAGCAGCACAGGACAGGGAGGTTTTCCCCGGAGTGATCGCCAATGTCGGGGGGACCTGACATGGCACAGAAAAAAGAAGAAGACTTAAATATTTTATTATTTGATATTTTAATCACCGATTATTTTTCTGTTTATTACTCTATTGCGCTTAATATGGACTAGAAAAAGGACATTCGTTGACAAATTCAAACCCACAAATAACAAAATAGCCTCTCTGGGAAGTGGTGAAATATGATCAAAACTATTATTTAAAGGGTTAAAAATGTTATACTTTGTACTGTAAAAATATTTTGGGAAATAATAATTATTATTATCACTCATATCTCATTTATTTAACAAGAAAACATTAGAATCTACATTTTTAACACAATATAAGATTAACAATAAAATTTAAAATAATATAACCTTATGTGATTTTTTAGATTACTATGTAATTATTGTTATTATTTGAGCTTTTTATTTGCTACCGCGGTTTCGGTGGAGCGTCCACCATTAACGAGCGTTAATCTAAAACTAAGTCGCAAGCATGAAAACAAATAAGTATGGTAAAAATATAGCGGGAGGGGTTGTGTAGTAAGGTGGGAGGGGGCTGTTTTTTGGATATGGATTGGATTAGGCGTAAACTTTAGAACACGTATTAGGGATGGGTTGTGGGTCTGGCCAAGTATAAATATAGTTTGAGAAGAACATTATTATTTTACCTCGACAGACTAACTGATTTTTTTTTAATTTCTCTGCTGTTCTAGTGTTTTCATATATATGACAAAAGTCTTCCTTGTGTGTGTGTTTATTTTTTTTATATATGTTGGTAATTTGGTATGTTGTATTTCTTTAATTGTTAATCCAATGTGGGTCTGGCCAAGTACAAATATAGTTTGAGAAGAACATTATTATTTTACCTCGACAGACTAACTGATTTTTTTTTAATTTCTCTGCTGTTCTAGTGTTTTCATATATATGACAAAAGTCTTCCTGCTGTATGTGTTTATTTTTTTTATATATGTTGGTAATTTGGTATGTTGTATTTCTTTAATTGTTAATCCAATGTCTATATGTGAATTTATTTATTTTGATTTATTAATTTAATAAAGTTATAAATGTTCAATTAAATTTACAACTTATAACCTTAAAACTAATTATAATTTAAAATATTATTTTCTATCATTCATCTTAACTCAAATAGTTTTCTAAAATCACAATACACAATGCAATTGCCATCCAACAAGACAACAAACACATTCCATATTCCAATAGGAAATAAAATCTGTCTGCTGAATTGATATCTATGATTGTGGATCTTTTGATATGTTTTTTTTTAATGTATAAAAAAGCTTATTAATAGCCGTTAACGAATGAATAAATAAATAAATAAATAATATTGGTATTAGATACCTATTTCTAATTTTATTATCTTAAAAGATGGGACGTAGTATAGAGTGTATTATTATCTGTCTTGTTTGATTACGATATCCATAGTGTAAAAAATATTAACGGACAGATTTTCTGTCTTGATTGATTTCGATATCCATAGTGTAAAACATATTAACGGACAGATTTTCTGTCTTGATTGATTACGATATCCATAGTGTAAAACATATTAACGGACAGATTTTATAACTATACCATCACGGCATATCCCACAAGTGGGGTAGCCAGCAGACCAGCTGCATGTAAAAGACGTGCAAGCTGTCCTCTCCGTGCCAATTTAAAATCAAGACATTCAGGATGGGTGGCAAACCTCATCGCTAAATTTAAGATGTAAAATGTCTTAATTTTTTCGAACACCTGCCTTTTACTACTGCCTACAGATTTTATAGTTATGCTTATTGTGCATTATTAATTTGTTAAGTACCTACCCATTATGTTAACTTTTCGCTCTTTTCTATTTATTCCTTCATTCAGCTCTGATTGATTTTAAAGAAATTAATGGTATACTATTTTGTTGAAAAATAAACTATGTAAACTGTATAAAAAGTGTACACATATTCCTTAATAATAAATATATCGGAATATTTTTTTCATTTTATTACAACAAATGGGGTAGTTAACAAACTTACCGCATTTAAAATAAACATCCAAGTCGTTCTCTCCATGCCAATGAATATTAATACATTCAAGATGGGTGCCATGTCTTATCGCTGAACTGAATTATGTTGAATATCTTTTACAAGATCTTTTACAAATACCTGCTTTTAACAGGACATTCGAAAACTTTGTCGAAGACGCCACGGAAAGAAGTGAAATAAAAATGAAATATAGTCAAATTATTTACTCTCAATAAAATGAAAAAAAAAACACGCGCTATATGTATCAACATATTGTACATACGTATAAACTATAAATACACACATTGCTTTAAAAGCCGGAAGAAAATAAGAAAAAAAATGTAATCGAGAAAATTTTCGCATGTGAACGCCATAACTTTCGCTACATTTTACACCTTGCAACTTTTGAAAAATAAAAATATAAGAAAAGTATATAATAATAAAAGAAAATAAAAGTATGTAATATATTGCGGAACATAGAATAGTGATACTTGAGATGCGCCTCTTTCAACATTTTAAATCTTACTCAAATTAAATTATTGTATTATTACATTAAATGGGTAATATATTATTAATGGGTTTGCCACCCATCCTGAATGTCTTGATTTTATATTGGCACGAAGAGGACAGTTTGCATGTTTCTTACATGCAGCTGATCTGCTGGCTACCCCACTTGTGGGATATGCCGTGATGGTATAGTATAGTATAGTATTATATAAAGCGATGAGTTTTGAAGATCCGCAGTGTTCCTAATACAGAAAAGGTCCCTCAATTTCATCTGTAAGACTTTTTGTGTCTCGCAAGAAGTAGGTAAGTATTCATCAAATAGACATCTTTCAATAATTCAACGATGAAACCGAAGATAATATTTATATCTATGATGTTACATGTTGACAAAGAGATAAAAAAATGTTCGTTTATTCGTGATCATAGGTATATTGTAAAAGAAAGTATTTGCCATTCTTCAAATTCAGCGTTTAGACATGCCACCTATTCCAAATGGTAGGTCCATTTTGTGGTATAAATGTGGTATAATTTATGTCCATTTTGTGGTATAATTTAAATAGTCCATTTTGTGGTATAATTTAAATATTAAGACATAGTCCATTTTGTGGTATAATTTAAATATTAAATAAAAGTATAATTGTGGACCATATTTTTTTTAATAACTTGCAGTTACTCATACTGACAACTATACTCGTACATTACTATTTGAGCAGTACAGAGGCCTGAGTCAATAACACACTTTCGCGTTACGTTTTCGTTTTTGACTCAGGCCTCTGGTGTGGCTGGTAGATAGACGGAGTTTAATAATTTATTTTTACTAAATATACCTATGTAGGTATGTTCCAATATTTTAAACAATTAATTCCTTTATCGGTGGAAAAATCTGGGATAAACTCCAATATATTTGGTCAGAGGCTTGTAGTTTACCAAAGTGCAAGTAGGAATATAATAAAATGTATATACTGATAGGCCTACATTCCTACATAGACGAGTGCACAAGAGTGACGAGAAAAAAATAACAGTCAAAAAATATCAACTTAAGTACAAGGCGATGAAATATTACAACAGAAATTTAGGAAAACGTGCCGTTATATCTTTAAAAACGATATCGCTGTTAGAAGTATAACATGTATCTTATGAAATGCTTTAAGGTATTAAGAATTATGAGTCATGTGTTTCTTTGAAAATCCTTTCGCAGTTACAAGTTTTTCTACTTTAGGGTAAAAGTGAGTATATCCGTTTATTATGTACACAAAATGTACCCAACAGTACTTATTTTATATTACGTAGTATTTTCTTTACCCTTTCTTCCCTGTTTATGTATACAATATATTATTATATACTTACTCTTATAGATATTGTTTATATAATCTTTCCAAGTAGAAATACAAGAACATCTGGATTAAATTTACACAGTGTAGGTAAACAATAACTACTTAATTATTACTCAATATAAAAATAGGAATAAAAAGATACGAGTATCTAAAATAGAGAGGTCGCAATTGCGATGACCAACAAACAGACTATCATTATAATAATCTATTAGAGAGAGCAATTTTCAAAAAGAAATGGCAAAATCAAGTGTCAAATCTGTGTGTTGACTAGTTTGGAGTGGCCACAGATCCTGTAGGCAGCAATGGACAGGGATCTCCAGAGAAAGTATCTAGGAGCAACGGGCTCTCGTTACAACTAGAACAAGGGGAAGAAGAAAGGTATCTTATTGAAAATACTGTGAAGCTAGTGGACTTGTTATTAAATTTAAAGTCGTCAAATTTACACACACTCATTATGGGTTACATATCTTATCGTTGAATAAAATATGTTAAATGTCTTATGAATATATACCTGCCTTAACCAAGATACCAGAAAACTATAAGAATACACATTAAGGTTTGCACCCTCCCTCACCCATGAATGTTACAGGAATGTCAGTTCCTATGTCATCCATACTCTTCAAGAAAATTCTTTCTAAGGAAGGGCTCAAGGTTCGCCTGAAGGACTCCCCCTGACAAAACTCTTCCTGAAATTAAATACAACCATTTATGTCCACCGACTCTCTATTTTACAATATGACATAGAATTAGCTTACAGTTACGTATTATCTACGTACTAGTTGTTTGCTTAGACTAATACAAAGGATGAAGACTAGACACTTGGAAATTTTAAACTAAATATACTATAAGAATAAATGAGAGACTTGTTATTTAATACAATTTATGTTTGAGGCATTCACTACCTGTACGAGTATAACAATTATTACGATCCAGATTTGGTTACCGCAGAAGGTTTCGATGCAGAAGTTCACCTATTATATAAAACTTTTTTAAACACCATTATTATCTAAAATTTTCATGCACGAGTATAATAATGTTTGTTTGAAAATAGTGGACTTCTCCATCGAAACCGCTGTAACGTGAATTTTCTTAGAATTTAACAATTAAACTTACTACTCTAAAACTGTAACCAAATACGACTTATCAATTTTTTTTATTCATTCTTCAAAGTAGATCGATCATAATTCATACATACATTCAAATTAGATATAACCTATCTATTAATATACAGTGGGCGAGTTTATTACAAAAGCGCGATGTCTTCTAATTAACCGAAACATATTCTTTGCCGGGTAGGTACTCCACAATAACCAAAGGAATTTGAAAGAGAAGTTGATGTTTGGTAAAATATATCACCATGATATGCCGATCTATATTTACAACAGAAGGAAAAGAAAGAATGAACAATAATAATTGTTCTCATCATTCTGAGCACAGTGTGGACCGGGCTATTATCTCAGTCTATTTAAAAGATTCTTCAACATCTACCAACTAAGATTAACGCTGAGTAATGTTGTTTATTAAAAGTGCTTTGATGAAAAAATGTAGAAAAGGCAGTAAACACAGATTTTTCTAAAAAATATGTGAAGTATTTTAGGCTCAAAACTTTATTTTACTTTCGACTAAAATTTATACCGCATTATGATTTTCTTAATGATCGTTCGATAAATATATTCATTTTCGTTATATTTTTACTTTTTACTGTGCATTAATATTCATATTTAGGGTAATAGATCATGAATGACATATTTATTCAAATTTAAATAAGTGACTTTGCTATCGACAAGTCACTGAGACAAATAATATCTTTAAATAAATATCCTACCTAATAATTCCTCCCACAATACAAATACAAATAAATTATTCATGGATATTATTCTTCCAACAAAAATCCTAACTTGCCTTCTTGTATGGAGTTGGGTTAGTTGGAAGAGATCACGCCTTTGCAATATACTCGTCCTCTGTATATTGAATGTATACTTTCTATAGAACTGCTTGTAATCAATTTACAGTAAAGAATGATTAAATAAATAATTAAAAAGATTAGGATAGGTATCTTTGCACCAATCACTGTTCACAAAGGTACAATATTGCAATAAGGTATTTTCTTTTTCAATCACTACTGTACCAACCAAATGAGTCACGTCTTCCCACGACATTCTCAGCCCTCGGACGTCGTTGTCATAAGAACGGTGCACTGCGAAAGAGGGACGCCTGGATAGAAGAACAGTGCTCTTTCGCAGAGACACTTTCAATAGAGAAGGCTGGTTTTTGCCCTATGTTATCAGACGGAGCGATAAAGGGCGAATGTATGAATGAATTTGAATATTTAACATCAGATTTTTTTTTATATTTTCGGCTAATAAACGCCATTCACATCGAATACACACCTACATATACATTATTTTTTTATATGCATTGTTTTCTCCAACAAGGTGCCCATTGGCCTGCATGATTCTCTAAAACAGTATCTATATTTCTCTCTCTCCATACCCTCACGCCGTGTCCCATGTGACTTATGCAGAGAGAACGGAACGCCATATTGATCTATCCTTACACACTTCTTTCGCTTCCTCCAAATTATTCAGTTTCTCATACATGCACGCCGAGTTCTATTACTCAACACGCGACCGTCCTTAAGAATCTGATCCACGTGGTCAAGTCATGTAGTTTCTTGACATCCACGCTTTCTCACACTCCCTCTTTCATATAAATACACCATGTTTGTATTTATATGAAACATACATATTTGTTTTCCCTTTATCGTCTTTTTGCTCCATATGTCCAAACCATCGCAACTGATTTACATGCATTCTATCCACAACACTTCTCTTGCATCCGCTCATTCTCCTGATTTCTTCATTCTTCACTCTAAGATCACGCAATGTTTTGACCATCCATTCTTCTCATTGATAGCATCTACACAGCTTTTATTCCACTCTCGTCTTTCTTCAACCACGTTCAAATTTCGCTTGCATATGTGTAGTGTACAAGTGTACCAGAACGTAATTGGCCACCAACATTTTTGCCATGTTCGAAACATTGATATTGCTAACAATGGATTGCAGTACACCGTTCACTCTAGAACCGGCCACTTTATTTTTTAAATGTCCCTATAGTATCTTCTATCCTTCGCAAACTGACTCCCTAATTATACACGTCATACTCACTCACTTGCTCTAAACATTCATAGTCAACCTTTATTTCACAGGTCGATCTTTCGCTCTCTCTTTCAAACACCATCAGCACTTTCGTGTTCGCAATATTCATTTTTAACCCATTTTGTATTATAGTTATCGTACAAACACGAAACAACCTTATTATCTTATTTATTTATTTATATCTAAATAACTAACACGTTATAAAGAAACATGTTCTATAATTAATATACACAACAGCATCTTGCATAAAAAAATATATATAGGTATAATACCTAGACCTAACACAAGTCTATTTAATATAAAACAAATCCTATTATAGGTATATGTCAAATGAATATTATATAACTCTTATATTAATCTCTTACACAATACAGTGTTCACATTATGACAACCATTAGGAATGTTATGTGACTATACGAATAAATATAATAACTTCTATTTTATACTGTGGCTCAATATATGAACATACGTATAGATATGTCATTATTATTATCATCATGTGTTTACGCTGAACACTACTGGGAGTCGCTCTTATTAGTCCCAACATTTACTAGTGTCAGTAGTATAACCCTCCTTCTTGTAAATAAGGGGCGAGATTACTCCAAAGAGAAGAACAGAGATGGAAAGCACCCTTATATTTTTAACTAGCTTTAAACTTCGGTTTCTCGAGAGCGGATTATACATTTTTTGATAAGTTTAAAAAGTAAGTGACTTATGGAATTTGGGATCAATTTCAACACCGTTTTTATTATTATTAAGAGAGTGTAAAAAGTTGACAAATTATTACTTTCAGAAATTATGATTCAGAAAAGAATAATAAAAAACTCTGCATTGGAAAAATATGCAACACGGAAGAAATTGTGAGATGATGTAGGAAAAGAAGATGATTGCAGAGCAACCATATCTATCGGATGGCTGACAACAGGATCATCTGCTGGCTCGCGTTCACGAGAAAAACTACCAAAATAATCAGTATGATTGCTGCGGTATTCAGCGTTTCAGGAGAAAACAACATCCAAAGTAACAAATTAATGATCTACCGTAAGAGGAAAAAGAAGGATAATACAACTTGGTGAAGACTCCAGCAAATATGGGTCTTTGTCTTTATCTTAAAATGGGTAGCATCCTCATTACAGAATCGAAGATGTCTTTTATAGGAAAAACGAAAATTTACAGAAAACGATGGGAAACCTATTCTACTGGAGATTTCACGGAACGAACACACTATGAACGGACGAAAATTGTAATTTGGTGGCTATTACTATTATTTACCCAGTACAGCTTTATTTATTTTCGTACCAACTTACCTATAAAAGTACTAACGATACTACAACACAGAGTTGGATGTAGGTACACCTGAAAAGCATCAGTGAAACAGTGACTGATATTGTTAAAATATCTCTTAATCTGTTACTTCGGAAGTTGTACTTCTTGTGACGCTGATAACCAACAATATTTTTTTGCTTGTCTTTCTAGTGAACGTAAACCAGTTGAAGTCTCTTTTGCAAAGGATAACTGCAGATAATACTGTTGTCAGATCTACAATCCATCCGATCTACATGGTCTCAACAAAATCGTCTCCTTTACATACTCCATGTCAGAATGTCCCCCGTGATTCATATCTTAAGTTTGTGTAACAGTACCATACTATTTTATTTATTTCAATACAGCCCTATTTTTCTCTTTGCCAACCCCGTATCTTATAAAGCTATGGCTGTATTTATTATAGAAAGCAAAAGTATACGTAGACATACATACACACTTTGACAAGTCAAACAAAACAATGGTTTTGAGATAGTCCCTATGAAATTTCACTACAGTTTCAGTGTGAAAGCGATAATAACTATGTACATAAGCATGATAATATATTTTGTTTCCAAGTAACATCTATTATTTTTATTTTTTATCCGTTAAATACCCGGAAATGAACTTGTCTCTCACTGTTTTCTATAAGTTTTCGAGGCAGGTATTATTAGATAATACATCACAAATTAAAACAATTCATATCTTGATGTGCACAAGTGGCTGTCGTGGGATATGCCGTGATGGTATATCTACATCTAGATATATTTGGAAAAATTAGATTTAGTGTGAGTTTCTGTAATAACAAAGGAGAGAGGTACTGATTGCAATGAATGTATAAATAAACTAGAAGAGGGCAATGAAAATGCACATTGTAAAAACTCCGTTATGCAAATAATTTTATGGAATACTTTCAGCTCGTATGCATGTGAGTACTTCTTAGATTTCATTAAGTTCCTAATCCCCGATGATTCAGCACGATTACCTACATATTATTATTCTTATAACTTTGAATGTCAGTATTATCAAACACGTTGGTATGAAGCTCCATGATTTTATTTAAGAAGTTTGAATAATTGTAAAAGGTATTTATTTATTTATTTATTTAATATTATATACGCCGTAAGCCTTTTACATGTTAAATAAAAATGTATGAAGGACAACAACGAAAGAAAAAAAGTCATATTCGGTCACTTACATAACAAATCTACACAAGTCAAGATCAACATAAAATAATATAATAATACACTGAGAAAAATACTAACGAAATTTCACAACGAATCATTGGTACGAACTGTCAGATTAGGACCAGAGATCGTACAAACGATTCATTAGTACGAATCTATTATATTAACTCTTCGCAAACAAGTTGTTGGTAAATTTAACAATGATTTGTTTGCGAAGAGTTAATATTATAGATTTATACCAATGAATCGTTTGTACGATCTCTGGTCCTAATCTGATAGTACTGTACCAATGATTCGTTTTGAGTATTTTTCTCAGTGTAGTTTCTTCGCTTAGTCAGCAGATTCGACAATATTGTTCACAATTTTATAAAGAAATTTTATAGTTAAATGACCAATCGTAAATAAAAAAAAAACAAACAGACTGTTCTGACTGAGATCTGAAAAATGAGATCCCAAAAAGATGGTTGCTTCTAAGGTTTGCATAAAGCGTCTCTCGATTGGTGGACCTTACATCGTGACAGTGAGAATGGTGGAATTGGTGAACGTTGTCCATGGACACCGAAAGTGATCACTTAAGCCAGCCTTGAGCCAATGTTGCATTGTGTAGACATGGTTCTCCAATCGAGATTTCTGATTAGATTGTCTTCAATTTGCTTTATAAATAAGACATCTAAACTTCGTGTTAAATGTTCTATTTTTCCAATACCCGCCATTTATAGCGAATGAAATAACAGGCATAAAAACTTAACAAAAACGTGAGAACAGCTTTTTTTCTCGTCAACTTTAAACTCGTTTATTTCATGGACAAATTATAGGTATGTAATTTGAAAAGGTAATTACAGGTTCCTAAAAATAATTTTAAAGTACATAAATTCTTGACAGATAAACAATATAAGGCTGACATTCATCAATACTGCAGAAATAGTCTGTGTAAAAACAAAAAAAATACTACTAAAAAAGAACCATGATTGAAAGTATGTTCTAGATAACCGCAGTTAAACTTTCACAATTCCCGAGTGTAATCAAAGGGCGGACAAGTAACGTATACCTTATTATATTAAAATAAAACTTAAAAGGGTGTGCTTTTTTGTATAGGTAGCACATGTAAACAAAACCATTTTATTTCATAAATTAATATATTTAATTAACTTTATAAATTTCATAAGTTTATTTTATGTTTTTACGCCAGATCAGTTGCTTCAACATCTGAAAATCATTAAAGAAGTACAGGCTGATGCATTATACGTAGTTTTCGCATTTTACCGAATTTTTCACTTCTGCGTAGGTGAAGATCTTAAGAATATTAAACAACATACACTTTATCTGCACAATCAGCAAATCATGTAAATTTATTTTCTTACGAGTCGGTTAAAAGTGGTTTTCATGATGTTTGATGAACATTTTGTTTGGTATTTATACCAATAGCAGCAGCTATCGTAATAAAGAAATTGCAGTTTTTTGACAACAATAAACGTTTATCGGTAGGTACATATTGAAAAGAGAAAATAGTAATATTATATATGTAATATGATACCAAAGGTATTTGAAAAGTGGATAAACTATTTGACTTTTCTAACCGTAGCAATAATTAATGTTTGAGAATTCTGACAAGGCATGAAAAATAATATATAATTAAATTATCAAATAAAATAAATAATAATAATTAATATTTATTTTATTTGATAATTTAAAATGAAGTGTTACGAAGTTAATGCCGATACAATTAATGAATATATAATTATTTGGTAATGATTGTACCGAACTAAATAATTTCCAATAATTCAAGAATGTTTGTGTCTACCTACAGTTTGGAAGTCCAACAGTGTTCAAATAATATATTTTTTATATTATTAATATTAAATAATTATTTCTATGTATATAAAAGTAAAACTGTTGTTTCTATCTATCTAAACACGTGTGTAAATGTGTACGTTAGGGATGAAATTAGTTCATAACTTCATCTCGAAAACTCGGTTTCTATTTTTCCCGTTGAATATAGGTGAGAATTGATTATTAATAATGAAACTATATGTTATTACAAACACCTTAAGCTAATATTCAATTATAAATATATAACTAATTTACTTTTTGGAGCAATGTAGCGATTATGACTTGAAAGCGATGTTGATTTTAAATTTTAAAATATAATCAGCTACTGGTGGATCACTTGTGAGATTAAAATAAGTCAATCTTGTTTTAACTACATATAAGTAAATTGCAGATTGCGCATTCAATTTCATAATGCAAGTTCCACCAAAGCTACTTAGGCGTTCTAGAGAATAATAAACGGCGTCAATGTGACCCCACTTCAATTTTTAATTTATGGCGCGATTCTGTTTCTTTTTAATTTCACATTCGTTTGACAAAAATGATAATAATTACTTTTCTAGATACCATCATGAAAAACAAAAATAATATATTCTTGTAGGTATATAATCAAATGTAGGTAAAATGTCCTGTATTTTAAGTATCTAGGTACTTCCTGACACGCGATAAAAATGTGACTTAGTAGTTACCTAATCATCGTTAATATTGTAATCTAGTAACCATGTTAATTAAATTAATTAATTTATCTGTTATCATAGTATATCATCATTAAACATAATTAATAACCACAAATAAATATGTGCAAAATATCTGCCTGCACAATGTTTCATATAAATGCCACCTACCTCTTGATACTTAGAATGTCTTCGAAAGCTCTTTCGACCTTCAAATCCTGCCTAAAAAGCGAGATTTTTTCTGGGTGTCTTTCACTAAACATCAAATATTGACTTTCTTGGAGCATGCTTCATTAGAATCACCCTTTGTTAAGTACTTCGTCCTCGTAAGAGAATTATTGTTTTATTACATCTCGAATAAAATATTTCACTTGGGAAGTATTAAATATATGAGTGTTTTATTTTTAAAAATAAAATATTTGACACCTTTAATTCGACAATGAGGTATGCCACTTATCTTAAATGCCTTTTTTTATTGACACGGAGTAGTTGACTAGCATGTTAATTACACACAGATAGTCTTCTGGCTACCACATATATGAATGATGTAGTACTTGCCGAATTAAAATACATATAATATATTATAAGGCATATAAATCGATAGCAATATCAGTAGTGTGTCTGCCAAACTAGCCCAAAAGCTGAGTCTAAGTTTTTTTTTAAGTTTTAGCGTACATTAATGTAGACATATTATAAAAAAATTCTCTTCTTGTTAAATACACCCATTTTAGAGGTTTTTAGATTTTGAAAATATCTTTCAAATAAAATTCTGAATTATTTTCATTAGAGTTTATTACTGTCTCTTACCAAAGATGTTTTATTGTGTCATTTAAAAGGTAACGGAAACGAAACAAGAAGAAGAAAGGTTTAAGATTTTTTATCTCTCATCGTTTTGTACGTAATTTTCGAAGTTTATTGGTAGGTACGCTTTAAATTAAATTATTTATATTATTTGATTCAAAATTTATTTAAATTGGTAATGAGCCATGCCAATAATTCCGATAATAACAAGACTACTTAACACTACAAAAACTTTTTTACAGTCAAAAAATAATATTATTTTGCCACTTTTCCAACTCAATCTTTTTAATTGGCACAATGATTGGCTGGAAGATGTCTGCAACAAGTCTGCCATTTGACAGAACACTGTTTTTTATTTATTATGTGTTGTTTGTACAAAAATTGTATTATGTTCTGTCAATAAAGATTTATTAGTATTATCAAACGCTGCACACTTTAAGATATTCATGGATGTGTGGATTTCAAGGTGCTGCGTCAGGCGGGCCCAGATGGTGGTAGGGACGGAGATATGTCAATACTGGCTTAGTGGTACCTAATGGACATGAGAGAGCTACAAAAAAAAAGATGGAAAAATCGCGCCTCTGTGATAAACTCGCCCTCTGTATATTGATTACATAAATGTTTTTTTGTGTAAATTTGCTTTCAATTAATGTACAGAAAAGAATAAATAAATAAATAAAAATACACTTGTCATTAGCTCAAAAAAAAATTAGCTCAAAAAAAGGAAAAATTGAGGGTAGTCGTGGTGTGGGAAGGCGACAGATGTCCTGGCTGAGAAATATCCGAGAGTGGACCGGAGTTCGGAGGGTGGAGGAGTTGTTCCGGCTGGCACAGGACAGAGAGGCCTACGCCAGGGTGATAGTCGACGTCGGGGGGACCTGACATGGCACTTTGAGAAGAAGAAGAATTAGCTCAAACTGATAAATAAGAGTCCTTGGACTCCTGAAATATCCGTGAAAAGAGGTTATTTAAACATTCCAAATCAAATTGTCGGAGGGATGATATAATTAAGATTTTATTACAATTTGTATTAAGTATGTTCAACTGTGTTGTTATGAAAATGTAAAGACGATATTAGTTGAATAAAGATGATTATTATTATTATTTATACCTATAATATATCACATAATTATAACCACGTCATTTAGTGCGTCCAGATATTTTCTAGATGCTAGGTACATAGATATTATATTGATCATGTTTTTGTACCTACCTAGGTACCTACATAATCATACCGATAAGAATATTCTAGTCCCGCCACTGCCTTCAATCCTTTTATCGATCTGTTACGCCTCATTTCCTTTGTGCAACTCGTCGAACGGAATCGTACAAAAGACGATGCACGAATATGCGGTAAAACTAACAGAAAGCTAATATTTTAGATATTTCATAATTATACTACATGTTATATATTATAACAGAAAAAACAAAAATGTATTTGACTATGGCATGATATTTGAATGAGTCCTTAATGTTAGTATTTTTATGAAGTTCACCTTAATTCGATTAATTTTATTAACTTCAAATTCCATTAAACTTCAATTTATCACGACCATTTCATACCATAATGTAAGGAACAAATAGAGTAGCCCTTCGTGACACCCATGCATTTTCATTTTTTTTATTGATAAAAAGAACAAAACAACTGTATATATGGTTTGCATAAATAAAATTAAGTCGTTCATAACTCAGCTGTCATCCACAAATAGTTAAGTCAATTATTTAGGTAGGTATCGCACATTCCGCTCATTCATCTATTTTTACTAGCATATCGTACAAGCAGCCATCGCTAACACACTAAATTTACTAATGATTTGTTTGCGAAAAGTAAATATTATAGATTCGTACTAACGAATCTCTGGTCCTATTCTGATAGTACGTACCAATGATTCGTTGTGAGTTTTTTTTTCAGTGTGGGTAGGCCCCAAAAAATATGGATTGATGATGCTGTTATCCAGGTGATGGGAAAACAGTCAGATCGTTTTTCTCAAGACCAGAAAGTATTAAAATGTTTTGAAGAGGCCTAGGTATATCCAGCAGCAAAGAGAAGAGAGCTAGCAGTAAGTAAGTGTTAAAAATACATATTACATCATCATCATCATATCGCCCTCAACGCTCCTCTCGGGAGCACAGGGCAGAAACCAGCCTCCTCCATTCAGAGCGTCTCTGCGCCAATTGCGTCACCTCTTTCCACGACATTCCTTGCGCTCGGATATTCCATGTCATAGGAACGGTGTATTGTGAAAGAGGGACGCCCGGGCCGACGGAACCCTTGCGGACGGATATATCATTACATACCTATGTCTTTACACATCATAGTTTTATTTTATTATTTTTTCTGCATAATGAAATCATACGTATATGATGATCGCTATGGTTAAGAATGTTACATTTTTTGTAACACAGGCATTAGGTACAGGAGTACAGTACATAAGATATTTATGTTAGGTGGTATACAAGACACCCATTTAACCAATCGACCACGTGGTGGATAGTTTTCTGTATCGATGTATGTACCACCATTATCCAGTATCGAAGGGTAAGAGAAATAATATTGAAACACATCATATTAAACCTTATATAGTATTACATACTATATAGGTGTATTGAACGTATACGGCTATCACGGTATGAGGTTACTTGGTGCTTATTATTTGATAACACGGACGATAAGAGCATTGCAATGTCATTATAGACACCTGGTACTATCCTATTATTACTATATAGACACCTACTACTAGCGCCACTGTTAGAAGTGTAAGGAAGTTGTGTAATAGGAGTAGGTACATGCACAATATTGGATAACCTACTGTTTATCGTCATATCATATTCATTTACACGAAGTCCATCCTCCTTTGTAGGAATTATTGTTAAAGTTCATGTGATACTACCAGAAGCATTAATAAACACTTCATCGGAGTTCACACACAATAGCAAGTATATTAGATAGGACATGACATGCATTTTAAAAATAAAACCAAAAATAGCTAATTATCGATATTGAATAACATTGCATAGATTCTCTCTACATATTTTTTTTATTACGGTCATATTTCTTTGAATTACCTCCTTAAATTCATGAATATCAAATTCATTGCCTAAATATTTCATACCTACACTTGACGACCGTTGTAGTGCTGAGGTCCCGTTTGATTCTCGACCAGACCAAAATGTAAAATGACCTTTTTTAAATTGTCACTAGTCTGGGTAATACGTGTGCATAAGTAGGTATATGTATTTTAGGTATTATTTTATGGCTCTTATTTAAGTGATCATCAAAAATATACCAAAATCGTCACCAAATAATTCAATATATATATATATATAATGAGTTACAATCCATTGGATTGGTCTGCAACGAGTTTGGTTTTTCTTCTCCATTCGTCTCTATTCTCAGCCAGTCTTTTCAGCTCTACGTATGAGCCACAGTTCATGTCCCTCTTCAGTTGGTCCATATATGCGTATCTTGGTCGGCCTCTGCTATTTGTCCCCTCGGTCTTACCCTCCGCGATGGCGATGAGTAGTCCTGGGTGCCTAATGTTGTGGTCAATCCAGTTAGCTCGTTGTTGGCTGATTCTCTTAAGGAGTTGCCTTTTTTCGCCTACCCTGGTTAATACTTCTTCGTTTTCGACGTGCTCCGACCAATGGATCTTAAGCATGCGTCTGTAGCACCACATTTCAAAGGCCGCCAACCGTCCGCTTTCACTCTTGCTGATGGTCCATGTCTCACAACCATAAAGCAGAATGCTCCATATATGATCGCCAAAATAGTAGATTGATCATCAAATCGTGTTCCTCAAATATTTCTAAATTGAACCCTAAAAAATAAAATATTGTCACCAAATAATTCAATATGATCGCCAATAGTAGATTGATCATCAAATCGTGATCCTCAAATATTTCTAAATTGAATCCAAAACAATAAAACATTTGCCGGCAAAAATAAAATCTAATTTCTATGAAAAAAAATACTCGACATCGGGGACGTGGCCAATTTATATTCGAACTAGATTTTATTTTTGCCGGCAAAAATAAAATCTAGTTCGTATATAAATTTACTTAAATTTCGTACATATTACTTTTTTATGGGAAAAAAATACTCGACAACGGATGGGGCCGAAAGAAAAAAGTTTTTTTCCAAAAACTTGACCAAAAAATAATTCTACTAAAATATTCAAATATTATTATTGTAGTCGTGGATAGTGAAATAATAAAAAGGGTCATGTCATTTTAAGCATTCTTATAAAATCACGATATTGAAGAAAGAGACTTTTTAATGAATTTACTTAAATATTATGAACGATTTTTGTAATTATTACAACTAAATAATGAGAAGATTTGGCGATCAATCTAATATTTTGGCAGTCAATCTATTTTTTTTATGGTCAAATGTATTTTTTGGTGGTCATACCGAAATATTTTGATGATCGGAATATGAAATATTTGGTGATATTATTTGGTGTTAATTTTACTTTTTTGATTATCGTTTTATTTTTTTTGATGGTCGGTGACTAGGATCAAAAAGATTATTTGATGATCATTTATATAATACCATTATGGCATGTACGCATCGTCGTGCTAGAATCCAAAACAAAACATTCATAGGTAGGTACCTATCTTGTGATTCATTTATCTTTTAAAAATAAGAGTAGATAAGTTCGTTTACTGGTGGGTGCTATAGATATCTGCATTGTATAGTTGCGTGTATAATTATGTGTGCGTGATAAGAGTGTGTGACTGTGATTGAAAAAGATTGTTGTTGTATTGCATCGAACTGTATGTGATTTTTTTTATATTTATTTATTTATTTATTTACGGCTAATTAGCCTTTTACACAATATTTTACATAGGTTCAATATAATAAGAAAACCTAGGTACCAAACATGTTAAATGGCCTTGTGCAGTGTATGAAATTATAAATAAATAAATACTTAGGTACGTCTTACTCCTGAAGATGCATTCTAAGTATATTTGGGCGATATATCGTCCCTCATCTGACTAACTGTCGTAACTGGTAAAATGTAAATTGTTCAGGAGAGCATTTTTAGTGTTTTGGCGTGCATAGTTTCGTCTCTCCCAGCTAAACGAAAGAGTCTAAATGTATTTTATTATTTTATTTGTATTTTTATGAATCTCTGAATTATTTTTGTGATAATTAAATTTCCATAAGTATATTGGATTTATTTTTATGCACCGTCAAAGTAGATAGGACCCTTTGTGAGACTTTTTTCCCATGGCCATATTTAGTTATGCTCAGATAGGACTTAACTATTTTAAGAGTCAAAGGTGAAAATAAAACGATACTATAATTTAAGAAAGTATATTAATTAACAAGAGTGTTTACACTGTAATAAGAGCAGTTTTATGGGAAATAAAATGATAGTAAATCACTAAAAAATAAATTATTATGCAGATTATGGTGTTCGAGAATTCTCATCCTCATCATCAGATGTTAATAAATAAAATTTCGTGATTATTTTCAAAACAACGAATTTGGTGATGGAGGGACTTATAAAACTCAGCGTGCTTGAGTAATCTTATCATCGGTGTATCGCCAGTAGTCAAAGACATCGAGTCAGCAGATTTTGCCTGGGAAATTTTAGATGGAGTGGATTTGAGTTGAGAAATCTCGTTATGCAATATTATTTTAAATACTTGTCGTTTCAAGTATATTGAACGATAATTTGTTTCGCCATCACTAGTTTTAAAAGAAAACTTAGTAAGACTGTGTTTTTCTACTGAAAATTACGTCATCTCCGTTCAGTTTACATTTAGCCCTGTGTCGTCATTCGAAGGGAAAGAAGACGTAGCTCAATGGATAATTTCTTAAAATCCAAAAAATCTGAACAGTTGAGGGGTGTAACGATGTAAGGTTTGTTTCTACCTGCTAATTTGAAAACAGGAAGTAATTGACTAGGAACAAAGATATTACCACTTTTCTTAAGCGCATAGTTAATAGCACTGTGTACCGAATCGCCTTCACTTTGTCCGTGACATGGAACAGATACGTTATTTTATTTCATTATTATTTCTTGAATTATTTATAAAGTAAATTCAGGTAGAAGCGATTATTGAATTTTTGTTTTAACCGCAACAGCAGTCGGCAAATAAATATACTTTTTATAACATTTTTCATCATACGAGTACATATTCAGAAAAGAAAAAACGCAGATTAAATTTTAGAGGAACCCTTCTTGCTTGCACCTTCATGCCACGTATAACGATAGCACTCACCAGAAGGTATATCGTATATTGTGAAGTTATATACTAATAAACGTCTTTTATAGAAAACTGCCCTTACATTGCTGATTGGTAAGTTGATAACTTGCTGCATATCAAACGTAGCACACTGTGTTATAGAATCTTGCTGAGCTTTTGTTTTGCCAACCATTCTAGCAGGACGAACAAGTATTTTTTTTCATTTTCATGCTTAAGATATTGATTTTTCAATTTAGTTTTAACATCTTCTGAGCTTTCGCAATATGTCGTTCACAAGCTACACTGATCCTTTTTCGGTAGATGGAGAGACAGGTTTTTTTTTTATATTAAAACTCTTCTGTATGATACAAAACCTAGTTTTTCAGTATTGTTTTTCAAAGTATCCAGAAACATAGCGTACATGTTTCTCAATGTCAAGTCACTATGCAAGTATTTTCATGTCGTCTTTTCACGACAATAGTGAGACTCAACTTTTGGAAATCTCTCAATTTGTTCCTCAATATTGCGACTCATTCTCAGATCAATGTAAAAAGCTTTTCGATCGCCTCGATTTTCTTTATCTAAAATCCTCGCCGAAGTAACTATCGATAGCTGTTTCAACCGTTTTTTTTCCAACACTTATGTATTTTAAAAAAATGCCCGGCATATCTGATGTCCGTCTAGCAGATGATGATAATAAATTGTAAAATTTCTTCAAGACTCCGAAAATTTTCTCAAATTATTTCGGGAGTATATTCGTTGAAAAGAAAACATTGACGAGATGCTGCCTAACAAATTTCAATGTTTCACGCAGGTTTTAGTATTCACTATGCAACAATATTTTTGGATACTTGGGTCATATACTCCATTCTGTGATCTTTTAGTTGTTTATTTTTATTTATTTTTATTGACCTTAGAAGATTTTTTTCTTAGTATTTCCCTCAGTGAGCCGTCAACTTCAAAATCTTGTGGCTGCACTTCGTAAATATTTGACATATTAATTCTTTCAGTACTTAAATTATGATCGGGATATTGAGAATTTCTACTAAAATGATTCCAACAAAGAAAAATACTATCCTATGTGAAAATAAATAAAAAGTTATTCCCAGTTAATGTCTATACTAAGTATCGTATTTCAAGATAGGACCTACATTGGATATGTTTTTCATTTATAAAAAATCACACTAACTGTAGTATCTGCACTTACGTCCGTTAGTGAGATATTATTTTGATTAATTCGTAGATACGACAACAAATCAGAAAGCTGTTCCAGGATAATGGCAGCAGCTACAGCTGTGATCTTCGGTGAGAACATGCGTATCAAATCACAATACATGGTGGCGGTCATAACTCAATTTTGCCAAAAAAGTCAGTTACGACAGTTAGTCAGACGAGGGACGATATGTGATTATTATTTGAAAAAAAAATGATTTTATTAAAAGTTATTAAAATTATTATGGGTTTCCCATCACTTTTCAGGCTCAACATAACATAAAGAAAATTCAAAGGGAGGGCTCAGGATTTGCCTTAAAAGCTCCCCCCGACAAAATCCTCCCCTAAATTACAACCCTTAATGTCCCTCAGAGGAGATACTCACTACAAGTCACTACTCACTACTACAATATTCTTACAAACTATATTTTTACAGTTAAAAGTTATTTAAAAAATAAAAGTATGTATTTTATATTTTACGTTATTCAATTGATCTATACAATTTATATCAGTGGTTTCCAATATTTTCATCACCGCGAACCGGTCAATGATTGATAATTTTGATAATTTTAGCGCGGCCTGCTAAGGGGAAGACGTTTATTGTTTGAAAACCTATTTTTAGATTCCAGATTGCCCTAGCACTCAAAATCCCCCTCTTCCCCGTCGTCAGATTTTTGTAAAGGTTTAAAATAATTCTCATAATCTCTTCGGTTTTGTTTCGAAAGATTTTGTCAAAAAAATGCTTTACTTAGTTTTAAATATTGAAAAAAAGGACACAACAAAATAAGACTGACTATCATGTCCCCTCCCTGGACCGGGAGTTGAACCATCCAGGACCACGAGGAAGAGGCTATCTATATCATCACAAAATTTCCTACGAATCGAATAGCTATTGAACAAGTAGGTACATGTAATATACATAAAACACTTTTATCCTCTCTGCACAGTTGAAATGGTCACACGACAAAAAGTGTAATAGGATGGAGATTTCGTGTAGATAATCGAATAAGAACGGGAGTGTAAGTGATTGCATTCGAATATATTTAAAAATAATAAATAAAAAAAAACTTTGGTTATTATAAAGATGGCGTCCTCGAGATGGATGCGGAGTAAGTCATCGTCTGATAAACACGCTTAGGTATATTATTTTCAAATATTATTCAATACCTACGTACACATATCGCCGAACATTTTTTCACCTACTTATGTTTTTTTGATTTGTTGTTTATTACTGCCCTCATTTCAATATTTTTATTGATCAAAGTAAATATTGACCTAGAAGTTATTTGGTGATATTTTCGCTATCGCGTGAAATAAAATTCTGAATAATTATTCATTACGGAGTGTGAAACAATGTATCTTTTGTATTTGTGATTAAAATGAGAAAATAACAGTAAATATTCGATCTGTTGATTTTAAGAATTTTTTTTTTTAGATATTATGAATTGTTTTCAATACGTTTTCTTGTTATGGTGTTTTCGAGTGTATTTTATAAACATGAAAGATGCAGAGCGCGACAATCAATAATCCATCTACCATATTCTTGGATAACACCACCATCGCCGAATAAATGGAGTAGATTCAAATGGAAAATAAGAAACATATTTCTTGCCTCACCCATATCAATAGACACTTTGCATTTTCTTCGGAGTGAATTCTCCTTATATGAAGAACGCAGAAGACAAATAGAATCAAAGCATGGATTTATGATACATCCTTTTAGCAGTTTTTTAATTGGATGGAGGATATATATTGTCATAAACTTTATTTTTGCGCTTTTAATCAATCCAATGATAGTATTTATCACAAAAGGTTAGAAAATACTTCCATTTACGTAGTTTTATAATCGTAACACTTAAGTACCTACTTTCCATGTCCACCCTCTTCTACTCCAATAGAATGATGGCAACAAACATTGCCGTATGATTTCCTAGAATAAGGTATCAAGGTGTTACCGCTCTGAGCATCCACATTGAATTAATTAATATTTGCATATACATTATTTTATAAATGATATTTTGTGCTTGATTACAGATAAAAATGTCTACAGAAATGTATTTTTTTACGCCTTCAACCTCGCTGCAATCGCTAACATATTTGTTAAATTATTCACGGCTCCTAATAACCCTAAAACTAAAGAAACTATATTTTGTTTGAAATTAGCAACAATAAATTATATAAAAAAGGATTTTATTTTCGATTCAATAGGTGCAATTCCATACCAAATATACACCTCATATATCGGAGAGTTCCAGGACATATTATCGTTCCTCAAAATATTGCGAAGTATTTGTCTCTTTAACTACTTCAATCAACTATGCAAACAATTTGAATTACATTTTTCTACAAAATTCAAATTAGAAATGCTTTTAAAAGCTTTAATATTTATTCAAAATATAACAGGTCTCTACTTTCAAATGCAAAAAATATGTTTTGTTATGGGAAACGTTACGACTTCAATAGAAGATAAAGAAGTGAAGGAAAACATTTGGTTTGCTCAAGAGAAATTGCATTCAAATTCTACAGGAATGATGGAAAGTTATCTGATTACGTTATATTTCTTGTCGGGTATTTTATCAACGTCGGGAAGAAGCAAATCTCTAACAAATACTATAGCGGAGATCAAGATCTGTACACTAATAATGTTATGTGGACATTTCTTTCTGTGTTACATTATCACTTTAATGTGCTGCACTAATAAATATCTACATTGGGAAGAGATTAAGTTTAGTGAAACGTTAAGGGAAATGGTCACTTTTAGTAATCGACATCACTTTACCCCAGAATTATTTGAAAAAATAATGATTTATATAAATTATAAATGGCGAGGCAAAATGTTCAATGAAGAGAGTATCATGGGCCATCTCTCGTATCAACTGAAATTGGAGACTAAACTTGACGACTGTGAAAAATTATTATTTAATGTTCCATGCTTTGAAAATCTTCCCAAGAAAATGATAATAGATATTGTACATTTTTTGAAATTCAGTGTTCACTTACCCGGAGAGGTACGATTTTTTTTATACAGTATCTCATTTATCGGATATAAATGTCTCATTTCAAATAAGTATATAGGTATATGTTAAACAAATAAATTGAAATCGTATAACTTTCCATTGACATCATAATTGGTAGCATTATTTTGTGTTTATTTGTATTCTGATATACTTACTTGTAAATTAATCTCTATAAAAAATTATATAGGTATGTAAATGAAACATAGGTAATTCGTTCTCAATATTAAAACATTATTAGAGCAAATTCCAATTACATATTATAACTCCATACAGTCCATTCATCCATTAATTAATGAAATTATAAAGTACAGAGGCATTGCGTAAGTTGAAAAAAGAAAGAAAGTAGATGCTTTTACATGTATTGTTTATTATTAGAATAAAGAGTATGTACAAGTGCTGAGCATATTTTTACTCTTTAACACGTACCTATGTAATATTATATGTAATTATGCAATAAATAATCTACAACTTATGCAATAATTTTTATAGTGAAAATGGAATAAATGTGTCTTAAGTGAAGAATGTGTAATATTTACATAATATTTATAAAAATTTAATACTTTATCGAATTTACATTCAAATTTTAAATTGAGTTAGTATGAGGTTCAATTGCAGCCCTTTAACATCCTTACAATATTTTGTATCATATACCTAGATGTAATAATATACCCAATGTTAAGTATATACTTTTGTTTGTATTTTACAGGTTATTGTGCAGCCAGAAAATATATCTGAAAAACTATATTTGATCAAATTTGGGTGTGTCTCGGTAAGAAATCATCATGGAGAAGAAAAATGTGAATTGAAAGATGTGGATTATTTTGGTGAGTCTTCGATTCTCAAGGAATTCTATGTCCATGATGTATATGTGGTGACAACAGAATTAACCGAAATGTATTATTTGGAATTGAATGATTGGAAGAAAATATTGTGGATGAACCCTAAAATAAGTAAGGAATTTGATAAGTTACGATCGAATGTATTGAATAATGATAAAATGAGATGGTCTAATAGAAGAAAAACTTTGGATTATACGGTTACTGAAATGTTGTAAATATTCTAGCAATAAATAATTTCTTTCCATAAATTATTTAATTTCATAATAAAAAGCAACTAGTTGTGTAAGTAAATATTTTTATACATTTAGAAAAAATGATCATTCACTGAAAGTTCTAGTAGGTACCTGCACATAATTTTATTTTTTTTGACAATTATTTTGAGTTTTAACCAATACTTAGTTATAGAAACCAGATATGGAAACATAAAGTGTATAAAAATACATATTATTAAGCTCTGCATTCCGAAACGCATTGTAGGTGATGAATTTGAACTTGATGTAACAATGTTTTTTTAATGATATATTTAATATCTCAGACAAATAACAGTATTGGATTGCAGCTCATGCACTCAGAAAAATACTCAAAACGAATAATTGGTACGGTACTATCAGATTAGGACCAGAGATCGTACAAACGATTAATTGGTATAAATCTATAATATTAACTCTTCGCAAACAAATCATTGGTAAATTTACCAACAATTTGTTTGCGAAGAGTTAATATTATAGATTTGTACCAATGAATCGTTTGTACAATCTCTGGTCCTAATTTGATAGTACGTACCAATGATTCGTTGTGAAATTTCGTTAGTATTTTTCTCAGTGTGGTTACAAAAAATAAAATTGGAATTAATTGATTTACTATTTTATTATTCATATAAATATTTTAATTATAATACAGGACATAAAATGGAATTAACAAAGGTATTTTTTTATATGCGTTTTTATTTTATTCTTCACGCACATCATTACATTTTTACATTACCTACACCATTACATCTTTTACATTTTGTTATGTACTTACTTTTTTTTTTACAAGGCAGCAGAATTGCCATCCACACTTCTCAGTATTATACAACCAGATAATTCTCCATATGATCAGTCATGATCACACAAAAACTTAACAGTCTAATGCCGGGAAAAATTCACCTATCCAGATATACAGGATATCAAAGGATTAGGCTCAAAACGCGGGTTCAAAATACTAGCATTGTGCCTGAAATATCTGTGTTCAAAAACTTTTTTACAATATTGCAAGTGTTTATTATAGTACATTTTTGAATTATTTAAGCATTTTTTTTTCTTCATATTTTTTATAAAATAAAATATGTACCACAAATTCATGTTGATTGGTAGGTAAGAAAGGGATCTTGATTGGTTTGCTTATTGTTGTAATTAATTGTAATACTTATTGTTAGGTATAACTGTATGATCCATAAAGAATAAATAAAATACAATACCTAAATTCTGACATGATCGTTGAGAGCATTGGTTATACTAGGATCCAAATGAACTGTCGACTCAAATAATAAAACAAAATCCAATTAGAGGTGATAATTTATGTAACGGATATCGATGCATCGAACTTTATTTATTTGTTGCTCGATGTACGAAAATATCACATTCCAAGATCTACATTTTTGAACTTTGATTATCCAACTCTCGGTTTTTGATAAGTTACATGATCCGTCATAGCATTTTTGTTTTAATTTGATTTATGTTGTCAATTTTTCACATTCTTCTTTATTCTCATTTTGAAAATAAAACACTATAGGTAATGCTTAGCAAATTGCATAATATTTTTTGTTTGCTTGTAAATGAAGTGATGATTGTATACTCGTAAATGCCTTGATAAATTAATGACTATTTTTTATTTTCTGGGAATTTGGATTTTGTGAATTTATGAAAGAGAAAGTCTTGATTATCGACTAAGCGGGAATAATGTCGTAAATATAAAAATCATCTTATAATGATGTTTCCATCTTTCTCGTATTACACTCAAACCTTCGTCAATGTTCAATGATACGTGACATGACATACGTATAGGGAAAAATATATAAGTTTATTTCAAATTCATTGTTTTATCTATTGATATTACAAATTCATTACAAATCAAAAGTCAAATGAATGGTCGTGTGTTTACAATTCTCTGCTCTACATTTGTTATTGTTATTGTTTTTTTGCTAGTTGCCGCTAATAAAGTGTAAAACATTATATATCATTCAAATCTAAATTTTTCAGAGAAAATATTAGTGCCTTTGTTCGTATGCCCGATTGGTTGTGTGGGAAATATTGATGAAAAACAGTGAAATTGTGAAAGTGACATAGGGAAAAACTGTAAAAGTGAAAACGCAGCCCTTAATTGATTCTTCCGAGATCCAATTTTTGTGTTGCCCTATAAGTGACATCGGGGCTCACAGAAAACCTCGCGGGAGTGTGACTCTAACTGTTGTCAAACTCGAGAAAAATCAATTTTCCTAATGTGAAAATTTATGAAGTTTTTCCGAAAAAATATTTATACATATCATTTGAACCGCAATCAAAAACTGAACAGAACTGCATTTATAGTGTTTTTTAAAAATTAATGATAAATCAGTTATACCATGTTAAAGTTTTGAAAAAGTCCTTTTTATTAAGTGCCACTCTCTGAATATAACTGGAGCTAAATTAAATCTAACTGTAAGAAAGCTGAAAAAATTCTACACAAAAAAGTCCGCGAGTATATGGTGCTATTGTTGATGGTTGGAGAAATAAATAATTGAATACTATTTTCTTCATACAATATAGAAAAATTTGGTTTCTCCTACCCGCTGTGCTATTCGTTTTGAACTCGGGTTTCGTGTGTGCTCTCCTATTGAACACTAAATAGGTAGAAGAGTTAACATCATATTGTACTGTATAAATATATTGAAATATAGAATCTTTATTAATTAATAACAATTCATGTAACTGATGAACACTGTTTTGGATGTATAAATAAGTTGTTGAAGTTGTGATAGTCAAGTAAATATAGTCATATTTGTTCAAGTTCAGGTAAAATGAAGTGTAAGTCTTGCAATGAAAAGATGGTGGATGAAGATAGAATTGTATGTTCGGTGTGTGGTGGAGATTTTCATTATGGATGTCAGGGTATGGGAGAAGCAACGTTTCGAAAGATTGGTTCTAGAAAGCAATTGTGGAAATGCACTAATTGTAGAGTCAACACAAAGAATTCAAGGGTGGTGGAGGCTCCCTCTCGCGCTGTCGGCTCTGTGGAGACCTCGTCTTCCCTGATTTCTGCGATGAGTGGACCGGATGTGGAACCCACAAATTATGATATCATGAAACTTATTGCTGGACTGCGAGATGACTATAGTAATATCCTGAAGGAGTTTCAAAGCCTCAGGGCATCAATTGAGCAGAATGGAAGTACTTTGGCATCATTGAATGACCGAACAAGAGCAATGGAGTCCACATTGGAATCAAAAATTACTCTCATAGACAGCATAGAGAGATCGGTCTCTGACAACAAATCAAAAATAGATACTCTTAAAGAAAAAGTCGATGATTTTGAGTCTGGGAGACTCCGAGTAGATGTCTTGCATGATGAAGTGACGGAGCTGAAGAAGACCATTGAACACCTCTCAGACGAAAATAACAGTAAAGACCAATATGTTCGTATGAATAATATGGAAATATCGGGTATACCTCGCACCAATGGTGAATTGCTTGAAAACATCATTATGAAGATTGCGAATAAACTTGAGATTGCTTTGGATATGGGTGAGGTGGATTTTGTGCGTCGTGTAGCTTCCTGGAGTAACCACAAACTGCCGCCTAAAATTGTTATAAGGTTCCATAATAAGATCAAAGTGGAGGATTTTTTGGGGGCAGTCCGTAAGAGACGAGGACTTTCCCTGAACGAAATTGGATTTTCAGGAACAGATGCTAAGGTTTTCTTGAACTATCACCTCACTCCCTATAACAAGCTCCTATATAAGAAGACTAGAGAAATCGCCAAAGAAAGACTGTATCAATTTTCCTGGATAAAGCATTGCAAGATTTATGTCCGAAAAGATGTTAAGTCTCCGCCAGTACTCATCAGAAAGGAATCTGACCTCTTAAAAATGAAATGACTATCTGGACTACTGCTGGGGAACATTTTGAAATTGGCTTATAACTGTGGCTTACACACAAATTTAATTTTATTGTTTTTTGGTGAGGACGTACATGTGCAGTGTGGGTTTGTTGGCATCACAAAGCGCTCACTTCCTTTCTTCTCCCGATTCCCTTTTCCCTTATTATTTGTCGCGGTTGCTTGTCATTCATTGTGTGGTCTGGCTCTGGGGGTGCGCTGGGTCTGCTGTGAGCTGTTGGTAACTGTCAAACCTCAAAATTAAGTTAACCACATACTATCAAAATGTTAGAGGCCTCCGTACCAAAACTCATTCATTTTATTCTAAAGTTTTGAGTAATGACTATGATATAATATGCTTGACTGAAACTTGGTTAAACGGAGACTTTTATGATTATGAACTCTTTGATTGCAGGTACCGAATATATAGATGTGACAGGGACTATGACAGAACAGGTCAGACGCTTGGTGGGGGTGTATTGATAGCAGTCAGAACCGATATACCCTCCAAGTTGAACTCTTGCTGGTCGACTGACGCTGAAGAGATATGGGTTACTATTTCCCCTCATGATTCGTGCTCATCTATCAATATTGCCTGTTTATACTTACCACACGATCAAAACTACAATGCAAAATTGTCAAATTGTTTAGAAAATGCAACCAAATTATTTCTTAGTAAGCCCGATGATACATTTTTGATTCTTGGTGATTTTAATTTACCAAATATTACATGGTTTAGGTCATCTGATGATATTAGAGTGTGCACTCCGTGTAATTTTACCGATCACAATAGTACATCACTGGTAGATTTTATGTCATTTGTGGATATCGTGCAGTTTAATAATGTTGTTAATGTGAATGGCAGAGTACTCGATTTAGTTCTATGCAATCGTCCAGATTGTGGGGTGACTGCATGCGATGATCCGTTAGTAGATGAAGATATGCATCACAGATCAATCGTAGTTGATCTTCCTATCCAAGATAATTTATACATGCGATCTGCCCCAAGAATATCTAAAAATTTCCACAAAGCAGACTTTAACTCGATTAAAAATTGTTTAGCCGCCAGAGATTGGAAGACCGAATTTGAGGCTTGTGACATAGAGCAGGCAACTGATATTTTTTACAGTGTTTTAAATTATGCTATCTCTAAGTACGTTCCCTCTAAAACTGTGTCTGGATTATCAAAATTTCCTATATGGTATACTGGTCCCTTAAATAATTTGATTAAAGAAAAATTGAAAGCTCACAAAAAATGGAAGCGTTCAGGTTCATCCCATGATTATGCTGTTTACTCCCTGCTCAGATCAAGACAAAAGCGATTACAAAAAGAGTGTTATAGAAACCACATTGAACGTACAGAAGCCACTATAAGGACGGATCCAAGGCAATTACATCACTACATTGGGTCAAAGAAACCACACACTGGCTATCCGCAAAACATGTACTATAAAGATATCTCAGCTGATGATACGAGCGCGATATGTGAGCTTTTCGGTGACTTCTTTGATTCTGCTTTTGAGAGGGGTGGAACTGCGGGAAATGTGGAGGTGATATGCCCAGGTGAGCTTGATCTTAATATTATTAACTTTGATACAGATGATATATTTTCCAAGTTGAATTCGCTTGATTTGAATAAGGGTCCAGGGCCTGATGGTATACCTCCATTATTAATAGTGAAATGTTCTAGAGAGCTTTCATTGATTCTAACCCTTCTGTATAAAAAATCTTTCAATGAAGGGGTATTTCCTGCGAAATGGAAAAGATCTTACATTACACCAGTTTTTAAATCAGGTAAAAAAGAAAATATCGAAAACTATCGACCAATCTCAAAACTTTCTCTCTTCAGTAAAATAATGGAAAGGATTGTAGTGGAACAGATCACGCCGGTAATCAAGTCATTCGTAATACCCAATCAACATGGTTTCTTTCCGGGGAGATCTGTTGAATCAAACCTTGTTCAGTTCACAGATTTTATTTTGAAATCAATGGGCGACGGCTCAAGGGTGGACGCCGTGTATACAGACTTTTCGAAGGCATTCGATAAAATAAGTCATACAATATTGATACAGAAACTTAGAGTTTATGGTGTACATGGTAGTTTGTTGAGATGGATAACATCATATATAAACAACAGATTGCAAGCTGTTGCAATCAATAATTGTATCTCTCGATTTCGACCGTGTCCTTCTGGTGTACCTCAGGGGTCTCATTTGGGCCCTATATTATTTATTCTTTACATTAATGACATTCAAAACTGTTTCAAATTTAGTGAATTTCTTGTGTACGCCGATGACATTAAGATTTTTAATAGGGTGAATAGTTTGAGAGACGCTGAGAACATGCAGGCGGATTTGGACCGTTTGTATTTGTATTGTGAATGTAACAATCTTTATTTGAATGTTTCTAAGTGTGCTTGTATTTCTTTTACGCGTTGTAATTCCCAAATATTGTTTGATTACATGTTAAATAATGTACCATTGAAAAGATGCAATGAAGTTAAAGATTTGGGCGTAACATTGGACAGTAAGATGCTATTTAGGACTCATACTGATAACATGATTGGAAAATCCCTCAAGCAGCTGGGATTCATTCTGAGAGTCACAAAACAGTTCCAATCAGTCGACACACTTAAGTTACTTTACTACACATATGTTCGAACTTGTCTTGAGTATGCCTCAGTTATATGGAATCCCCAATATGTAACATACATAGAAAGGTACGAAAGAGTACAACACAAATTCTTGAGGCACCTAGATTACAGATGTCGTTTGGCTTTTGAAAACAGAAAACAGTCAGCCCTTCATCACAAAATCACTACCTTGGAAAATAGACGCACTATTAAGGATATGACATATTTACATAAGATTATACATGGTTCTGTTGATTCTGATTATCTCATTGGTCAAATTTCGCTAGATTGTCCCTTACGAGCAACGAGGAATTCTTTGACATTTAGACTTCCACGATGTAGGACAAACTATGTACAAAACTCCTTTATACAAAGAGCATGTAATAATTATAATGTTTTTTTCAAAAATATAGATATATTCCAGTGTTCTGCATCTAAATTTAAAAATGCCACAGCGGGTGCCCTGTGTAACTCACGGTAGCTGGTTTCTGCACTGTTTGATTTGCGACTGCGATTTCCCAAATTCCTCTAATCCTCCATTCCTCCCTTCAGAGCGCTATTATAAATTATATTTTTTTATTTTTAACAATAGCCCACTTTATGTTCATGTTCTTTTTCTATAATGTATTGCTAAACTAGTTTCATGTTGTTGTATTTTTCTTCCTGTTTGACTTGTGAACATGCCGATTAATTAGTAATATCCGCAAACTTCACTGGTCAATTATAGATTTAATATATTTATTTGTAATATGTACTGAATGACTGTATGTTTTGCTTGGATAATTAATAAAATAAAAAAAAAAAAATATTTTAATGTTCAGTGTAGCAACCGGCACAAAATTGATCTCACACTCCTTTCCATAAGATTTTGAGTAGGTACCCTAGAAAGGATTCGAAAAAAAAAATTACATCATAGTTTCATTATCCTAAATGTTTTAATTTTTATTGTCAAGGAGAGGACAGCTTCCATGTTCATTACACGCAGCTGGTCTGATGGCGACCCCACTTGAAGGGTATGCCGAGATAATTTACTAGAGAAGGTAGATATACATATATTTATAAATTTTTATATATATTTATAAATAAATACCTACCTATGTCGTCCCTCTTCTGACTAACTGTCGTATCTGACATTTTTGGCGAAATCGAGTTATGATCACCAATGTGCATTTATATGTGCCCTGCATGTTCTCACTGAAAATCACACCTGTAACTGTTACCGTTATCCTGGAATAGCTTTCTGATTTGTTGTCGTATTTACGAATTATTCTAAATAAAATGTGTTGTATCGACTAATTCCTCAAAATTTCATCACAAAAATTATTCTGAGATACCTAGGGGCATTTGTTGTACCTTAGGACAAATTATTTTTTTTCACATTCGATATTTTTTTTCTCTTAAACGAAAGGAGATTTTGGTCAAAAGTTTTTTTTAATAAGTACCTAGTCTGAAAATATTTCTGTCATCAGTATTTTTTTGTCATTTCTTACATTTTTATTTATCAATAAAATTTGCGTTTTTCTGAAATCATTCATTTTTGTCCAAAGGTACAACGACAGGTTGTACCTTCGGACAGCTATGTGTGTACCTTAGGACAGAAAAGTGGATGTGAATCAAAGAATTAATTTTGATTGCTGAAAAATGTCCCTCTTTAAAAATATTTCTATCAATTGGCCAGATACCCGTGTTTTTAAATCCTGACACAATGTTCCCTATTGTGAAGATATGATTTCCCAACCAATCCTCTAATTTTGTATATCGATAAGGATTTCCCTGGATTCAAGATCATATATTCATCTGCAGCATTGTGGTAAATTGTTTTATATGTTCCAAAGACACTTTTTAAACGGTTGTATTCTGTGATTCAGGAATAGTAATTTTGACTCTTGAGACGAAGAGTCAAAATTACTTTTCCTGAATCTCTAGCTTTATCAATAATTTCAATCGATTATGAGATTCGTGTCCATAATCAATAACACTGGATTATTTATTCCAGATTTTTTTTTCGTTTGACCAACCACTTGGATTTGCACTACCAATACATCTAAGTGGGTCACTAAACAGCATATAGCTTTTAAAATTTACCCTTGGAAGAATAAGCATCGGAGCAATGCTATAATTTCCATTGGTATTGATGCAAACAATCATTGTGACATTTACTCTTCTTTCTGCTACTGTCATGGTTCCAAGTTTTCTAACACTTTTGGGAGCTAAAACTTTACCAGGTTTGTGCACGTTGGAGTTGCCCGTTTCATCTAAATTGTATCTCGACATTTTCAAATTATCAAAGAATTGGACAACGTATGTTTTATTAAAGCTATATGGTTGCGAGTCATGGACCATCAGCAAGAGTGAAAACGGACGGTTGGGGGCCTTTGACATGTAGTGCTATAGACGCATGCTGAAGATCCATTGATTGGAACATGTCGAAAACGAAGAGGTGTTAAATAGGGTAGGCAAAAGGAGGAGAAGAATGACATGAACTGTGGCACATACGTAAAACTAAAGAGATTAACTGAAAATAGGGAGGAATGGAGAAGAAAATCTGAACTTGTTGCAAACCAACCCGATGGATTGTAACTCACTATATAGTTGCTCTCGCTAAGCTTGTTGACTCTGGCTTTCTCAATGATAGCTGAAGAAAACGTTTTCTAACTCCACGAACGCAATCCAAACTCGATTTTTTTTATGTTCCATGATTGTGCAATATTTTTATTTTTGGCAACAGCAAATTGGAATTCCATCTCTCTTTCTCGTGCCACAGTTAACCCAAAATTGAAGAACGCCGCTTTTTCTAAATAGTCATAGTCATAATAATTTAATAAATTTACTCATAGTCATAATAATTTAATAAATAGCGCATAAGAGCAAAGTCATAATAATTTAACAAATTTACTCTATTTAACAAAATATAATTCTACCAAACCAAAGCTATCAAAATGATTGTGTACCTTTGGACGCGTCCAGAGGTACAACAGCAGCATTGTCCATAGGTACAACATAACAAAAATTTCGATACTGACAGGTATTTTGGGGCGCAAAACAAGTTGGAGTTATGACAGCGGTAAACCAATAATGTATTCACAAAGGTAAAACTTGTCAGATTTGGTATTCATATTGTATATGTCACACACCAACAAGACAACCAGAATAATAGAAACAATATAAATGAGTGAGAAATTTTCTTTTTGATCAAAAAATCTTCAAACTGTCATCCCAGACGAATTAATGCACTTATGTCATACCAAACACGATTAAGTGGCGACATCACAAAATATTATATTTTAGTGAATTTGCAGATTTTTAAATCTATGGCATCCTATTTAAATTACAACTGTCCAAAGGTAAAACTGTCCTAAGGTACACCAAATGCCCCTATATAAGAATAGGTGCAAATAAAATAATGTAATATATTTACACTGTATCATATATAACTAGGAGAGACGAAAATATGGACGGCAAAACACAAAAAAACGCTCTCCTGAACAATTTACATTTAGGAGAATACGACTGATAGTCAGAAGAGGGACGATGTATGTGTATTTGAAGCGCGCGTATCATTTAGGGATACTATTAAATTACTATCTGGTACATAATAAAGGCAACCTATAGATCCGCATATATCCAACTATAATATAATAGGTATAGAAAGAGTTTAACTTTGTAACAGTATCGATATACTTGTGTTGAGAACAAAATAAGTATAGATGTATTTTTTTCAAGACACCCTCTATTAAGGATAATATAAAGACAATAAGCGTAAGTAAAGGAGGGGACGATGCTGAATGTACCAGAAAGAAAAGAGTACGATATTATTACCTACATACGCGGAGCAGGTGTGATTCTGTGTTTACAATCAACTTCTAATCTAGCAAAGTACTAGAGATGCGCATTCACTTCATATTATAAATTATCATTCAAGGAATAAATTTATTTAAAAGACAACACGTCGAAACATTTTGAGAAAAAACAAAGGTAACACGTCGAAACTCGAGTACCTACTATACTTAACTCTAATAATGTAAAACCTGTAAAACTATATAATTTTCTTTCATTTCTTGATTAATATGAAGTTTCAATAAATAAATATCAATAAAATACAATTGTCAGCTTTTTATATTATGATTTGTAAATTCACCTTATTAATAACTTTTAGAATCCAAAGAATACCTGGATGACACAATGCAATAGAATCCTGCGGAGAAATGGCCTGGATGAAGATGATATAAGAAACAGGAGAATGTATAACCTCAGAACGAGAAGAGCCGACCCCAACAGCCTTCAGCGGCAATAAGTTGGGACAGTGCCAGGAAGAAGAAGAATTACTTTTGTTTTTAATAGGTACATAAATACATACATCTTCTTCCCCTTGTCCTAGTTGGGTCGGGGGCCCATTGCGCCTACGTACCTCCTCCAGAGATCCCTGTCCACAGCTGCTTCCAAGACCTCTGGCCCCTCCAAACCAAGCCATCAACACACAAGTTCGACACCTGGCCTTACCAGCTTCTTCAAGGGTGGTGTTTAATAGGTGAATTTACAAATCCTAAAACTGGTCATAGAAAGGAAGATTGAGGGCCGTATATGGGTTGGAAGAAGGTGGCTTTCCTGGCTCCAGAACATTCGGAGTGGACCGGGATGAAAGGTGTAGAGGAGCTTTTTCGTGCTGTCCATAACAAGAAGGATTTCTCCCAGGTTGTCGTCAACGTCGGAGGACCCAACAAGACACGTAGAGAAGAAGAATTACTTTTGTAGGTATTAAAAAATATTTTTTTTCAAAATATGTGCTTTACTCTGATATTAGTATAGCTGGCGGGAATAACACTTTTGTACTTTCTTCCAAACAACTATTGAAGTCTCATCAGAGTTAAAAGTCTTTAATACGAATGTATTAAGATCACTCTTTAATTACATCTACCGTTACCAACTATATATATTGCATTGATGTAAGTGACTTAACTGACGCGGAATGTTTACAAAAGAAAGAGATTCGTTTACACGTGACGCACTCTAGAAAAGGGTTATAAGACGAAAGTAGAGAAGTAGCAATATTCTGCGATAAAATTATCAGCAGCCCTAGTCAAAACACATTGCAACAATAACGCATAATTATATGGTACATGTAGGTAGATTGTCGTAATTTCGTTTGTAGTCGAACGACTTCATAACGCTAAAATGTGTTTTGACTAGGGGGCCAGTGCTTTAAAAATTATATTATAGAATTGCTCTAGAATACCTACCAGAATTTCAAAAATTCAACATATTTTAATATTTCTTTGACTAGAAAAAAATCTCAAATTTTTGTATTATTTAATTAACCGAGTGAAGTTTATTTATTTGTTCATTCTTTACAAATAAATAAAGTATGGAAAATATTATTACCTCAAGAAAATTCATGACTTGACATCAAAGGAATGTTTAAATTAATTTATACCATATGATTTTGTTTCAACTACTCGTCGATTCGTTTTGCATTCCCTACAGTCAATGGTAGGTAATCTTCACTATGAAAATACGATGTACTGAATTAATGGTATGTGATAAATTCATAACACGTTGAAATATTTTGAAGAAAACATTCTTTGATACACTTCAATAAAATATACGATAAACAATATTTTATTTATTTTGCGTTCCGTGACGTGCTTGGCAAAGAATAGGTTTTCAATTCGAAAGCGTAATAAGAAAAACACTAAAAGAAACAGGCTCCAATATTTATAACAAGAATATTCAAGCTGTCGGATATGCAGTTGACATCAAAATTATCGGAAGATTAATATCAGCCATGAAGGATATCTTCGACCCTTTAGAAATAGCGGCGTGGGGTGTAGGACTGCGGATTTATGTTGACAAAACGAAAATGATAACGCAGAGAATAAACACTTCACATAGAAGAAGAGCAATGCAATTCAAAAACAACCACAAATTCAAAAGTGGTCAATCAATTCACTTACCTGGGTCTTGATCTAACAGAGAAAAAACAATATTCAGCAGAAGTCAGAAGGAGAATCCCAGCAAAAACAAAACATACTTTTCTATATTGCCAGTGCTCAAGTCACATAGCGTCCACAGGGAAACCAAAATAACCATAATTTCACTAGACTATCGTAAAAACTATATTGGCAAAGAAAAATATATGGACCAGTGAAAGAGAGGGAAGAGTGGCGCATTCATTGAAGGAGACCTATCATCCACCCAGATACCACAAAAGTCTGTGGAATTTCATTAATCCGGCACAACAATGAACTGAATAATATCATTCATTTAAGGTATTCCACCGGGTAAGAGCTATTTGTGAACCATACGATATAATTATATGAGGCCTCTAGCATCTTAACACATAAAAACACCTCATGTTGAGATGGGCTGAGCAGACAGACAATGTCGAACACATGTCCTCCTTTACACGAGACTTGTCTCTACAAGGAGGATGTTAAAATTTAAGTTTTTATCAAAAAGTCTATGTATTGTTATATCTGTATTAATTGTTATGTTAAATAAAATAAATTAAAACATAAAAAAGCGTCTCTAAAAGAAGGAGAAAAATAGAAGACACAGACTGAGGTGGGAGAACGAAATGAGAAAGTATGCGACGCAGCATCTCCAGATGGCAGATTAAGAGTCGACCGCTAACGACAGGAGGGATTCGAATCAGTGCTATAAGAAATGCCACCCATCCTGAAAGTCAAAATTTTTATCGGTGTGGAGAAGGCCACCTGAATATTTATCACATGCAGATTTTCAATTGGTTGATCCACTTATGGGAAATGTCGTGATGGTATAGATAACATAAGATTACTTTCTTATATTTGCTTAGATGAATTATGTTTAATTGATATGAAGCCATGTTCATGAATGTTTGATGATCCTAAATAAATACAATATAAGCAGAAGATGATCTGGGCATCTCCTCTAGATTCAATGAATGGAATTAGAGAACTAAAATATGCCAACTAACTTCCAAGCATTGAACCGAAAGGTGATACCTTTTAAGACATGTTCACGAATGAAAGTTGTTCCAAAATCTTTGATGATCCCATCTCTCCTCTAATTTACATCAGACGATGATCTGGGCATCTCCTCTAGATTGAATGAATGGAATTAACAAATTAAGACATGCCAACTCAAAGCATCGAATCGAAAGGGGGTAAATTTTAAAACATCTTCACGAATGAAAGTTGTTCCAAAATCTTTGAAGATCCTAGATCAATACAATTCATAGCAGACGATGATCTAGGAATCTCTTCTAGATTCAATGAATGCAATAAGCGAATTAAGACATGCCAACTAATGAGGTGTTCACATTTGGCGAATATCGCCAGGCGAATTTCAAAATATATCGCCAGACGAAAAAAAAATATTCGCCGGACATCCATTGATCGTCACACCTGTTCACACAGTCTACCGATATAAAAACGATCTGTCAGATGCGCTTTGGTTTTGACACTGTTTTCAAAATGGCGGACGTCGAGATGGAGATCGCGAAGTGTTTATTTTTATTCGAAAATGCTATAGTAGAGGTTATAAGGCGCCTTTAAATTAAGGAAACAAACGCCACAAATCCACAACAAAGATAACACCTGTCACGAAGCGGGAAACATTACAAAATTTATAGGTCATAAAGTTTTTACACTATGGTAAATCCATACCCATCTTTATGCGCGCACAACTGCGCATGCGCGAATCGTAAAATCGGCCGAAAATGTTGGAAGATGTTCAACTCGAGACGATATCGTTTCTACTGGTTTTTATCGTTTCAGACTAGTTAAAACATCTTCACTTATGAAAGCTGTTCCAAAATCTTTGATAATCCTAGATAAATTCAATTCATGGCAGACGATGATCTAGGAATCTCCTCTAGATTCTATGAATGGAATTAGTGAACTAAAACATGCCAACTAATTTCCAAGCGTTGAACCGAAAGGTGGTACCTTTTATGACATGTTCACGAATGAAAGTTGTTCCAAAATCTTTGATGATCCTAGATACATAAATACAATCCATAGCAGACGATGATCTGGGCATCTCCTCTAGATACAATGAATGGAATTAGTGTAATAAAACATGCCAACTATTTCCCAATCATTGCACCGAAAGGTGATACCTTTTAAGACATCTTCACGAATGAAAGCTGTTCCAAAATCTTTGATGATCCTAGATAAATAAAATTCATAGCAGACGATCATCTAGGAATCTCCTCTTGATTCTATGAATGGAATAAGTGAACTTAAACATGCCAACTAATTCCCAATCATTGCACCGAAAGGTGATACCTTTAAAGACATCTTCACGAATGAAATCTGTTCCAAAATCTTTGATGATCCTAGATAAATACAATTCATAGCAGACGATGATCTGGGAATCTCCTCTAGATTCTATGAATGGAATTAGTGAACTAAAACATGCCAACTAATTTCCAAGCGTTGAACCGAAAGGTGGTACCTTTTATGAAATGTTCACGAATGAAAGTTGTTCCAAAATCTTTGATGATCCCATCTATCCTCAAATTTACATCAGACGATGATCTAGGCATCTCTTCTAGATGAAATGAATGGAATTAACAAATTA
Source organism: Athripsodes cinereus (assembly GCA_947579605.1). Lineage (NCBI taxonomy): Eukaryota > Metazoa > Arthropoda > Insecta > Trichoptera > Leptoceridae > Athripsodes > Athripsodes cinereus. The sequence continues at coordinate 8,390,020 of OX388329.1, forward strand.
AGACATGCCAACTCCAAGCATCGAATCGAAAGGTGATAACTTTTAAGACATCTTCACGAATGAAAGTTGTTCCAAAATCTTTGATGATCCTAGATACATAAATACAATTCATAGCAGACGATGATCTGGGCATCTCCTCTAGATACAATGATTGGAATTAGTGTAATAAAACATGCCAACTTATTCCCACTCATTGCACCGAAAGGTAATACCTTTTAAGATATATTCACTTATGAAAGCTGTTCCAAAATCTTTGATGATCCTAGATAAATTCAATTCATGGCAGACGATGATCTGGGAATCTCCTCTAGATTCTATGAATGGAATTAGTGAACTAAAACATGCCAACTAATTTCCAAGCGTTGAACCGAAAGGTGGTACCTTTTATGACATGTTCACGAATGAAAGTTGTTCCAAAATCTTTGATGATCCTAGATACATAAATACAATTCATTGCAGACGATGATCTGGGCATCTCCTCTAGATACAATGAATGGAATTAGTGAAATAAAACATGCCAACTGTTTCCCAATCATTGCACCGAAAGGTGATACCTTTTAAGACATCTTTACTTATGAAAGCTGTTCCAAAATCTTTGATGATCCTAGATAAATACAATTCATAGCAGACGATGATCTGGGAATCTCCTCTAGATTCTATGAATGGAATTAGTGAACTAAAACATGCCAACTAATTTCCAAGCGTTGAACCGAAAGGTGGTACCTTTTATGACATGTTTACGAATGAAAGTTGTTCCAAAATCTTTGATGATCCCATCTATCCTCTAATTTACATCAGACGATGATCTGGGCATCTGGGTGATTTTGCTTATTTGTTTTGTTTTGATTTCTGGTATTTTGGGATTTTAGATTTTATATTTTTAGATTTACATACTTTGACTTTTTTCAGAAAATTTTAACTTTACTTTTATCTAAAGACTAATGTGACTGAAGGACTAATTTCTATTATTTTAGGATTTTTTGCTTTTATATTTATGTTTTTGTATTGTTTTAAGTATTGTATTGTCGTTGTTTTTAAATTTAAATTTACTTTGACTTTGGAGCATTTTAACTTTTACTTTTTTTTTCCTCAAGATTGAAACATTTCTGGTAAGAGTGGAATCTTCGCTGGTCTACATGTCAAATATATTAATTGTCAACATATTGTATAACGACTGTTTGATTCTAAATGTTGTGAAAATAAAAAAAAAAAAAATCTCTTCTAGATGAAATGAATGGAATTAACAAATTAAGACATGCCAACTCCAAGCATCGAATCGAAAGGTGATAACTTTTAAGACATCTTCACGAATGAAAGTTGTTCCAAAATCTTTGATAATCCTAGATACATAAATACAATCCATAGCAGACGATGATCTGGGCATCTCCTCTAGATACAATGAATGGAATTAGTGTAATAAAACATGCCAACTATTTCCCAATCATAACACCGAAAGGTGATACCTTTTAAGACATCTTCACGAATGAAAGCTGTTCCAAAATCTTTGATGATCCTAGATAAATACAATTCATAGCAGACGATGATCTGGGAATCTCCCCTTGATTCTATGAATGGAATAAGTGAACTAAAACATGCCAACTAATTCCCAATCATTGCACCGAAAGGTGATACCTTTAAAGACATCTTCACGAATGAAAGTTGTTCCAAAATCTTTGATGATCCTAGATAAATTCAATTCATAGCAGACGATGATCTGGGAATCTCCTCTAGATTCTATGAATGGAATTAGTGAACTAAAACATGCCAACTAATTTCCAAGCGTTGAACCGAAAGGCGGTACCTTTTATGACATGTTCACGAATGAAAGTTGTTCCAAAATCTTTGATGATCCTAGATACATAAATATAATTCATAGCAGACGATGACCTGGGCATCTCTAGATACAATGAATGGAATAAGTGAAATAAAACATGCCAACTGTTTCCCAATCATTGCACCGAAAAATGATACCTTTTAAAACATCTTCACTTATGAAAACTGTTCCAAAATTTTTGATGATCCTAGATAAATACAATTCATAGCAGACGATGATCTGGGAATCTCCTCTAGATTCTATGAATGGAATAAGTGAACTAAAACATGCCAACTAATTTCTAAGCGTTGAACCGAAAGGTGGTACCTTTTATGACATATTCACGAATGAAAGTTGTTCCAAAATCTTTGATGATCCCATCTATCCTCTAATTTACATCAGACGATGATCTTGGCATCTCTTTTAGATGAAATTAATGGAATTAACAAATTAAGACATACCAACTCCAAGCATCGAATCGAAAGGTGATAACTTTTAAGACATCCTCACGAATGAAAGTTGTTCCAAAATCTTTGATGATCCTAGATACATAAATACAATTCATATCAGACGATGATCTGGGCATCTCCTCTAAATACAATGAATGGAATTAGTGAAATAAAACATGCCAACTAATTCCCACTCATTGCACCGAAAGGTGATACCTTTTAAAACATCTTCACTTATGAAAACTGTTCCAAAATTTTTGATGATCCTAGATAAATACAATTCATAGCAGACGATGATCTGGGAATCTCCTCTAGATTCTATGAATGGAATAAGTGAACTAAAACATGCCAACTAATTTCTAAGCGTTTAACCGAAAGGTGGTACCTTTTATGACATGTTCACGAATAAAAGTTGATCCAAAATCTTTGATGATCCCATCTATCCTCTAATTTACATCAGACGATGATCTGGGCATCTCTTTTAGATGAAATGAATAGAATTAACAAATTAAGACATACCAACTCCAAGCATCGAATCGAAAGGTGATAACTTTTAAGACATCTTCACGAATGAAAGTTGTTCCAAAATCTTTGATAATCCTAGATACATAAATACAATTCATAGCAGACGATGATCTGGGCATCTCCTCGAGATGCAATGAATGGAATTAGTGTAATAAAACATGCCAACTAATTCCCACTCATTGCACCGAAAGGTGATACCTTTTATGACATATTCACGAATGAAAGTTGTTCCAAAATCTTTGATGATCCCATCTATCCTCTAATTTACATCAGACGATGATCTGGGCATCTCTTTTAGATGAAATGAATGGAATTAACAAATTAAGACATACCAACTCCAAGCATCGAATCGAAAGGTGATAACTTTTAAGACATCTTCACGAATGAAAGTTGTTCCAAAATCTTTGACAATCCTAGATACATAAATACAATTAATAGCAGACGAAGATCTGGGCATCTCCTCTAGATACAATGAATGGAATTAGTGTAATAAAACATGCCAACTAATTCCCACTCATTGCACCGAAAGGTGATACCTTTTAAAACGTCTTCACTTATGAAAACTGTTCCAAAATTTTTGATGATCCTAGATAAATACAATTCATAGCAGACGATGATCTGGGAATCTCCTCTAGATACTATGAATGGAATAAGTGAACTAAAACATGCCAACTAATTTCTAAGCGTTTAACCGAAAGGTGGTACCTTTTATGACATGTTCACGAATGAAAGTTGATCCAAAATCTTTGATGATCCCATCTATCCTCTAATTTACATCAGACGATGATCTGGGCATCTCTTTTAGATGAAATGAATAGAATTAACAAATTAAGACATACCAACTCCAAGCATCGAATCGAAAGGTGATAACTTTTAAGACATCTTCACGAATGAAAGTTGTTCCAAAATCTTTGATAATCCTAGATACATAAATACAATTCATAGCAGACGATGATCTGGGCATCTCCTCTAGATACAATGAATGGAATTAGTGTAATAAAACATGCCAACTAATTCCCACTCATTGCACCGAAAGGTGATACCTTTTATGACATGTTCACGAATGAAAGTTGTTCCAAAATCTTTGATGATCCCATTTATCCTCTAATTTACATTAGACGATGATCTGGGCATCTCTTTTAGATGAAATGAATGGAATTAACAGATTAAGACATACCAACTCCAAGCATCGAATCGAAAGGTGATAACTTTTAAGACATCTTCACGAATGAAAGTTGTTCCAAAATCTTTGATAATCCTAGATACATAAATACAATTCATAGCAGACGATGATCTGGGCATCTCCTCTAGATACAATGAATGGAATTAGTGTAATAAAACATGCCAACTAATTCCCACTCATTGCACCGAAAGGTGATACCTTTTATGACATGTTCACGAATGAAAGTTGTTCCAAAATCTTTGATGATCCCATCTATCCTCTAATTTACATCAGACGATGATCTGGGCATCTCTTCTAGATGAAATGAATGGAATTAACAAATTAAGACATGCCAACTCCAAGCATCGAATCGAAAGGTGGTACCTTTTATGACATGTTCACGAATGAAAGTTGTTCCAAAATCTTTGATGATCCCATCTATCTTCTAATTTACATCAGACGATGATCTGGGCATCTCTTCTAGATGAAATGAATGGAACTAACAAATTAAGACATGCCAACTCCAAGCATCGAATCGAAAGGTGATAACTTTTAAGACATCTTCACGAATGAAAGTTGTTCCAAAATCTTTGATGATTCTAGATACATAAATACAATCCATAGCAGACGATGATCTGGGCATCTCCTCTAGATACAATGAATGGAATTAGTGAAATAAAACATGCCAACTAATTTCCAAGCGTTGAACCGAAAGGTGGTACCTTTTATGACATGTTCACGAATGAAAGTTGTTCCAAAATCTTTGATGATCCTAGATAAATACAATTCATAGCAGACGATGATCTGGGAATCTCCCCTTGATTCTATGAATGGAATAAGTGAACTAAAACATGCCAACTAATTCCCAATCATTGCACCGAAAGGTGATACCTTTAAAGACATCTTCACGAATGAAAGTTGTTCCAAAATCTTTGATGATCCTAGATAAATTCAATTCATAGCAGACGATGATCTGGGAATCTCCTCTAGATTCTATGAATGGAATTAGTGAACTAAAACATGCCAACTAATTTCCAAGCGTTGAACCGAAAGGCGGTACCTTTTATGACATGTTCACGAATGAAAGTTGTTCCAAAATCTTTGATGATCCTAGATACATAAATATAATTCATAGCAGACGATGACCTGGGCATCTCTAGATACAATGAATGGAATAAGTGAAATAAAACATGCCAACTGTTTCCCAATCATTGCACCGAAAAATGATACCTTTTAAAACATCTTCACTTATGAAAACTGTTCCAAAATTTTTGATGATCCTAGATAAATACAATTCATAGCAGACGATGATCTGGGAATCTCCTCTAGATTCTATGAATGGAATAAGTGAACTAAAACATGCCAACTAATTTCTAAGCGTTGAACCGAAAGGTGGTACCTTTTATGACATATTCACGAATGAAAGTTGTTCCAAAATCTTTGATGATCCCATCTATCCTCTAATTTACATCAGACGATGATCTTGGCATCTCTTTTAGATGAAATTAATGGAATTAACAAATTAAGACATACCAACTCCAAGCATCGAATCGAAAGGTGATAACTTTTAAGACATCCTCACGAATGAAAGTTGTTCCAAAATCTTTGATGATCCTAGATACATAAATACAATTCATATCAGACGATGATCTGGGCATCTCCTCTAAATACAATGAATGGAATTAGTGAAATAAAACATGCCAACTAATTCCCACTCATTGCACCGAAAGGTGATACCTTTTAAAACATCTTCACTTATGAAAACTGTTCCAAAATTTTTGATGATCCTAGATAAATACAATTCATAGCAGACGATGATCTGGGAATCTCCTCTAGATTCTATGAATGGAATAAGTGAACTAAAACATGCCAACTAATTTCTAAGCGTTTAACCGAAAGGTGGTACCTTTTATGACATGTTCACGAATAAAAGTTGATCCAAAATCTTTGATGATCCCATCTATCCTCTAATTTACATCAGACGATGATCTGGGCATCTCTTTTAGATGAAATGAATAGAATTAACAAATTAAGACATACCAACTCCAAGCATCGAATCGAAAGGTGATAACTTTTAAGACATCTTCACGAATGAAAGTTGTTCCAAAATCTTTGATAATCCTAGATACATAAATACAATTCATAGCAGACGATGATCTGGGCATCTCCTCGAGATGCAATGAATGGAATTAGTGTAATAAAACATGCCAACTAATTCCCACTCATTGCACCGAAAGGTGATACCTTTTATGACATATTCACGAATGAAAGTTGTTCCAAAATCTTTGATGATCCCATCTATCCTCTAATTTACATCAGACGATGATCTGGGCATCTCTTTTAGATGAAATGAATGGAATTAACAAATTAAGACATACCAACTCCAAGCATCGAATCGAAAGGTGATAACTTTTAAGACATCTTCACGAATGAAAGTTGTTCCAAAATCTTTGACAATCCTAGATACATAAATACAATTAATAGCAGACGAAGATCTGGGCATCTCCTCTAGATACAATGAATGGAATTAGTGTAATAAAACATGCCAACTAATTCCCACTCATTGCACCGAAAGGTGATACCTTTTAAAACGTCTTCACTTATGAAAACTGTTCCAAAATTTTTGATGATCCTAGATAAATACAATTCATAGCAGACGATGATCTGGGAATCTCCTCTAGATACTATGAATGGAATAAGTGAACTAAAACATGCCAACTAATTTCTAAGCGTTTAACCGAAAGGTGGTACCTTTTATGACATGTTCACGAATGAAAGTTGATCCAAAATCTTTGATGATCCCATCTATCCTCTAATTTACATCAGACGATGATCTGGGCATCTCTTTTAGATGAAATGAATAGAATTAACAAATTAAGACATACCAACTCCAAGCATCGAATCGAAAGGTGATAACTTTTAAGACATCTTCACGAATGAAAGTTGTTCCAAAATCTTTGATAATCCTAGATACATAAATACAATTCATAGCAGACGATGATCTGGGCATCTCCTCTAGATACAATGAATGGAATTAGTGTAATAAAACATGCCAACTAATTCCCACTCATTGCACCGAAAGGTGATACCTTTTATGACATGTTCACGAATGAAAGTTGTTCCAAAATCTTTGATGATCCCATTTATCCTCTAATTTACATTAGACGATGATCTGGGCATCTCTTTTAGATGAAATGAATGGAATTAACAGATTAAGACATACCAACTCCAAGCATCGAATCGAAAGGTGATAACTTTTAAGACATCTTCACGAATGAAAGTTGTTCCAAAATCTTTGATAATCCTAGATACATAAATACAATTCATAGCAGACGATGATCTGGGCATCTCCTCTAGATACAATGAATGGAATTAGTGTAATAAAACATGCCAACTAATTCCCACTCATTGCACCGAAAGGTGATACCTTTTATGACATGTTCACGAATGAAAGTTGTTCCAAAATCTTTGATGATCCCATCTATCCTCTAATTTACATCAGACGATGATCTGGGCATCTCTTCTAGATGAAATGAATGGAATTAACAAATTAAGACATGCCAACTCCAAGCATCGAATCGAAAGGTGGTACCTTTTATGACATGTTCACGAATGAAAGTTGTTCCAAAATCTTTGATGATCCCATCTATCTTCTAATTTACATCAGACGATGATCTGGGCATCTCTTCTAGATGAAATGAATGGAACTAACAAATTAAGACATGCCAACTCCAAGCATCGAATCGAAAGGTGATAACTTTTAAGACATCTTCACGAATGAAAGTTGTTCCAAAATCTTTGATGATTCTAGATACATAAATACAATCCATAGCAGACGATGATCTGGGCATCTCCTCTAGATACAATGAATGGAATTAGTGAAATAAAACATGCCAACTAATTTCCAAGCGTTGAACCGAAAGGTGGTACCTTTTATGACATGTTCACGAATGAAAGTTGTTCCAAAATCTTTGATGATCCTAGATAAATACAATTCATAGCAGACGATGATCTGGGAATCTCCTCTAGTTTTTTTGTGCAATAAAGATTTTTTTTATTATTATTATTATTCTATGAATGGAATTAGTGAACTAAAACATGCCAACTAATTTCCACTCATTGCACCGAAAGGTGATAACTTTTAAGACATCTTCACGAATGAAAGTTGTTCCAAAATCTTTGATGATCCTAGATACATAAATACAATCCATAGCAGACGATGATCTGGGCATCTCCTCTAGATACAATGAATGGAATTAGTGTAATATAACATGCCAACTATTTCCCAATCATTGCACCGAAAGGTGATACCTTTTAAGACATCTTCACGAATGAAAGCTGTTCCAAAATCTTTGATGATCCTAGATAAATACAATTCATAGCAGACGATGATCTGGGAATCTCCTCTTGATTCTATGAATGGAATAAGTGAACTAAAACATGCCAACTAATTCCCAATCATTGCCCCGAAAGGTGATACCTTTAAAGACATCTTCACGAATGAAAGCTGTTCCAAAATCTTTGATGATCCTAGATAAATACAATTCATAGCAGACGATGATCTGGGCATCTCTTCTAGATGAAATGAATGGAATTAACAAATTAAGACATGCCAACTCAAAGCTTCGAATCGAAAGGTAATAACTTTTAAGACATCTTCACGAATGAAAGTTATTCCAAAATCTTTGATGATCCTAGATACATAAATACAATTCATAGCAGACGATGATCTGGGCATCTCCTCTAGATACAATGAATGGAATTAGTGAAATAAAACATGCCAACTAATTCCCACTCATTGCACCGAAAGGTGATACCTTTTAAAACATCTTCACTTATGAAAACTGTTCCAAAATTTTTGATGATCCTAGATAAATACAATTCATAGCAGACGATGATCTGGGAATCTCCTCTAGATTCTTTGAATGGAATAAGTGAACTAAAACATGCCAACTAATTTCTAAGCGTTGAACCGAAAGGTGGTACCTTTTATGACATGTTCACGAATGAAAGTTGTTCCTAAATCTTTGATGATCCCACCTGTCCTCTAATATTCATCAGACGATGATCTGGGCATCTCTTCTAGATGAAATGAATGGAATTAACAAATTAAGACATGCCAACTCCAAGCGTCGAATCGAAAGGTGATAACTTTTAAGACATCTTCACGAATGAAAGTTGTTCCAAAATCTTTGATAATCCTAGATACATAAATACAATTCATAGCAGACGAAGATCTGGGCATCTCCTCTAGATTCTATGAATGGAATTAGTGAAATAAAACATGCCAACTAATTTCCAAGCGTTGAACCGAAAGGTGGTACCTTTTATGACATGTTCACGAATGAAAGTTGTTCCAAAATCTTTGATGATCCCATCTATCCTCTAATTTACATCAGACGATGATCTGGGCAGCTCTTCTAGATGAAATGAATGGAATTAACAAATTAACCTCTAATATGCTTGGTAATATGACACCTGCAAACATTCGCGGGCGACGCTCTTGAATTCCACACTCAAATAATGGATAGCCTCTCTTTTGTCGTCATTATTTACCAACAAAATAATAGTATTAAAAATTTGTAATCAAATTTTTACAAAGAAAAATCAATGATCTACCTACTGATATAAGTATTATGTCATATCTCGCATTCTATGATTCATAAAAAAATAAACAAAACAGCAGTTTGATAAGTGATGACTGGTGTACAATATACTTACATGTAGTAGTGACTGGTGTATTGTCTCAACAATATATGTGGTAGTAAGAATATCCAATACATTGGAACACTGCATTGAAACAATGCCTATTTGTATATACATAGATGGATATACTTTGAAATAAATAATTACACAAACAAATTACAGTAAGGCGTCTAAATATGATCCATGAACCAATAAAAAATATAATTATATTCATATTAATTGAGTAGTGTAATGTTTATATAATTATTATGGTTTAAATGTGAGGAAGGTATTATTATTGTGAACATTATTCCTCTGATTTCATTAATATTGCTTATTTTTTCCATAGGCGTATATTAACTAGCGGACCATTGTAAAAATTAAAAAAATCACATCATAATTTTAAAATGATATCATGATAGCAGATAATGAAATTGACATCAAGTTACAGTACGAGCTGTTTGGAGATATGCCATAGCGGCAGTGTCGACGCATGATTCATGAACTAATAACGGTGGCGCTACCGTCGCATGGAGGGAAATATAAATTGACAAATTCGTTTACCGAGGTGTCATCTCAGTAAAAAAGGTTTTTTAATAAAACTGCTTAACACAACTCAAAATAAATTATATATACTTGTGCAATAATATTTTATACGCCAATGTCTAGTACATTCTTGGAGTTTTGTTACATAATACAACCATAATACTCATGTTAATGTTGAAAATGACTATACTCAGCTACCGCAGATTTGTCATTCACGTACTGTGTGACTATAGTCAGCTCCCGCATATTGGAAGTTAAGACATGCCAACTCCAAGCATCAAATCGAAAGGTGATAACTTTTAAGACATCTTCACGAATGAAAGTTGTTCCAAAATCTTTGATGATCCTAGATACATAAATACAATTCATAGCAGACGATGATCTGGGCATCTCCTCTAGATACAATGAATGGAATTAGTGAAATAAAACATGCCAACTAATTCCCACTCATTGCACCGAAAGGTGATACCTTTTAAAACATCTTCACTTATGAAAACTGTTCCAAAATTTTTGATGATCCTAGATAAATACAATTCATAGCAGACGATGATCTGGGAATCTCCTCTAGATTCTATGAATGGAATAAGTGAACTAAAACATGCCAACTAATTTCTAAGCGTTGAACCGAAAGGTGGTACCTTTTATGACATGTTCACGAATGAAAGTTGTTCCTAAATCTTTGATGATCCCATCTGTCCTCTAATTTACATCAGACGATGATCTGGGCATCTCTTCTAGATGAAATGAATGGAATTAACAAATTAAGACATGCCAACTCCAAGCGTCGAATCGAAAGGTGATAACTTTTAAGACATCTTCACGAATGAAAGTTGTTCCAAAATCTTTGATGATCCCATCTATCCTCTAATTTACATCAGACGATGATCTGGGCATCTCTTTTAGATGAAATGAATGGAATTAACAAATTAAGACATACCAACTCCAAGCATCGAATCGAAAGGTGATAACTTTTAAGACATCTTCACGAATGAAAGTTGTTCCAAAATCTTTGATAATCCTAGATACATAAATACAATTCATAGCAGACGAAGATCTGGGCATCTCCTCTAGATACAATGAATGGAATTAGTGTAATAAAACATGCCAACTAATTCCCACTCATTGCACCGAAAGGTGTTACCTTTTAAAACGTCTTCACTTATGAAAACTGTTCCAAAATTTTTGATGATCCAAGATAAATACAATTCATAGCAGACGATGATCTGGGAATCTCCTCTAGATTCTATGAATGGAATAAGTGAACTAAAACATGCCAACTAATTTCGAAGCGTTTAACCGAAAGGTGGTACCTTTAATGACATGTTCACGAATGAAAGTTGATCCAAAATCTTTTATGATCCCATCTATCCTCTAATTTACATCAGACGATGATCTGGGCATCTCTTTTAGATGAAATGAATAGAATTAACAAATTAAGACATACCAACTCCAAGCATCGAATCGAAAGGTGATAACTTTTAAGACATCTTCACGAATGAAAGTTGTTCCAAAATCTTTGATAATCCTAGATACATAAATACAATTCATAGCAGACGATGATCTGGGCATCTCCTCTAGATACAATGAATGGAATTAGTGTAATAAAACATGCCAACTAATTCCCACTCATTGCACCGAAAGGTGATACCTTTTATGACATGTTCACGAATGAAAGTTGTTCCAAAATCTTTGATGATCCCATTTATCCTCTAATTTACATCAGACGATGATCTGGGCATCTCTTTTAGATGAAATGAATGGAATTAACAGATTAAGACATACCAACTCCAAGCATCGAATCGAAAGGTGATAACTTTTAAGACATCTTCACGAATGAAAGTTGTTCCAAAAACTTTGATAATCCTAGATACATAAATACAATTCATAGCACACGATAATCTGGGCATCTCCTCTAGAAACAATGAATGGAATTAGTGTAATAAAACATGCCAACTAATTCCCACTCATTGCACCGAAAGGTGATACCTTTTATGACATGTTCACGAATGAAAGTTGTTCCAAAATCTTTGATGATCCCATCTATCCTCTAATTTACATCAGACGATGATCTGGGCATCTCTTCTAGATGAAATGAATGGAATTAACAAATTAAGACATGCCAACTCCAAGCATCGAATCGAAAGGTGGTACCTTTTATGACATGTTCACCAATGAAAGTTGTTCCAAAATCTTTGATGATCCCATCTATCTTCTAATTTACATCAGACGATGATCTGGGCATCTCTTCTAGATGAAATGAATGGAACTAACAAATTAAGACATGCCAACTCCAAGCATCGAATCGAAAGGTGATAACTTTTAAGACATCTTCACGAATGAAAGTTGTTCCAAAATCTTTGATGATCCTAGATACATAAATACAATCCATAGCAGACGATGATCTGGGCATCTCCTCTAGATACAATGAATGGAATTAGTGAAATAAAACATGCCAACTAATTTCCAAGCGTTGAACCGAAAGGTGGTACCTTTTATGACATGTTCACGAATGAAAGTTGTTCCAAAATCTTTGATGATCCTAGATAAATACAATTCATAGCAGACGATGATCTGGGAATCTCCTCTAGTTTTTTTGTGCAATAAAGATTTTTTTTATTATTATTATTGTTAGATATATTATCAATATCTAATATTTTTTTGTGTGTGTATCACTGGTGTTTATTGTGTGTGCAATCTTCTTTGCATATCCTTCCCCCACTCCCTTCCTTATACCCCAGTGTGCTCACATAATTGTTACAAAAAACTCTCTCTTCTGCTGAAAACTTTGGTGATGTGCACACGCATATATATCAGTCATATATCAAACAGTTTCAATAGTGTAATTAAGTGATTGTGTTGAATTAAACTAATTCAATGATAATAAAAATCAAATAGTGATATTAAAACAAACAATTATATAAGGTGTTTAAGTGCTATACAAGAAAGAAAATAGAAATTTAGGGTGAGTTACAGCTTCCTATAAACCTACAGTCCTAATTTCAGTAGTGATATTTAGCCTTTTAACAGGAAAATATTCTACATCCCTTTTGGTCCCTCTCACCGTATACAGTTATCCTTTTTTCTGTTTTATTTCAAAGCGATTTGCACATTTAGTATTCATTCAGTGATACATACTTCATACATAGGTACATAGTAGATTCATATTTCAATTGCAACAAAGTATTGTGGGTAGCATTTTTTTCACATTGATTTTGATTACTGTTCAACTGAAAACCATAGATAGTGCATAGTTGGCAATCAGCTGCAATTCAAGACGGCAGCCATCTTAGTTGTTTACATTTATTGACATTTTTAAACGTCACTTTGACATAACTTTGTTTATTATTGTATTACTCAGTCAAACTTCAAAATGTCAGCTGAAATCAAATTTAATTTATCAAAGATGTCTCTTGATAAATTGTGCGAAATATCTGCTAGTATTAATGAAGCAAATTATAATGATCCAACAATAAAGACGGCTTTTTTAACACGTTACGAAGATCTTGAGAAAAATTATGAGGAGTTTCTTAAGTGTTATATTTCAGTTGAAGCTGCAAAAAAGGCAGGTTTTGATAAAGAAATGCATATGGCTATTTATCAGGATTATGAAGAAAAGATTTATTCTACAAAATCTGTTTATAATAGATACTACAAACAAAATTTAGAACAGAAAGTCGATACTGATATAAAACCAGAAATGAATTCGCATAATAGATTTCATATTCCGAACATTCAAATTCCTAGTTTTTCGGGTAAAATTACAGAGTATATCAACTTTAGAAACATTTTTAGAAGTCTCATTCATGATGATCCTACATTAAAGCCTATTCAAAAAATGCATTATTTAATGAGCTGTCTCAAAGAGGATGCTTTACAATTGATAAGACATTTGACATTGTGTGATGAGAATTATTCAGTAGCATTCAGTATCTTGGAGAATAGATATTATAATACACGTATCATTTCTGAAAAGCATTTGGACGCATTATTATCAGTACAACTTAATGCTAAAACTACATTACGTAATTTTCTAGACATTATCAATCAGAATGTTTTAGCATTGAAATCAATGAAGTTTAATTTTAGTGGAGAATCATTCATTTTACTACATTTAACATTGAAGAAGTTACCCATAGAATTGCGTAATAAATTTGAATTACAATATTCAAATGATGAAATGCCTACATTTTCTCAATTGGTAGATTTTTTAGAAAAACATTGCAAAGCAAACGAGGCATGCAGTTATCAACCCAGGGAGCGTAATACATTTACGAAACATCAAGTATCAGTTGTATCGAAGACACACACCAAATGTATTTGTTGCAACGGAGAGCATTATGTGTTTGCATGTTCCACATTCAGGAATATGGACGTACATGAGAGAAATAAATTAATTAAGAAATCTAATCTTTGTTGGAACTGCTTACATCCACACAGGGTGCAACAATGCACATCTAACAAGAGATGTAAAGTGTGCAATGGGAAGCACAATAGCCTATTACACGTAGATAGAGTACATGCAAGCAGCATTGATACTTCTTCTTCTTCTCCACATAGAGAACCTGAAACTCATACAGTGACAGGTACATGTTTACAAACATCATTACAATCAACAGGCAAATTATGCAACGTCATTGTAGGTACAACCATGTTACATATTAGAGATGAACAAGGCCATTTTCATGAAGTTCGGGGTTTAGTGGATCCAGGTAGTACATGTTCCATTATCTCAGAAGCGTGTGTGCAACGACTCAAATTAAAGAGAGAACGAGCAGCAATATCAATTACGGGAGTAGGTGGAGAAAATTCTCAGTATCTTAATTATCAAATCAGGTGTACAATCAAACCTGTTCACAGTCAAGAACCACAACTTGATATTATTACATGCAGTATGAAGAGGATTACAAAGGATTTGCCATTGCAAAATATTAGTTCGGATGTTTACAATAAATTTACTGGTCTCAATCTTGCAGACAAAGATTTTCATATCTCACGTCCTATAGACATATTATTAGGAGGAGATATTTTCAATGAGATTATGAATGGAGAAAAAATTACACTGGACTCCACATTACCATCAGCTTATTCTACAATATTTGGTTGGGTAATTATAGGGAAGCTACCTAACGATATTTCAAAAGGCAATAATCAAGTAACACATGCAGTTACATTGGATACTCTGATTCAAAACTTCTGGGAACTGGAGCAGGTTCCAGACATCACAGCAGTTAGTCCAGAAGATGAGAAGTGTGAAGAACATTTTTCAAGATCAATATCAAGAACAAAGGAGGGTCGATTCGTGGCGCGACTACCCTTTAGGGATATTACTCCGGAACTAGGAGAAACGAAAAATTTTGCTCTTAAAAGATTTTATTCATTGGAAAATCGTCTTGAGAAGGATTCGGCTCTCAAAGTAGAATATACACAAGTTATAAATGAATATTTGAATTTAAACCACATGGAAAAAGCCAACATATCTGAAATCAAATATTTTCTGCCTCACCACTGTGTTGTGAAAAATACACTTTCAACAACGTGTGTTCGAGTCGTTTTTGATGCGTCTATGAGGAGTAGTAACGGATATTCTTTAAATGACGTTATCATGGCAGGGACGAAACTTCAAAAGAATATAGCAGATGTTCTACTAAGATTTCGTCAACATCAGGTAGCATTTATATGCGACGCACGTATGATGTTTAGGCAAATATGCATGCATCCTGATGATCGGAATTATCATGGAATTTTCTGGAGAGATTCACCAGACAAACCATTACAAGTTTTTAGACTTACAACAGTTACATTTGGTATCACTTCGTCACCTTACCTAGCCAATAGGTGTTTATTACAGTTAGCAAGAGAAGGACAAACTTCACATCCAAATGCTAGTAGGATCATTCAAAATCAAATATACGTGGATGATTTTATCTGCGGAGCTGACAACCTTCAACAGGCCCTTGAATACAAAACAGAATTAATAGATCTCCTAGCAAAAGCCGGCTTCGAACTACGCAAGTTCGCTAGCAACAGCAAGGAGTTTCTGTACGATATACCTAGTGAATGCTGTCAAGAAATTCAATCCTTTGATTCAGAATGTGATATAGGTATTAAAGTATTAGGTATTCAGTGGATTCCATCAGGTGATTACTTTAAGTATAAAGTGAATATACAAAACACGGCCATAACAAAACGAGCAATTTTATCAAACATAGCAAGGCTTTACGACCCTTGCGGATGGTTGACACCTGTCACATTTTACGCAAAATCTATACTCCAAGAGATTTGGCTCTTAAAAATAGGTTGGGATGACATAATCTCCAATCATATTTCAGACAAATGGAAGCAGTTCATCTTTCAATTAGGTGAAATACAAAACATTAAAATCTACAGATGTGTAGTTTCATTGGAAAAGAATGTAGATTATCAACTGCATGGTTTTTCAGATGCATCTGAGAAGGGTTTCGCAATAGCAATATATCTACGTTCAGAAGATCAGCAAGGAAACATAGATGTTAATTTATTAATGGGAAAGTCAAAGTTAGCACCTGTTAAACAAAAATTATCTATTCCAAGAATGGAACTCTGCGGTGTTCACTTACTTTCAAAATCATTGAGTTATATTCAAAATATTTTTGAATTTATTCATATTTCATCTGTATATGCGTGGTGTGATTCAAAAGTCGCACTTTCGTGGTTACGTACACCTCTTCACAAATTGAAATCATTTGAAGCCAACAGAGTAAATTCATTCTATGTGTGATATAAACATATGGAGATATATACCATCGTCTTCTAATCCGTCAGATTGTGCGTCACGCGGCTTATCACCAAGTCACTTGATAAATCACAAACTTTGGTGGAAGCCACCAATGTTATTCAAATCTCCTTCTGAATGGCCAATAGAGAATATTACATCTAAACAAATTGTTGAAGACATTGTACCAGATACAGCATTAGTTCACATTGTAGAAAATCATACCAGTTGGGATATTTTGGAGAAGTTTAGTTCGTTTTCTAAACTTGTTAGAATAACAGCCTATTGTATGAGATTTATTCATAACATACGAAACAAAAAGAATAAGCGATCAGGATACATAACTGCCGTTGAATGGAAGGATGCTCTAGTAAAACTCATTAAACATGTACAATCAGTAGAATTTTCGAAGGATATCAAGTTAATAAAGCGTAATATGAGTCATCGTACTACATTTTGTAAGTTAAGACCATTTCTTGATTCAAGTGGTATCATACGAATAGATGGAAGATTACATAAATCTACATTAACATACGAGGCAAAACATCCAATCCTCTTACCAAAATCTCATAATTTCACCTTGTTAATTGTTAAATATTATCACACTCTATTTTTACATGCAGGTCCATCACTAACATTGTCTAATATACGACAGAGATATTGGATTATTTCTGGACGAAGCATAGTTCGTCGAGTTATTCATCAGTGCATTAGATGTTTTCGCACAAAACCTAAGAATATAGAACCCTTGATGGCAACGTTGCCGCAAGTCAGAGTAAGTCAAGCAAGAATCTTTTTAAAAACTGGATGTGATCTAGCTGGACCTTACTTCATCAAGTCTTCTACATTACGTAATTCAAAAATACAGAAAGCGTACATATGTTTGTTTATTTGTATGGTTACAAAAGCCGTACATATTGAAATTGTTTCAGATTTATCTTCTTCAGCATTCTTAGCAGCATTAGATAGATTCATATCTAGGAGAGGACTGTGTTCAGACTTTTATTCTGATGGGGGCATGAATTTCGTAGGATTAAAAAATCATTTAAAGGAAGTTAACAAATTCTTACAAGACAATTCAACAGTAGAGAATATATCAGAATACTTAACAGAAAGACAAATAACATTCCATAGGAATCCAGCTGCAGCTCCCCACATGGGAGGACTGTGGGAACGGGCGATTTCGTCCATCAAATCTCACATGAAAAGGGTTGTTGGAGAGACAACGTTAACATTCGAGGAACTCTACACTTTAGCAACTAAGGTAGAAGCAGTTCTAAATTCAAGACCCATCTGTAACGTATCAGATAATCCCGAAGACTTGGATGTCCTAACACCAGGGCATTTCATTATAGGAGAACCTTTGTTAAACATTCCTGAAAAATGTGTAGAAAATACTAAGACTAATTTATTGGGAAGATGGGAATTGATAAAAAAAATTCAGTCAGCAAATTTGGAGACGCTGGCATATTGAATATTTACATACTCTACATCAACGAGCAAAATGGACAGCTGATCGTATCAACGTTAAGTTAAACAACTTAGTTTTAATAAAAGATGATAATTTGCCTCCTTTACAATGGAAGTTGGCAAGAATTATAAAATTACATCCAGGAGACGACGGAGTAATTAGAGTAGTGGAGCTTCAAACAGCAAAGGGCTTCATAACAAGACCAATCGTAAAGGTCTGTCCACTACCAATAGAGTAATACAGTTTACATTTAGGTATAGGATAGGTTATCAACGTAGGCTAATTTTATGTATACATTTATAAGTTGTCGGATACACATGTATCTTCCGTTTAAATTAGTTCATGTACATTATGTAGGTCTGATTGAGTAAACATACATTAGGAATTGAATTGAATCTTAGGGTTATGGTTTTCAACCATTGAAACAGTTACAATAATTTTGATGAGATTTTCATTCACATATTCCTACTTTTCGGGGTGGTGAGGATGTTAGATATATTATCAATATCTAATATTTTTTTGTGTGTGTATCACTGGTGTTTATTGTGTGTGCAATCTTCTTTGCATATCCTTCCCCCACTCCCTTCCTTATACCCCAGTGTGCTCACATAATTGTTACAAAAAACTCTCTCTTCTGCTGAAAACTTTGGTGATGTGCACACGCATATATATCAGTCATATATCAAACAGTTTCAATAGTGTAATTAAGTGATTGTGTTGAATTAAACTAATTCAATGATAATAAAAATCAAATAGTGATATTAAAACAAACAATTATATAAGGTGTTTAAGTGCTATACAAGAAAGAAAATAGAAATTTAGGGTGAGTTACAGCTTCCTATAAACCTACAGTCCTAATTTCAGTAGTGATATTTAGCCTTTTAACAGGAAAATATTCTACAATTATTATTCTATGAATGGAATAAGTGAACTAAAACATGCCAACTAATTTCCACTCATTGCACCGAAAGGTGATAACTTTTAAGACATCTTCACGAATGAAAGTTGTTCCAAAATCTTTGATGATCCTAGATACATAAATACAATCCATAGCAGACGATGATCTGGGCATCTCCTCTAGATACAATGAATTTAATTAGTGTAATATAACATGCCAACTATTTCCCAATCATTGCACCGAAAGGTGATACCTTTTAAGACATCTTCACGAATGAAAGCTGTTCCAAAATCTTTGATGATCCTAGATAAATACAATTCATAGCAGACGATGATCTGGGAATCTCCTCTTGATTCTATGAATGGAATAAGTGAACTAAAACATGCCAACTAATTCCCAATCATTGCACCGAAAGGTGATACCTTTAAAGACATCTTCACGAATGAAAACTGTTCCAAAATCTTTGATGATCCTAGATAAATACAATTCATAGCAGACGATGATCTGGGCATCTCTTCTAGATGAAATGAATGGGATTAACAAATTAAGACATGCCAACTCAAAGCTTCGAATCGAAAGGTAATAACTTTTAAGACATCTTCACGAATGAAAGTTATTCCAAAATCTTTGATGATCCTAGATACATAAATACAATTCATAGCAGACGATGATCTGGGCATCTCCTCTAGATACAATGAATGGAATTAGTGTAATAAAACATGCCAACTAATTCCCACTCATTGCACCGAAAGGTGATACCTTTTAAAACGTCTTCACTTATGAAAACTGTTCCAAAATTTTTGATGATTCTAGATAAATACAATTCATAGCAGACGATGATCTGGGAATCTCCTCTTGATTCTATGAATGGAATAAGTGAACTAAAACATGCCAACTAATTCCCAATCATTGCACCGAAAGGTGATACCTTTAAAGACATCTTCACGAATGAAAGCTGTTCCAAAATCTTTGATGATCCTAGATAAATACAATTCATAGCAGACGATGATATGGGCATCTCTTCTAGATGAAATGAATGGAATTAACAAATTAAGACATGCCAACTCAAAGCTTCGAATCGAAAGGTAATAACTTTTAAGACATCTTCACGAATGAAAGTTGTTCCAAAATCTTTGATAATCCTAGATACATAAATACAATTCATAGCAGACGATGATCTGGGCATCTCCTCTAGATACAATGAATGGAATTAGTGTAATAAAACATGCCAACTAATTCCCACTCATTGCACCGAAAGGTGATACCTTTTAAAACGTCTTCACTTATGAAAACTGTTCCAAAATTTTTGATGATCCTAGATAAATACAATTCATAGCAGACGATGATCTGGGAATCTCCTCTAGATTCTATGAATGGAATAAGTGAACTAACACATGCCAACTAATTTCTAAGCGTTGAACCGAAAGGTGGTACCTTTTATGACATGTTCACGAATGAAAGTTGTTCCAAAATCTTTGATGATCCCATCTATCCTCTAATTTACATCAGACGATGATCTGGGCATCCCTTTTAGATGAAATGAATGGAATTAACAAATTAAGACATACCAACTCCAAGCATCGAATCGAAAGGTGATAACTTTTAAGACATCTTCACGAATGAAAGTTGTTCCAAAATCTTTGATAATCCTAGATACATAAATACAATTCATAGCAGACGATGATCTGGGCATCTCCTCTAGATACATTGAATGGAATTAGTGTAATAAAACATGCCAACTAATTCCCACTCATTGCACCGAAAGGTGATACCTTTTATGACATGTTCACGAATGAAAGTTGTTCCAAAATCTTTGATGATCCCATCTATCCTCTAATTTACATCAGACGATGATCTGGGCATCTCTTCTAGATGAAATGAATGGAATTAACAAATTAAGACATGCCAACTCAAAGCTTCGAATCGAAAGGTAATAACTTTTAAGACATCTTCACGAATGAAAGTTGTTCCAAAATCTTTGATAATCCTAGATACATAAATACAATTCATAGCAGACGATGATCTGGGCATCTCCTCTAGATACAATGAATGGAATTAGTGTAATAAAACATGCCAACTAATTCCCACTCATTGCACCGAAAGGTGATACCTTTTAAAACGTCTTCACTTATGAAAACTGTTCCAAAATTTTTGATGATCCTAGATAAATACAATTCATAGCAGACGATGATCTGGGAATCTCCTCTAGATTCTATGAATGGAATAAGTGAACTAACACATGCCAACTAATTTCTAAGCGTTGAACCGAAAGGTGGTACCTTTTATGACATGTTCACGAATGAAAGTTGTTCCAAAATCTTTGATGATCCCATCTATCCTCTAATTTACATCAGACGATGATCTGGGCATCCCTTTTAGATGAAATGAATGGAATTAACAAATAAAGACATACCAACTCCAAGCATCGAATCGAAAGGTGATAACTTTTAAGACATCTTCACGAATGAAAGTTGTTCCAAAATCTTTGATAATCCTAGATACATAAATACAATTCATAGCAGACGATGATCTGGGCATCTCCTCTAGATACATTGAATGGAATTAGTGTAATAAAACATGCCAACTAATTCCCACTCATTGCACCGAAAGGTGATACCTTTTATGACATGTTCACGAATGAAAGTTGTTCCAAAATCTTTGATGATCCCATCTATCCTCTAATTTACATCAGACGATGATCTGGGCATCTCTTCTAGATGAAATGAATGGAACTAACAAATTAAGACATGCCAACTCCAAGCATCGAATCGAAAGGTGATAACTTTTAAGACATCTTCACGAATGAAAGTTGTTCCAAAATCTTTGATGATCCTAGATACATAAATACAATCCATAGCAGACGATGATCTGGGCATCTCCTCTAGATACAATGAATGGAATTAGTGAAATAAAACATGCCAACTAATTTCCAATCGTTGAACCGAAAGGTGGTACCTTTTATGACATGTTCACGAATGAAAGTTGTTCCAAAATCTTTGATGATCCTAGATAAATACAATTCATAGCAGACGATGATCTGGGAATCTCCTCTAGTTTTTTTGTGCAATAAAGATTTTTATTATTATTATTCTATGAATGGAATTAGTGAACTAAAACATGCCAACTAATTTCCATGCACTGAACCGAAAGGTGATACCTTTTAAGACATGTTCAAGAATGAAAGTCGTCCAAAATCTTTGATGATCCCATCTCTCCTCTAATTTACATCAGACGATGATCTGGGCATCTCTTCTAGATGAAATGAATGGAATTAACAAAGTAAGACATGCCAACTCCAAGCATCGAATCGAAAGGTGATATCTTTTAAGACATCTTCACGAATGAAAGTTGTTCCAAAATCTTTGATGATCCTAGATAAATACAATTCATAGCAGACGGTGATCAGGAAATCTCCGTTAGATTAAATGAATGGAATTAGCGAATTAAGACATGCCAACTAATTTCCAAGCATTGAACCTTAAAGTGATACCTATTGAGACATGTTCACAAATGAAAGTTGTTCTAATATCTTGAAAATGTTCCGCAAGAAAGGAAGGTACGTACTTAAGTTGTTTACTATAATTAAAATTAAAAGTATGCTAAATTAATTTTACCGTATTCAATTTCTGTTAATATCATGATAATATAAGGCAAAATATTTTTTTTCATTTAGAACTGATTATTTCGGAAATACATACTGTTGATGGGTTTGACATACTTGCAACACTGGATATGAGTATTGTGACCAGTTGCCTATTGAATATTCATACAGACACTTGCTTGCAATATGTCGCATAGGTAGTAAGATGTATGAAAGTAATCTTCATAATAAAAGTGAATCATAATCAAAATCTTTTATTTAAGCAAACTGACCCAAACAACATGGTTTCAGATGTGCGATACAACAAATATTTAAATAATTTAAAGTGTTTTAACATAGATAATTAAAAATTAAATTTAGTGTGATTAATGCATTTTTTGCAACTACCTACATACAGAACCAGATGAAGATTTTTATATTCAAAAGTAAATCAAGGAAATTTCCTATTAAAAATGGGAACTACAGTTATAGAAATGGAAGACGACAAGTGGTCAGAATTTTTACAAAGGTTTGAGTTAATGCTGATAGCCACAAAGGCTGACGAAGAAGATTCATTTAGAAAAAATCCAAAATTGTTACACTACATCGGAGCAAAAGGTTTACAGGTATTTAATTCTTTTAACATTGATATTAAGGGGCCCCGATAGCGCCAGCGTCAATTTCAACGTTTTTTCGATGTTTTTCAGCTACTAAAATACGTATACCTTTCATGGTGCGTTCATAAAAAAAAAATATATAATATAGTTCAATATTTTATCTATCTTTTCATTGCGGAGACGTTTTGATAAGTTATACCAGTTTTTCAGAAAAAAATATAGAAAATAAGCTTAACTAATATTTATACGCATCAGATCTCAAGTTCTCTTTGTCGGAGAGATTCATTTTTTTCTTTGAGTAATTCGGTATATAAATATCTCAAATATCATTGTTAACCTAACTTTAGTTTATGTAATTTTCTTCTTCAAATATCTAAAAACTTGTATGCATAAAAATCTCGTTTTTCGCCCACCGGACTTTCAATAGAATTCAAATACAAATTAGCCCTGCCCTAGGGGTGTGTCTATAAATGTTAGTACTGAGTTGAATGTCGAGAGGGGTGGACGTATCGCATATATTTATGTATAAATTATTGAATAAGAATTACATTGTTAAGAAGAATTTTATGAGATGATAGTCAGCTGTTTTGTAAACGGTACTAAATAATATTTTAAGTCGTCATTTTTATTCTAAGCATTAACTATCAAATTAATTCCTGTGAAATGATCTTTCATAATTATATCGAAATGTATACATAAATGCACATTTTTTGTACATATAATTCGCAACCATTTTTATTTCAATTTTATTTATTATTATTTTAAATTAAATTTTTGATTTTATACCTTACCTATATTACACCCATCTTGAATGACTTGTCTAGTTATTTTGTTCATTACCGGGTGCTACGCTTAATAAAAATTGTGAATTATTTATAAATTGTGTATTCTCTTAATTAATTAGGTACTCGCCCATTGCGCAGTATCATTTATCTGTATCACATTGTTTTATAACTTGAATGTATGCTCCTTAATCTGCAATAAAGTTTATTTTTATTTATTTATTTTATTCTTCACTGTACATTGGTTACAATATTACATAAAAAAAGTGTCCTCAAAATAACAGTTATGTCTTCCAACTAGCCCGGTATTATTATTACCCGGTTTATTATTATTATTCTAAACCATACAGCAGGAAAAGGTACTACAATATTGTATAATGATTATAATATACCTACTTGTAAATTTAAATAATTTTGCATAGGTAAACCAAATTGTGTTTGCAACCTGTTTTGAGATAATGATGGATATAATATTTTCTCAGCGTCAAAGAGTCAATGTTTTTCAATAACAATATTATCCTGATTAGGTAGATAATGTAAAGATTATATTAATGTTTATGCCTATCTTATATTATTTTGAATAGAATCATTCAATAAAAGCCTATTGTTATGTAAGTAGTCTACTTACCTATATCTATTGTTATTACTGACTAAGTTGTAAAATAATGCGATACCATGAAGTGTGGCACGGTGCAAGAGAGAAAGATGTATAGCCTATTCGCAATAACTATTCTACGACGTATTCTTACGGGATTCCAATATGATTTCTGTTTGTTTGATTTTGCATCCTAGCGGGGAAACAACTGCGGGGAAAGGGAAGATGAAGACCGCGCGGAGGGAGAAATCTGTAGTACAGCCCATTACCAAAATATTCTGGCGGTATAGCGTACCCTTAAGAAAACAGAATAGACAGAAATTGTTCAGAAATTTAATAATCATTATTTACCGAAGAAAAATATAACTATAGACAGACATAATTTTTTCACAAGAAAACAAAGGCCAGGAGAGAGTATAGAAACATTCATATCAGATTTAAATAATCTAGCATCAATGTGTGAGTTTGGAAATATAAAGGAGTCTATATTGAGGGATATTTTCATCGCAAATATGAACATACCTAATGTAAGAGAAGGGCTTTTGCAAGAAAGTACATTGACATTAGACACAGCTAAAAATATAACAAAAACAATCATGATGTCTCAAAAAGAAGCAAACGTTATGAATGAGAATAGCATACAGCATATAAGAAGATCTCAAGATGTAAGAATGAAAGTCACCAGGAACAAAGAGGGTCTAGGAAGTCCAGATGGGAGGTCACATAGACCACCACAATCGCCAACACGCAGAACATATTCACCGTCACCATCTAGATACACCAACCAATATTGTGGAAGATGTGGTCTACAGCATAGAGGAAGGTCATGCAGAGCACTTTATGAGACATGCAGGAGGTGTCTCAAGAAAGGGCACTTCGCAAAAGTGTGTAAAACAAGGCAAATAAATAATATAGAAGGTAATGGTGAAATGAAAGGTTAGTTAGTACATTATGATAATATGATTTCGGCAATATATGTAAATAATATTAATAGTTGTGATTTTTGGACGTTAAGTTTATGTGTTAATATAACTATTGTAAATTGTGTACTAGATACTGGTGCAATGTGTAATGCTATGAGTTATGATACTTTTAAAAGATTACACATGAAGGATGAAATTATTGATGTGAAGAATGTACCAAATTTGACCACATTTGATGGTAGCAAAATACCTATTAAAGGCACTTGTACACTGAAGTGTAAATATAATACTTATTTGCAAATATATTTTTCATAATTGTAGACTTTCAGTGTCAATCAATTTTAGGTTTAAGTACTTGTAAACAACTAGATCTAGTACAAAGAATCGATAATACTATAAATTGTATACCACTTAATGAAAACACATGTAATGTAATGAATTTAGTTAATAAGTACCATGATTTATTTCAGGAATTGGGTTGTCTGCCTGATACTTGTAAAATAGTAATACAAGATAATGTTGAGCCAGTTATTGAAACCAGTAGGAGAATACCATTTGAATTACATGACAGACTTAAAGAGGAGCTGGACAGGATGGAAAAGTTTCAGGTAATTGCGAAAGTTACAAAGCCTACAGAGTGGGTCAGTTCGATGGTTGTTGAAGAAAAGCCTAATAAAACCTTGAGAATTTGTTTAGATCTCAGAATTTGAATAGGGCAGTTTAACGATCTCTTTATCAATTTCCTACAATAGAAGAATTAAGATATAAATTAAGGGGTGCAAATTTTTTTTCTAATCTGGATGCATACTCAGGATTTTGGATGCTAAAACTAGACAGTAAAAGTTCAGATCTTTGCACATTTCAAACGCCTTTTGGTAGGTATCAATTTTTAAGACTCCCATATGGAATAAACTGTGCTCCAGAAATATTTTTTAGAATAATGAATGATCATTTTTCGGATTTAGAAGGGGTGATAATTTTTGTGGATGATATATTGGTATTTGGGGAGACAGAAAAGATTCATAATGAAAGACTAGACAAATTGTTACAGAGAGCGAGAAAAATAAATTAACGTTTTAATAGGGATACATGTAATATTGGTTTACAAGAGATAAAAATTTTGGGACATATATTTAAATATCGAAATAAATAAAACAAGTGTTTTATTCTACTATTGATTTATTCGATGAGAGAGACGTCTTTCGTCTTATGAGGACATTGTCATAAGACGAAAGACGTCTCTCTCATCGAATAAATCAATAGTAGAATAAAACACTTGTTTTATTTATTTCGATATGGAATTCTACTACCTAAACACCGACACAGTGAATACATATATTTAATGCTGAAGGGGTCAAGCCAGGTAACGAAAAAATTAAAGCAATCAAAGAAATGCCAGTACCAAAAAACCAGAAAGATTTACAGAGGTTTTTGGGGATGGTAAATTATCTGGGATCTTTTATACAGGGATTAGCAGAAAAAACACAAATATTGAGAGACCTATTAAAGAAAAATGTAGAATGGATATGGAATGAGAATCATGATAAATCTTTTAATGACCTAAAAAATACTGTTAGTTCATCGCCAATCTTAGTAAATTTTGATGACAATAAACCAATTGTTTTATAAGTAGATAGCTCAAAAAGTGCTGTAGGGGGTGTCATACTTCAGAATGGGAAACCTGTAGAGTATGGATCAAAATCATTAACAAAATGCCAACAAAATTATGCTCAAATTGAAAAAGAGTTGTCAACTTATTAGTTTCGAATTTAGCTGTTACTAATCATAAATTAAAAGAAATTAAAGATGCAACATTGAAAGACTTAACATTACAGACGTTAACGCAATATTATACAGAAGGATGGCCAAAACATAAGAAAAGTGTGGCATCAAACTGCGAACCATTCTGGAATTATCAGAGTGAAATTCACATTGTAAATGATTTAGTATTTAAGGGCTCAAGTTTGATCTTTGACCAGATATTCTTAAGAAAATTCGTGAGGGTCATCTAGGGATAACTAAATGCAAAAGCATGGCGCGTGATATTGTATTTTGGCCTACACTGAATATAGATATTCAAAATTTAATAGAACAATGTAATATTTGTTTGAAATTCCAAACCAACCAAAGAAAGGAACCACTACTACCATATCAGGTACCTTCATATCCATGGGAAAGAGTAGGTATAGATATACTTTATTTTAATAGATTAACGTACATGGTAGTAATGGATTATTATTCTAAGTATATTGAATTAGTTACTCTGCCAAATGGCTACTCCGCTAATACAGTAATTTCACATTTAAAATCAATTTTTTCCCGACATGGTTTGCCATTAAAAATAGTATGCGATAATGGACCTCCTTATAGCTCAGCAGCATTTAGAAATTTCACATACAAATGGGATATAGAATTGCTTACATCAAGTCCACATTACCCAAAAAGTAATGGGCAGGCAGGAAGTGGAGTCAAGATAAAAAAAAACATATTAAAACGATGTCAGGAATCAAGCACCGATGTATTTTTGGCTTTATTACAATATAGAAATACACCGAAAGGTAACTTACCCTCACGAGCACAATTACTTTTTTCGAGACAGTTGCGTTCAAATATACCAGTAATTACAGACAAATTAAGGCCATGTGTGGTTCGTTTTAAAGAGTATAACGCAGAAATTAAAAGAAAACAACAGAAAATGAAAGAATATTATGATAGAGGTAGTAAGGAATTAAATCCATTAAAAGAAGGGGATTCTGCATTATATAAAAAAAATTCCAAATAGTGACTGGCTACCAGCGATAGTAAAAAGTAAATGTGATAGGTATCCAAGATCTTATATTATAAAAACGAGGGAAGGAATGGAGTACAGGAGTAATAGAGTCCATCTCAGATTCGACAAATCTAGAACCTTAAAAATTATTATAAAAGTGTGATTTCAAATTAAAATGAATCTACACCATCCCGAAGTACACATGTTAGATTTGATCAATCAGGTAAAATGCACTATAGTAATAATTATGAGAGTATGATTTCAAATGATAGTAAATTCCCAACATTAACACAACCATCGACCGCCTAGCCTGTTGAAGTAGGAGCTGAAGCTGCACCCTCCTGTTCAGTTTCTGTCGATCATAAGGATCAGGCAGTTATACCTAATAGTAAACAGTTTAATGTAGATAGTAGATCTAGATCAGGACGACCTATCAAAGTACCAAAAAGGTTCACATTTTCTGAATTTGATTGAATAGTTTATGATATTATGTTTAATTATGTATATTAAAAATTACAAGAAATATTAATAGGAGTGATGGTAAATACCTTAGATTATCTGGGATTATGGTGAACCCAGATAATCTGATGATAATAATATATATCTTGTATATATATATATATATATATATATATATAAACTACCTACTTTATAAAAAATAATGTGGTTTATATAAAATATGTTGCCTCATTGGTGTTGCATTGTGTTTGACTTTCAAAATCATTTCTATTTTGTTACATCATACACTGGTTTGACATACTTGCAACACTGGATATGAATATTGTGATCAGTTGCCTATGGAATATTCATACAGACACTTGCTTGCAATTATGTCGCATAGGTAGTAAGGTGTATAAAAGTAATCTTCATAATAAAAGTGAATCATAATCAAAATCTTTTATTTAAACAAACTGACCCAAACAACACATACATGCCTTCCACTGATATTCCATGTAGATTATTTTTCTTTTTACACACCTCCACACCACACCATCACGGCATATCCCACAAGGCATATGGGGTAGCCAGCAGAATGTAAAATGTCATAGCTGAATTAAAGATAATAATATATTTATTTTTTCCAACACCTGCCTCTTATTGGATACTCAAAACTAACCAAAAAAAGTGGGAAAATAATTCTTAGCCGGATTTCACGGAATAGATTTTTTTATTTGAATAATTTGTTTAAACTTATTTTTTGATTTATTTACATTTGCATACGGCACAAGCCTTTTACGTGATTTCATTGATTGCAATGTAAAGGTTAGTTATCGGCAGTCTCGCATCGTCACATTTCTCAGAAATATTTTTGAATCATTTTGAAAGTTATCTTTTCAACAGTGGACATCCACTTCTTTCAAAATAATAATATTATTGCCTAGTATCGTTATTTGGATGACGTAATAGTCCTTTTTAAACGTGCTCAATAATAATTTACACCACAATATTAAATTCACACTAGAACTAACGGTTATAATGAACCAAGTTTCTTAGATTTGAGTCGGTCTCTATATGATTCTAAATGTCAATTCAAAGTTTATAGAAGACCTAATCATACAGATTGTGTTATTCCAGCAGACTCAAATCATCCGATTTCTCATAAACTAGCTTCTTTTCACTCTATGAAAAATTGTGCGATAAAAGTTCCTTTTTCTTCTTCAAACTTAAGAAAAGAAAATAAAACTTCAAGCTTAAAACGGTCCACAATAAGTACAGCTCAGAGCTTATAGATAGACTAGTTCATAAAAAAAACAAAAATGATATAATGTATAAAAAATACATTTATTGCGTTGTAAATAATAGAATGAATGAAAGTATCAGTAATTTAGATAATAAATATTTAAAAAAAAAACACTGTTTACTTTCATTTAAAATTGTTTTAATATTAAATGAAAGTAAACAGTGTTTTTTCTTTAAATATTTATTATCTAAATTAAAATGAACTTTCATAGTGTTTCCTCTTCGAAAATCGAAAAGTTAGTATCAGTAACAAATCATACAGAAAAATACCTACTTTTTGTAGGGGGGTTAACTTCTAAGATTAGTTACTCGTTACCGGACACTATTACTCCAGCATATTATACCAATAATTAATAACCTGATTTATTTATTTATTTAATACAATATACGGCAATTGCCTTTACAAGTATACAGATAAACTTTCCAATCTATTAAAATATAAAAACAATATGAAAATACAAAAAAAAACAGACAAAACATTCTCCAGTTTAAGTCAAAAAGTAAAATTTAAAATTTAAACACAAACACAATTAATTCATTAAAAGACAAATTTCAGTCACTAGCCATGATAAAAACAAAAAATAATGATAATAATTTTAAAATAATTCTAAAAACTGCAGTCAAAAAGACAAATTCCAGTCACTAGTCATGATAAAAACAAAAAAATAATGATAATAACTTAAAAATAATTCTAAAAACTACACAAAAATAGATGGGAAAATCTACTAGGTCTGATCTGAAAGAAGCGTTTCGATTAATTAAAACTTATAATTTGTTAAATAATTAAGATCCCAAAGAAACCTTCGAAAAAATGGACAAATAAAATTTTAAAATCAGAATTAAGAGAGCATGAACCTTAAAAACAGTAACTTTTCTGAGTTCGCTAATCATATTATTGAATCAGATCACAATTTCATAAAAACAAATAGTCCTTTCAAACATACAAATATAAATAAATGAAATTAAAAAAACTTTAACTTTTTTATACACACTATTTATTTTTATTTCGGTAGACAATATTGTTTCGTCTCTTAATGAGACATTATAAATACTATTTTATTGTATTGTACAAAAGTATACTTAATGTCTCATTGAGAGACGAAATAATATTTTTTTTAATTCATTTCATATGGATACACAAAAAGTAACGGATTACATTGAAAATATAAATAATAGTTTTATAAAAAAATATATAAAAAAAATGTTGATATAAAATAATATGACAAATATCAGAGATCAATTAAAATTCATAAATCTAGGTCGAATGGTTAAAAGAGCAATTGAATAACACACAAAAGGATTCACAATAATTCACATGAACATATCTCACTAAAACAATCGAATACAATAGAAAAAACGTAAGTTAGTTAATAACAAATAAATTGGAAAAAATCATGTAGAGACTTACCTGTTCCATACACATGATCTATGGGCAATTATGTAGTCACTCAAAATCATTTTAGATTTAATCAATATTATGTTTTTTTTTATATTTGTGCAAACAATATTAATTAAAAAGTTTATTAGCTTTCTAGTTACGACACAGGAACACTTAAAAGCGAAGCTAATTAGAATCAAATAATTATTTAAAATGATTTTACAGTTTAGATTTCCAATATAATAATTCATACGCAAAGTCAAATTCAAATGAGCACACGGGTATCTATATTAAAATATTTTATTGGTACACATAACTATTTAAACTTATATTAAACTATGAAATAAAATAAAATATAGGTATGTACCTAAATATATATTTTTTTCATAATTTAAAATGAAGTGTTACAAAGTTAATGCCGATTTACTCAATGAAAATTAAAATCACAAGCTCAGCTCTATTTATGTGTGTCTGAAAAAATATATTTCAGTGTTGTATTTATTTATAGTTTAATATGTACCAAATGAAAAAATTTAAAATTAAATTGGCATCTTTTTTTTAAACCACTTCACAAATTATTATTCAAAAAGTTATGTTAAAATTTATTTTTTTCACATAGTAATATTACCACGCACAATATTCCACACAGACATTCGTACCGTCTATAGTTTATACACAAAATGATCTATCAATCGATTAATGCGCGGGAGTACCTACACGCCTTCGCGTCCATCGATAACTGATGATGAAATCACTCATTTCAATACGCCCATCTGTTTAATGCGTCCAATAAAATGTCACTGTGGATTAATACTATAATTAAGTGTTTTATTTATAATTTATTCAACATCGTTGCTGCAATTGTGAAGTGACTTTATAGTATTGATAAATGTAAATTATTTAAGTTTTGACTGAAAAATATTATAATATAATATATAGAAATATAGAAAAATAAAGTGATTCGTTCTCCAACGGCCAATCAGGAGCTGGATTGATGTCAACATTTTACTAAACGCCTATAGGTACTTAATGTTATCTTGTTCGGGTGCTGAAGTTGCATTCAGTCAGGCGCTTTTGACAGTGATTTCTAGTTACGACACAGAAACACTTTAAAGCGAAGCTAATTAGAATCAAATAATTATTTAAAATGATTTTACAGTTAAGATTTCCAATATAATAATTCATACGCAAAGTCAAATTCAAATGAGCACACGGGTATCTACATTAAAATATTTTATTGGTACACATAACTATTTAAACTTATATTAAACTATGAAATAAAATAAAATATACCTAAATGTATTTTTTTTCATAATTTAAAATGAAGTGTTACAAAGTTAATGCCGATTTACTCAATGAAAATTAAAATCACAAGCTCAGCTCTATTTATGTGTGTATGAAAAAAATATTTCGGTATTGTATTTATTTAGAATTTAATAACAAACGAAAAAATAAAATTAAATTGGCATATTTTTTTATTATTAATTGACAAGTTTTTAAGCTTTCTAGCTATGATACAGTAACACTTTAAAGCGCAGCAAATAAGAATCAAATCTAATATTAATTTAAATATTTTTTTGATTGATACACATAACTATTTAAGTTTAAATTAAACTTTTCAGTGAAATCACAGCCTCCGCTCGATTTATGTGTGTCTGAAAAAATATATTTCAGTGTTGTATTTATTTATAATTTAATATGTACCAAATGAAAAAAATTAAAATTAAATTGGCATCTTTTTTTAAACCACTTCACAAATTATTATAAAAAAAGCTATTTTAAAATTTATTTTTTTCACATAGTAATATATTCACACAATATTCCACACAGACGTCCGTACTGTCTAGTTTATGCACAAAATGATCTATCAATCGATTAATGCGCGGGAGCACACGTTATCGGGTCTCTCGTGCTACTGATCACTCTGCACAAAACTATTATGGGAGAGTGTGGAGGTATAGGACGCAGGGGGTATGGGACAGTACTCATATTATTAATATTTGACAATTTACATAGCTTCTTATGCATGTCAAAAGATGTCAATAGAACTCTGTTTAGCCTTGAATCAGTGCAGGTTGGTGTTTTATGCGTGTGACGAAAAAAAAGTTGTTCATCATTTTTCGACATAAAAAGTTGTATTATACCTAATAAATTCCATCCTTTTGGAAGATAGTAGAGCAAAGATAAGACCATTTTTATAGTTTGTTCTTAAACCTGTGATAATTGTTCATTATATTAACGCATTGTTTTAACAAACTCCAAAACTTATCGTATAAAATTATGTCATTTACCATTTTATTGCTCATGGTGGAGGTTTGGGACAGTTCAGTGAGGGAGGTATGGGACGTTTCCCATGCACGTATAAACAAGAGGATTTCATATTAGTAAAATTTGAAGGGTAAAAGAAGATAATTTATTATGTTGGTCGGATTTAGAGGGTTACTTTTCCCGGATTATTTTCGTTCCCGGGAAACGGGAAATTTTAAAATTAATTTCCCGGGATTCCCGGGAATCCCGGGAAATTAGAAAAAGTACTAAATTTGAGGCAGAAGTTGTAAAAGTTTTCCGGAAAAGTAAAATAAGTGTTGTTTTTGCAATTTAAAAGAGTTTATTTATACTGAAATGATACTTCCTCAGTACGTGTGACCAAATTCTCCGAAGAAGACATGAAAATAACGTTTATCTATAATGTCCGAATATCACGTTGTGGTGGTAGGTATTTGTATCTACGTTTATTTTTTAATATTATTAGTATTTCGACTGTTTCAAAGAAAACATATTTTTCTTTTCTCATATTATTTTTATATGAATATAAAGTTTTTATATGAATTTCATATAAATAAAAATCAATTCAGGACAGGGGTTGTCCAACTACTGAGAACATCAAAGCATCCTTGATTGATGGGTGAAATTTTGCTTTATGTACTTTATGCCATTTCTACCTACTAACTTTCATTGATCGCTTTTCTTCTGTTTCGATTCCACTTATTTCTAACAATGTATACTTTTTTACAATGTTTTTTTTCTGCCACATAACATTATTATTTTACTGTATTATATTTAATTATATTATTTTACATGTAAATTTTATAACTTATCGTTAAATTTTATTGTACCTACTTCGATTTTATTATTTGTTTTGCTAGTTTTGTTATTTCAAAATATTATTTTTTGGATTTGTTACTTAATTTATGCGGTTAGTACACTTACTTAATTTCTTGATTTTATCTATAATTTATTGTTATATTACATTATTTTTTAATCTTCTTGATTGATTTGTTGATTGTATTGTTTATTATTGTATTATATTGCTGTATTTTACTTTTTTAAATTACTTGAATCGATTTTTAACTTTATCATTTATTATTGAACTATATTGTTTTCTTACTTTATTGTTTGGTTTGTCGGTTTTATTGTATTTTATTGTGTTTGATTATTCTATTAGGTTGTTCCTACTGTTACTATGTTCGTGTATTTCCTTATTTTAGTTGTATCGAATTTTATACTGTGGTAATACAGGGAGACTCTTATGGTCTGTACAGTGTGTAATATTGATTTTTGTAATGTTTACTGTATTGACTGTTTGTCCCTTGAAAGAAGTTATTAAATTAAATAAATATTAATTAAGAATTATAACCATGAATTAAAAAAAATGCAAATTGGTAAATTTACGAATTTCTTTTAAATTTATATACCTATTTGTCTGAGAATCAAATTGAGTAACTGTACCATCAGGCCAAAAGAAACACATGTCAGCATTTTATGATTTTTTCACTTAAAATAAATAATCAATTTATTTTTGTTAAGCGATGTTTATAATATTTTTTATTTCATTCTAATAATTTTGATTTATAAAGTGATGAATGCTGATTTGATAAGTGCGTTATAATATGTTGATTATGAAATTTTATATTTATTACGATTATTAGAACGACACGTTGATAAATAACGATTCAACAGGTAACCAAACAAAGATTTCGGTATCAGTATGGCAATCTGCATGACAAATAATTTTTGTTTTTTTCCCGGGAAATGTTTGGCTTTTTTCCCGGGAAACGGGAAATAAAAATCAAAGCGATTTCCCGGGAATTCCCGGCCGGGAATTCCCGGGAGTAACCCTCTAGTCGGATTGAAGAAATAATAGGAGACAGCGAAAATCTATTACTGACCTTTTTAAGAAAGAGAGAGGGCTCCAATGATTGTGTGTTCCCAATTCAGAATAATATCTTTCATTAGTATCACCAAAGAATGCAGTAATGGTATTGCCTACACCTCAAAAACATGGCGGTACAAAAACAATTCAAGACATTTATGTATTTGAAATAAAATTGAATCGTTTCGTCGAAATAAATTAAATAAATTATATTTTATAAATGCATGTCCCATTCCTCCCATATAGGTGTCCAATCCTCCACACCGTGGGGGAGGAATGGGACAAATTCATGGTCTTATAATATTTCGCATAACTCATTTTATATGTTTAACCTTGTAATTTCAATTACACAGGTCTACAAAAAAAACATTTTTGAAAATTGTTTTAGTTTTGATAACTGATTTTTATGTAGTTTTTGGTGCTGATTTCAGAAATGATGTTGGTTTTTTTCCATCACGTAAGACAAAGTCATAAAAAAGCCATTATTTATATCAGTATTAAGCATTAACAGTGATATTAAAACATTTGAAACATAGGTTTATCTTAAAAAAAGATGAAGAAAAGTTGTCAATGCTGTACTAAAACACAATTACAAGTCTTTGTGGTAACGTTTTCTTTTTCCTTCAAAACTTCTTTTTGTAGTTTTTTCCGCTGTAGAGTTGAGGATTTTCTCTTGTTTACATCCTACAGTGGTCAGTCATCACGTTAACGTTCCAACGTACTTGATATAGCTGCGTTTCATTTCTATCATATCGTGATGGAATCGTTCTCCTTGTTCTTCACTTACTGGTTAAAAATTTTCTGGAAAATAGTCCAGATGAGAATGAAAGAAATGCTATTTTATACTCATGTTGCAGCCCAACAGTGTGAAGTTATTTAACATACCGACAATATATTCCTATAGTTCGGATCTTTTTTATTTCCTTGAAAGCCAGTTACAACTTGTTTAAAAGTCTTCCATGCTTTTCTTTCGTAGCTTACCATTTTCAACTCGAAGGTTTCATCCTTCATAAGTTTCCTAATATTAGGTCCAACACATATCTCTTCTCTGGTGGAAGTAAAATCTTTTTAGGATCCACTAAACTCTCCTTCTCAACATTCTTATCTCCAGGAACCTAATTTCTTCGTACTGGCCATTCTTTCTTAGCATCATGTTGTTGAGGGTTACGGCTATCCCATTCAAAGAGAAAGCAGGGGAACTTTGTGAAGCCACTCTGTAGGCCTAGTAACATAGGAATCACTTACAGATCTCACAAATGGTCCACTAATGATCAGAGTAATTAATCTTGTTATGGACCAATTCAAGGTTCTTAAAAAATTCTTTCAAATGAACTGAATGTCCTACTGGTACAGATGCATACAGGTCGCCAAGAGACAAGGTACAGGTAAATCAAGACCATGAGGGACAGGGCGCATGTTGCTTTTTGACAGTTTCAGTCCCACAAATATTACAAAAACAATCGGGGGAGTTGATACAACCTCTAGATGCCATTTCTAAACGCAAAACTAAATTTCACTTCAACGAAGAAACTGTTCAGAGAGGTTTCATCCATACTGAGAGGAAAAGTGGAATGGCGGTAAGTCTAGTATGAACCAGATTTTTCTATGGTACTGTAAAGTTTTTTTTTACAATAAAGGCTGTTTTATATGCAAACCAAAATTTAGACTATTTACATTAGTAATTTAACTTATTTGACTAAATATTTTAATATAAAATTATTATTTTGGATTTAGTACTTAAAGTACGTAGGTAGTACTATGCAGTAATAAGTAAAAATTTGATATGTGATTTGTGGGTAAACGGAGGGTGATTGAACTTTTTCATTATTTTTCCAGTAATCTACGCAACAGAACACACAAGAGTCACTAAAATATATTGAAACAATTTTGTGACCTGTGTTATTAAATGTCATAGCTAATTATGTATCTTCATCAACATAGTACCTACTTTTTACTAAATAAATTGCTTTTTATATTTCTAATATTCAATTTTGAATAAATTTGTCCCATACATCCCCACTTTCCCCTACAGTTTTGAGCTTTCTTGTTTGCGCATGAAATAAGAGGTAGGATTGTGATTCATAAAAGATATTAGTGACAGGCGATAATAATATGTATTGATGGCATAATATGTAATTATTATGAGATATACATAAACCCACCTCGAAATAATACTTCATCAACGCTCCTCTCGGGAGCACAGGGCAGAAACCAGCCTCCTCCATTCAGAGCGTCTCTGTGCTAATTGCGTCACCTCTTTCCACGACATTCCTTGCGCTCTGATATCGTTGTCATAGGAACGGTGTATTGTGAAAGAGGGACGCCCGGGCCGATGGAACCCCTGCAGACGGAAAAACAGTGCTGTTTTTGGCCAACTATCATTAGGCATTCTCAAAACATGTCCCAGCCAGGACCATCGTCTCTCCTGTATTACTGAGATTACAGATCTCTGCTGGGTGCGCCGGCGCACAGCATCATTTGTAACATGTTCATACCATTTGACATCCAAAATCCTTCTAAGACACTAATAATAATACTTAGTCAAAAATAAATATATTTTTTTCCTAAGAAATGAAATAGGTATATTAAATGATGTTATATTTTCGTGTTAACTGTATTAAACTGTATACCTATATACATTAGATATAGATACATTCTACCAAAGTTACAATAGAGAGAATTATTTCGCCATCATTTGGGTTGAGTGGATCTACTCGTGGATCTATACACTTACTTATATAAACCTTTAGACACTATAGCTATACCTACTACTCTACTATTAAATGGTATAAACCTAAGATGGGATCCCATAGTAAAGATATGCCAGAATGTTAATTGCTGTTCCCAAATTCATACCCCGACACAAGGGTCGTTAGCGACCACTAATGATTCTCGACAAAAACCCTTTGGTTCAAAGCTGTCTGACATCTCGTTTTTAGACCAATACTATGTATTACAACTCTCCACTGTTTTGTTTTAATGCCAAAGTTTTATGATTAATTTTTACTTTAAACCATTGCATCCGCGACATAGGAATATTCACACATTCTAACAAAAAAATTTCTTAGTTTGTTTTTAGACACTACATTATTGTTTGTGTACAATTCTTGTATAATCACGTGGCAGAATTGTCATAAATGTAATTTCTTGTAAGAAGTTCGACAAGATCAAAATCACATTCTTGATACTTTATTTGTGGAGTTTATTGCACGTCAAATTCGAAACACATACATGAATTCAGCATTATTCAAAATTACACAATACTAACCGCATATCCTACAGATTTACACTATAATACTATATTTAGATATGTCTCTCCTAATTTCAAATCAAATGCAGTTTAAATAAGCGTAAAAAATATCATCCCTATTGCATAAATACAAGGCCGGACATTGAGGGAAATAGATAATAAGTACATAAATTGCCCAGCGCCAGTCTCTCACACACACAATTTCAATGTCTTAAATGTTTGATAATTGAAACTGTATGAAGAGAGTGAGAAACGTTCGCCGATCAGACCATTTTTTGGCTCGATTCATTCTATAACTTGTGATAGGATCGTTGATACTAACGAGATATATCAACCCGTTTGTTTATGCCTTAGCGTGTTACTACTCAGTACTGATAAAATGACATTTTGTATCCTAGCATAATCGACTATAACAATTTAACGCCAACTACTATTTTCTACTATGAAAGTTTCACCCAATTCCAATTTTGTCTCTTATAACGGAGTTGGTATATAATCCTTAATACTCTCACATAACCGTAAAAGTTCATTTTGTCGACGACAATACAAAGTATTAAACGACTGCGCATTTTGGTATAATTTTTAACACCGCCATCTACCTACATATGCACCATTCGCATTTGGTATCATTATTTTAATAGTTCTTTGTTCCTATGCTAAAACATAGACTACTTACCCAATACCTATTACACAAATACAGTTAACTTTATTGTACCTACAAAAGAACTTCTTAATGCGAATAATAATAATTATAATTTCATTCATCAGTGCTCTTTTTGGCCAACTATCATTGGGCATTCTCAAAACATCTCCCAGCCAGGACCATCGTGTCTCCTGTATTACGGAGATTACAATATAATATTCTTCTTTGCCCTCGCCTTTATCCCATTTACTTGGGGTCGGCTCTACTAGTCTTCCAAACTTTCCGGTCCCCTGCGTCCTCCGAGCGCAACTTTGCCTCCTTCATGTCCCTGGCAATTGTGGACATCCAGATAGTCACTGGTATGCCTGGTCGTCTGGGTCCTACTTCTACGAAAACGATTACAATATAATATAAAAAATAATTATACAATATACCTAATTATAATATAAAATAACAAATGTTTTATTATATCTATATTGTAATATCTCTTTTCAACTATCTATACCATCACGGTACATATCCGTAAGTGAAGTAACCAGTAAACTAACTGCAAGTAATGAACATCGATCTCGCAAAACAGGCTTTGGAGATAGAGCGTTTAGTGTTGCGGGTCCCAGATGTTGGAACAAGCTGCCTCTGTGTCTGCGAGAGGAGGTGAATGGAGAGAGTTTTAAAAGAGGACTGAAGACACACCTTTTTGCTGGGAGTTTTGGGTGATGGATACGATAAACGGCGCCCTTGAGGTCATGTTATGAGTAAACGGCGCTTTACAAATTGTCCATATATATATATGAAAGACGTCCTTAATCTACCAAAAAAAATGGAGGATGGATGGCAAACCACATCACTGCTGAATTGAAGATATTATTAATATTCTTATAAAATAATTTGTGATGATGGATGGATTCTTTGGCGCCGTTTAATGGAGTTCCACCTCAAGGGTAAGCACCTAATGTTTTACGAATACCTGTTTGCTATTTACAGGACATTCGAAAAATTACAAAGAGGTATTGAGAGACATCCTTTGCATGGAAGTCCAAGAAATATAAAAATAATAAGTTTTCCACTCATTTATATACCTACTTCATGATCTTCTTCTGCGAGGGTTGTCGATTATTACGATTAAGTATTTTCACTTTGTTAACTGTCCTGACAAAAGACAGGTAGATATTCGAATAAGAAGACGTTTTACATCTTAGATTTGAAAATGAGTTATCCGTTTTATTTTTTTGGCATGGAGAGGGCAGATTCCATGCAAATTAAACGTTGCTGGCTACCCCACTTGTGGGATATGCCGAGATAGTATACCTAGTACTAACACCGTAACAGACAATTAACATAAAGAATTCTGGGATTAAGCATGCCACTTATGCTGAATTTCTTATGTATGGTAGAAAACACTAACACTATAAAAGAAAACAAATCCATAGTTTGACAATGACTTTATAAGTCGAAAACTTGTCACTATTCAATAAATATTAAGTAAAAATAAAACCAATTTTTTTTCTTCCACGTATTTTTTTTATATAAAAAGATAAAAATGGGTTTTTGTTATAAACCCAAATACAACCTTATACACCTTTCACATTAAGCTACTAAAAGCTTATGTCGTGATGAAAGGGGAGTTTGCTGGCACCTGGTATCGAACCACGGACCCCTTTGTCATGAGGCCGAGACGAGACTCTAGCTCCAGGCTTCCGAAGAACGAACGAACGAAGCTATAAACCTAGAGTTTTACAAAATAAACTTCAACTCAATAAAACTGAATTTCTTATATTTTTATTGACACAGAGGGGACAATCTGGATATCTTTTACTTGGGTAATTCCGTGTCGAATCAACACACTGATTCAGACTTGATGTCTCAGATTTTCATGATTTTTTTTATGCAGCAATATATCATAGACTTATGAAAAAATACCAAATTTCAGCTATGTAGCACAATTATTTTTGAAGTTATTAATTTTTGAAAATCTCGATTTTTATGAAAAAATCTCATGTCTTGGCACCTTTGGATGCGTGTAGATTGGCAACCAGTGAAGATAAAAACCTGGAAGAGGTCTCGTTTTAAAGCTGTTGAATGGGGCTTTAATGTGATATGCCACAGGATA
This sequence comes from Athripsodes cinereus, assembly GCA_947579605.1. NCBI lineage: Eukaryota > Metazoa > Arthropoda > Insecta > Trichoptera > Leptoceridae > Athripsodes > Athripsodes cinereus. Next base: position 8,431,861 of record OX388329.1, read on the forward strand.
GGGGGACCGGTTTGAAAAAAAAAATTAATTTTAAAATTAAATTTTTCAAAAAGTGACAATTTTAAAAATTCCAAAAAATTCTCAAAAATAGTTTATAATGTCTTAATACATATAGCAAAATTCTATTATGGGATCTCAATGGGATCAGGAGATACAGGGATTCAGATATGCATGCATGGTGATATTGCGTGTTTTGACACATTTGGATGCGTGTAGATTGGCAACCAGTGAAGATAAAAACCTGGGAGGAGTCTCGTTTTAAAGCTGTTGAATGGGGCTTTACTGTGATATGCCACAAGATAGGGGGACCAGTTTGAAAAAAAAAAAAATTTTAAAATTAAATTTTAAAAATTAAATTTTTCAAAAAGTGACAATTTTAAAAATTCCAAAAAATTCTCAAAAATAGTTTATAATGTCTTAATACATATAGCAAAATTCTATTATGGGATCTCAATGGGATCAGGAGATACAGGGATTCAGATATGCATGCATGGTGATATTGCGTGTTTTGACACATTTGGAT